>JAHRHJ020003489.1:0-157925 GCA_019776745.2 Taxus chinensis | reverse complement strand
ACAATTATACATTTACAATTTCATCTACATCACAGGGAAGGATTTACAACTGAATATTTTTCAAAGGACTACCAAACTACGTTTTTCCGTTTGCTCCAGTACAACAAACATACAAATTTCTCTTTATTCAATGTGTGACAACAATTAAAAAGAGGGGGAAAGACAATGCTCTCCACCCAACAAATAAATCCAATGAAAGAGAGAAGCCTGATTTATCCAATTTTACGCACATGGAAAAATTGGAAAACAGGGCATTATTACTATCAAATCACGACATTGGTCCCAGGGACCCACTTCTGGTCATCAGGTGAGATCGCTCATTTTTTTGGTATGTGAGCCATCGAGGAGTTTGATAAGCTTATCTCGCTCGGTCGAGCTAAAACAGTGTCAAATCGGGAATAAAGAGATGAGTCATCAGAGGAGTTCGTGCCTTGTCCTAACTCGGTCATAACTCAGATCACAAGCCTTAGACGAGTTCATGAGTAGGAAATGTAAGTTCAGTAACCGAGTTTGGCTTGTCATAAAAGAGTCTCGATAGGAGCAGAGGATGTTTTGATGGTTGGCTCATTGAGGCAGAGAAATGATGAGTTCGACCCGGTTTAATTCAACATGGAGAGATTGATGCTTCCTTGTTGGAATATGAATTCAGTTTTAATGACTCGACGGAGACAATAGCTGCCTCAAGATTTGGTCGAGCTTCTTCCATGGAAGAGAATTTCCAAAATGAAAAGGCGAGACAACTCAACTAAGACTTTATCTTGTTCTTCTACTACAACGGCAAGATTTTACAACAACTGATCACGACTGTGGTCGCATGCAACTAGAACATCAGGACCAACACCAACGGTTCCTTGGGATCACCCTGTGGCAGCTGTCGCAATTAACTCTCTCTGGAGGTGATTGATTTTCTGAGATAAAGTTTACTTCTCTACCCTGTAGCTACTGCATATAGCCAATTATTATAGTGTCATGGCAAGAGAACGATATTTCCGCACATGGGAAATATTTCACTTGATTTCCAAGTGGATTTTTATGAATGGCAGGCCAAGCTGAAAATCCCGCGCGCTGGCGGGAATTGTGGAGATAAGGAATGAACTTGCCAAGTTTGCGTGGTGAAGCTGAGGCTGGGGCCCGTGGATTAATGTGTCCAAGCCGTTACGCGGGGATTTGGAGCTAGTATGTCGGGCGTGGAAATATTACGATGGCAGTCCAAGCTATTAATCCTGCGCTGAGGTATGAACGTGGAAAATAAGGCAAACACCGCCAAGCGTGGAAATATTGGTTTGGAAAACCATGATCAAACTTCCGTGAATGGGAGAAATCGGATCAAACTGCCAAGCGTGGAAATATTACAATGGCTATCCAACATGATACTTCTGCACGAGCCATGTAAACAGGATCCGAGTCTTTGTGCGGGTCGCCAGGATGATCAATAAGACAGTTGTGAATTGGAGTGGGTCATGGAGAAAACAACGCGACATGATACCAATTTCAGCGGAGGCTACAGGCCGCTCGTCTCATTATGCAGATATTTGTTAAATGATACCGAGTAACATGGCGAGTGGGGGTCAGCGCTTGCAGTTCGAATGCGTGGGAAAAGGATAACATTTTGGAATTTAGCCTGAAGAATCACTCGGTTCACCACTGTGAGGAAAGAAAGTGGCTTCGTATCTCACCCAACGAAGGCGATGCATTAATGGCTCAGTTGTGGCTCATATGTGAAGAGTTTGACGGGAAAGTAGTGCTGAAAACTCATCCAGATGTAAAGGATGCATGTTGCATGGACTGTGGATTGGGTTCCATAGATCATACGAAGAAAGTGTCTCCTTTCATACAGATTTGCCCTTGTTAGGATTCCACTGAACTGTTCAGACTTTGAATCGGCTTTAATAGCTACCACGACCTTCTCCTCGTCCTCTGTACAATTCTGAGCATTCAGTGGTCGCGAGACAAACTCCCATGCACAGGCAGCAGGCATGTTGCAGTACAATAGAGGCCTTTCTTTTGAGCGCTTCTAGCAAGCAGGTTGTCCAACTGTGTTGTTATCTGTTCAATATCGAATGCATGCTTATCCTTATTCTGAACTCAGATCGAATAGCAGCTGCAGGAAACAAATATTCACTGCCGTGTACGATGGATTGGAGTCATGCCATTCAAGGCTTCATAAAATTTTCCTGAATCAGGAGATGAAGGTTTATTACGGTGCAGAATGAAACGATTCATATTGCTCAGCATTTCTTCTCCTAGAAATGAATTGAATGTGAAGATCAACTCTGAAATACCTGGTCGGCCCGTTTTGTATGCCACATCCTTGTCACTTTTAGATGGTCTCTTTGAGAAACTCTGTGGGCAGTAGGCAATATTTATCCCTTCCATTATGTACGTCCAATCAGACAATAAAATTATTCTTTTACCAGGTTCAGAGAAAGCTTGTTTTTTACAATGGACGATTATACTGTAGTTTCAAGCTGATTCTATTAGCTTTGATCCACGACTAAGGAAGAATTCATATGGTTGTTACCTGTACATTTTTCCAAGGTCTTCTTGGTTGCCCCAGTTGTTCAATGTATTTTTTGAAGGGCTTATTTTATGTGTTGCAAATTGTAACATAAAGGATCTTTTTAGTTTCTGGAAAAATGAGTATATGGTGTAGCTCACAGCTACCTATGCCATACTAAGATTCCAATAGTGGCATAATTGTGGATTGGAGCCGAGATTGCAGAATGCACTGCCAAAATACCGAAGGACTCAATGCAAAAGAATCCGATTGCCAAAGCGAGGAAAGAGTTAGTGTGGGGTTCAAAATTGATTGCAACACCGAGTTAGAGGATTCGAAGCTCATCGAGTTTGGCTATGTGCAGATTCTATCCACATGGACCCCCCTCTTCAAGTCAAACGGGTCAACGGGGGGGGTCCCGACATTATGTTAATTAAATTAATATTTTTATTTAAATATTTTAATAATTATTATTATTATTATTATTTAAATATTCTTTTAATTAATTGAGAAGACTAGGTCATCATGCAATTAATGACCCATGATGGAACCTTCTCAGGTGGTTCAACTAACTGTAATAAATACATCATGGGCCTTCACTTTAGGAATGCAATTATGACATTTCCTCTTCTTTCTCACATATTCTTCTATAAATGTAAGTTGGAAGCTCATTTCAAAGGGTTCCAACAGTTCAGACAAGTTGGACAGTTAGATATCTCAGGCGAGTGTATATTTTTCAAGAGTCCTCTCTCTTCTACAAGTTGTTCTTGTGTGTTGAGAGAACTTTCAAGCCTCCTCTTCAAGACTGTAATGGCAACTATTGCCTCTTCTGAATGTATGATGCATTGTGCATGTTATTGAAGCAATAAAAGTGTGTGTTTTGTGACTAATCTCGGTCCTTTCATCCTTCTATGCTTCTTTGTGCCTTTCTCATACTTGCAGGTACATTGTGCAAGTTTAAGTTCTATTGCAGGTTCTTAGAGTTCTGTGCTTATTGAGTGGTGGAGTATTGCATGCAGTTGAGTTGTGGTGTCTGTTCACCCTTCTTGAGTTCATCCTTCTTCATTGGGAAACTGTTATATTTCTTGGTCTGATAAAGTTTAACAAAGGGAACGCGTGTCTCTTAGTTTGTGGTATAATGTACCCTCTCTAAGTTGCAGTAGGTGAAGTTGACCTGTGGTGCACACACCCTCTTCAAATTAACCCTTCCTGAGTCTGGAAATACCCTTTATTTGGTGCATCACCATCCCTATTATAGTTTCATTTCTGTAAATCTCTTTCCCTAAAACCCCATGAAATGTTAGCATAGTACTAGATAATCATTTTTGTTACACTAGGAGTAGTACAACACTTAGTTTAGGAAGAGGAAGCCGGCCTTCTCCGGAGGTTCACCTCGAGCCCAAGTCCCACAGCTTGAGAGGTGATCCCATGTGTCCCAATCACACCGAACGTCGTATTCACATCCTGGCCATTCGGAGGGTGCAATGATTTGGTGACAACAGTTACATTTCATGAGCAATTGCACTTGTCCGACCATTCGAGTGGATCTTCTATTATTTGGGTTATATTGCGTTCGGTGAGGCACTGTTTCAAAGGCGATTTTCAACATTGGAATACTTTGTCACATATGAGCCAACACCGCATGTATTTTGTTTCCAACTCGCTAAGTATGTAAATCCTCGTAAGTCTTCAACCAATCTGCCATGTGAATAGATATTCAATTACATTTGTATATGTTATTGGTTTATATATTTCTCGTATACTTTATATTGAGTCAATTGTGATTATAGCTTAATATTAGTTTTAAGCTACTTGTTATAATAATTGTGAGTCTTGTTTTGTTTATTGTGTCATTAATATTGAGACTCTTGTCCACTACTGATTTAAATTTCTTTTTAAAAAAATAAAATAAATGTTTTTCATTAGATTTGTAATTAGTTGTCATTACAGATCTAGTATACAAAGTTGATAGATTTATTTGTGTCCGTGTCAAAATTAAAGTATGTATGTCAATCATCAAATGATGTAATACTCAAATTTGTGTCATTATATAGTTGTACTAAAAAGTAATACAATATTACTTTTTCAATTGTCATCTTTATCGTCGTGTCATTTTTTGAGTCATTTTGTTATCTATAGTCTCCAAATATTTTTGTATCATTGTAAAAAGTCTAGAAAATAAAATAAAAATTATCTCATGGATGAATTTTTAGTGAAACCTGACATTTTAATATAAAGACTTTTCACATTGCGAGGTAAGAAAAGACTAATTATAATGTGGAAACTGATGAGCTTCAAATATCCAATTTATTGAGTAAGAAACACATTCACTAGAGGATGGGGGCAATGGAGGAAGGAAGAAAATCATCGTCCTCTCACCAGCCACAAGCGACATGGCCACACAATGAAGTTGTGGTGGGAGTGATTTTTTGCATAGTTTGTTTTTATGTTGTGTTGTGATGTGTTGATATGTTCAGGGTACCTATTTTGTTCGTGTTCAGTTTCTATTGTGTTTTTAATTTTGAGTATTGTATGATTAAAAATAACAACATAAGTACATTCTTCTTTATTGAAAATTTAGACACCTTAACAAGGTCCCATCATAGCCTCATTGATTTAGTGGAAAGATGAAAACACATGGATAAAAGCATCATCATCATACTTGAAGAGGGTCAACCAGGGTTCATACCTAGGTTTGTGGTAAACCTTTGTAAACCCATTGAAGGCTTTGCAAATGGTTTGTACTTGAGTTCCCACACCGACTAGGTCAGATTTATTCCATACAGTGAATGGTTTATAATAAGATGGTTCATGTTCATGGTTCCCACACTGCTTCAGTTAGATTAGTTCCTAAAAGTGTATGGTTGATAAGAAGTTGATGGGTTCCTTCTCTACCTTCATTTCAAGTTATGTACCAAGATCATGAGCATGTAGAGGTGGAACAATACAAAAATAGAATGAATTTGATACCATGTTCACACTAAGGGGGAAATGAGCTAGGCAATTAGTGTTTCCATGGAATTTAATATTTTCCAGTGTGGTAAAATAGTACTTATATAACATTGTTATTAGTATGGTTATGTATTAGAATATAATTTGTTATTGTATTCTAAATCTAATATATATTACAAATATTGTTTATAATATATTGTTATTTGTTTCTTATGTATCAACCACTTTATTCTAGAAGAGAAGCATGGGTTGTTGACTCCCTATTCATAGGCTATGTTTTTCCTATATATATTTGTATTTGTACCTATGGGTTTTTGGAGCGTCAAATATAATATATCTGGTTATTATAGTGTTCACTATGTGTGCAAACTAAACCAAATATTTCACAGAACTTCCTTCATGATGTAATATTCCCACCTTATTTATCCCATAGCCAATGTAAGAGCCTCATCCAAATCCTTTTTTTGATGCACCCTCCTTAGAGGCATTCTCTATCATTGAGGCTATGATGAGACCTTGTTAAGGTGTATAAATTTGGAGGAGTCAATCCTAGTTGTCAAAGAGGTGCACAAAGGTATTTGTGGAGCTCACCACATCTACATAGTCCTTTCTAAAAATATCCTTTTATTTAGATCTATTGGCCCACTCTGGAAACATGTTGTCGACGGTATCTTCATAAGTGTGTTCTATGTCAGAAGCAAGGAAACCTTATCCATATGTCATCTCAATAACTATAACATATTATCATCTCATAGGTAAGCTCTATCCCACCTCATCTAATAACCTTAAACTTATTGTTACCACAATTGAATACTTCACCAAGTGGGAAAAATCCATTCCCTTCAAATATGTAATTGGTAAGCAGATATCAAAATATATCTTGAATCGCGTTGTCTACCATTATGACATCTCATATGCCATTGTCTCCAAAAATGGTAAGACTTTAAAAAACAAACACCTCAAATCTGTATGCCGAGAATTCAAAAGCAAACAAAAACAGTCTACGCCCTATTACCCTTAAGGTAATGGACAGGATGAGATTGCAAATAAATAGATTATCAAGTTAATGAAGAAACTCATTAGCAAATATGGAAGAAAATGGCACCTTCAAATCTATCTCACCTTGTGGTCTTGCCAAACTTCCATTTGCACCCCTACTCCCTTATATTTGGAGTAAAGGATATAATCCCCCTTGAGATTGAGTTACTCTCTTTACACATCTCCTTGACATACTTTCTAGATGACGATGAAGACTACACCGTGGCCCAACTTGCTAAGTTATAACTACTAGATGAGAAGAGGATTCATGCCTTAGATCACCTCAAAATGTATCAAAATTGACTCTATTGCAACTATAACAAGTGTGTCATCTCCCTTGAGTTTAATAGTAGTGATGATATAGGACCAACTAGGATAATAGGAAATATTGTATTGAACCAAAAAAAGATGCACACTGGAGTCACTCAGTTTTTACATTATGGAGCATTTGTTGTTTCATGAGCCTCATAGTGAATAAATATATTTGTGAAGAGACGTGGATTATTTTGTTTCATTATATGGAGTGCACAATTCCTTTGCCCAATATTTATAGAGTGTAAATTTATTTTTTCCAATGTCTATTCTATTGTGCAATCATCCAGTGTGAAAGTATTGTCTCTGTAATCTTGTTCGAGCCATGAACTTGGAATAATAGAATAATTGAAGGAATATGTTATAGTAAAGGCCAAATGGTTATGTCTGGGTCTATTGTTGGGTGTTTTGATCCTCTCAAGGAAATTCCGTAGAGTTAAGAGTAATAGGAGGTGTCATGAACAATTGTTTATTTAGATGCAATTGTCTTAGGATAGTAGTTCGAGTTTGGAAGTGAAATCGGTACATAAAGGCATAGTGGGAGGTGAGCTTAAGGATCATTTTGAATAAAAATAATGAAGAAGATATGACATGATAGGGGATAATTATAAGACTGAATTATTGGAAATTAGTTAGATGTTATTTATTTGAATAAGATATCCCAAATCTTTTTTAATTTAAATCTATGTTCACTTGATCTTTCTATTAATGTATGATTAATTTAAGTGTTTTTTGTACACATTTTGAGGGATGAAAGGTTTGGTTTTGTCCATAATTGGACTCCCACACCCATCTACATCATATGGTATCAAAAGGAGATTAGTTTCTTGAGGCGAGGCATGAAAAATCTTACGATTTTTCAATTTTTTGAGTGTGGGTAGAAAATCATTACAAACATATTTCGATGGATGACTGTTGGGTAGGTGTGAGAGGAAGTTGCACAATAATATTTTGTGACTTTCCATAATGTGGATTATGGGTAGATGGTTTTTTGGGCATATTCTAATCAAAGGATTATTGTGTACAATATTGTGGATATTATGTTTGTGAATTAATAGAAAGAAAAAAATAGCATTGAAATAACACACTATAGGAATGTAGGATGCCAAAATTAGTGGGAGAGTTGAAGACTTGATTGAAATGATGTAAACTATGCAAAATCTCTCATAAGCCATGGACGCTGCATAATTTTGAGGTGTTGTTTTGGAATACAATAGTTATGATGAAGGTGGACCCACACAACAGAGAACACATGTTGTTAATGTGATTGTGAATGTAACCGTAGAGAAATAAGAAGCACAAGATGGTCCATAGGATACACTACACCATACAATAACTATGATGGGGAGTAAACCTAAATTGCATACCCTTTATTATTTGTGTATTTTGGAACCAACAACGCTTATGGATTGGATATCAAATATGGAAAATTATTTTAAACATAAAGACGTGAAAGACCCCTATAAGTTCAAGTTTTCATGCATAAATTTGAAAGTCATGCATCCCTTTGGTAGTACATGTTCTAAACCAAAGTGTAATGTGGAAAGAAAAAGATCAATACATGCGATAGGTTGGTGGAAAATCTCACGGCAAAGTTTTTTCTTATATATTTATAGATCAATTTATTTATAAGGTGGAAAGGATTGTGACAGAGATAAATTAGTGTGAGCTAATACCCTAAGGAATTTTACCAATGTGCCATTACAGTATGACATGTGGAGAATTATGCGGATAAAATATCAAGGCATTTAGCTAGATTGTGCATATGAATTCGGGATGAGATTAGTATGTTACAAGTTCATTCCATTGAAGAATATTATCATTATGCTTTCAAGGTATAGGAAAAATTAATGCACAAACAAAATAATGTTAACCCTGGAAAGGGAAAGGTCGTGTAGGGTCATAGATAGAATAAAGACAGAGATAATTTTTTACAATCTGAGAGTGGTTCTCATTTTCAAATTTGAAAACTGAAGGAATCATATTGAGATCTTGTTTCATGTATCCTAAGGATTATTTTATGTTGTTATGATTTGCACAGATTCCTTTGCATGCGTAACAATTTTTTATCAACAGGGATTATAGCACTAAGAAGAATCCCACATGCCCAGATTAGTGGCAATCATAGTTTGCACATTGTGCAAGGAGTGATAGATTGTGCGATGATTGTTGTAAGTTATAATGTTTAACCAGACTATGGGAGAATTGTTAATGTTAAATCACATCACTCCTGAAAACAAAAAGATGAATCTCAACATCCCTACGTAGAGAATAAGTCTATCCCAGTTTGACATGTGAACTTCTAAGGAGGATAAGTTTTCTAGGTGATTTAGTGAAGCTAGTCACGAAGGCTCCTATGTAACTTTGTAGTTCCAAAAGCATTACCTTATGTTGAAGGTAACTTAGACATTACAGGAAATAAGATGGAGTGAGGGGTACTTACTTCTGATATCTCTACCAGGTATCATGGTTACATAATGGCCTCCATTGAAAGGAATGATAAGAATATTATTCCAAGACGCAAAGATATAAGATGATAATAGAAAATCATATTTAATAAGCTTGAAATGAATTCGTCTAGAATAACCTTACAAAAGGATTTACAAATAATGAGCTGCAATATCATATACATGGAAATCCATTGTAATGTCATTGATCTCATGAATTAGCTCAATAATCAAAGATGTACATATAGAAGGATGGAAGTGCAACTACTTCTTAGATCAATGATGAAGAACTCCCACTAACTGATATTGGCAGTTAAGCTAACTCCACAAGACTTGCAAGCTAACTCCACATGACTAGCAAGCTAAATCCACACAACTAGTACACCTAAGCAAGCTAACTCAACAAGTGCAGGGATAACCTAAGTGCAAGAATTATCCTAATAAACAAATAAAAGGATAAATAATAACCTACACTAACACATACACCCCATAAACATAGCTTAGGTGGACTAGAAAAGAAAGTGGGTCCTAGCAACAAGGCCTAATGAGGTACCCACATACAATAATCGAGGAAAAAAGAGTTACCATGGATGAAAAAAGTCACCGCAACGTTACCCAAAAAACTAGTTATAACAAAGTAGAGAGAGACAAAATCACTGTTGCAAGGCATCTCAAGAAGTTTGAGTAAAAAAATCATACTTTGCTGAAGAAAAAGTTTGGTCTGCACCGTGGTCACCGTGAGGTATCCAAAAACCAGTAACAACAAAGTAGAGAGAGCGAAATCCCGTTGTACGGAATCCCAAGAAGCGTGGCTCAAAACTTGTACTTTGCTGAAGACTGTCAAGTTTGGTTTGCATTGTGGTATTGGATCCACTGCTCGATAAAATAACCCTTCAAAATCAACTGACATTGTGATACAACAGAATAACTCCATATTAGGAGACTATCATAGGTGAAATCCAAAGTGACGACTATATTTCAACAGACATAGCTACCCTTCAGAAGGAGAAAAAGCTCAGAAAACTAACTGAAGCCATGAACCTACTAGTAGAAATCCCAACTTTAAGCCCTCATATGACCATGTTATATGACAAAGGGGCTAGGATCATTTTTATTGGCCCTTCCATTTTACATTTTTGTTGTTGCAGTTTTATTATTTTGGTGGTGTGATGCATGTTCCCTTGAAAATCACATAAAGTTTCCATTTTTGGCCATAATACGTCCCAAACACTAGACTATGGTCAACATGAGAAAAAATTGCTAGTTCTGAAAAGTGGTTTCCTACGCTTGTTAGAACTAGATTTTCAAATCAGCTTCCCGTACTTGCACCAAAAGTGCAACACCAAACCCAGATTCCTGCACACGGGTTAACAAAAAATGTAACTAGTAATCAATATATCCTCGCCAACTAGAAGGATCTGCAAACAAATAAAAAATATCTAAAACAAATTGTAGGAAGGAGAAGAAAACCCAAAAATCATTTGAATCCTAGATGTATGTCGCGACTGGCCTATAGATTCCATGTTATTTGTACAGATACCTGTGTCATTTCCTACAATTCTATAAAACTATTCAACCTAGATTCAAAATCATATGCCTCCGCCAATGACCAGATGTTTACAGTATGATCTTGGGGTAAAGTTTCACACCGTCCAGCATGTAATGGCACACTCTAAAGGTGTGTCCATAGATATACATGTCTAATAGTTGAAATCTCGTATCCCAACAGAAACTAAGTAAAGGTGTCCAAATACTCATGTTTAACAAATAAACCCTTAGAGTCGAGAGAACAAAACTTAGAGATGGATGTTACATGCATCTGATCGCTCAATGAATTACCATCAAAATGAATGATAACCAGATAATGTCCCAAACTTCATAAGATCTCAAATGCTAATAGAACGTCACATTCAATAACTTGAAAGTTAATTAACAAGAATAACCTTAAAAATAGGATTTACAAACAAAAAGTTGACAATATCATATATTATATCTCGTGGAACTCTATACAATGTCAATGAATTAGCTCAATAATCATGATGTACATATAGGAGGAGGGAAGTGTAACTACTACCTAGATCAGTGGTGAATAACTCTCACTAACTAATATTGATAGTTAAGCTAACTCCTTAAGACTAGAAATCTAACTCCACGTGACCAACAAGCTAACTCCACACAACTAGTACACCTAAGCAAGTTAACTCAACAAGTGTAGGGATAACATAAGTGCAATAATTATTATAAGAAACAAATAAAAGGATAAATAATAACCTACATTGAAAACCATTTATTGGTGAAGGAATAATGTCTGGTTAAATTCATGATTGGGAGATACGAAGATGAAGTTATGTGAGACTCCATGCCCACGATGCATGTCATGTGATATTTGATAAGATTTGGTAGTTTGACCATAAGGCGCAATATGATGTGTGTGCAAACACATACATGGTGGAAAAGGATGGAAGGAAATATACTTTGAACTCACTACAGGATATTAGTGAGGTAACACCAAATGTTTTGTTATTTTAGTGTAAATACTTCTTGATTGAAGTGGAGTAGGATAGTATATGATTTGTGCTAATAGTGTGGCAGAAAAAAAGGTGGGTATGGTAAAGGTGGTGAATGAATAAAAAATAATATATACAGAGGTGTATTGTCATGGTGAAGGAGGATTTCCCGTATCATCAAAACCGGGGTCATGAAATCAAATAAGAGGTCAACAATTTTTTTAGCAAGATGAGGTGTCTTGAATTGCAGTCAGGGCTAGTATCATCTGAGGATCTTTGCAAACATTTCAGAGGTATCATAAAAGGTGGGTTGTCTAACATGTGCTCTTATGGAGATGAACTCATGGATACACTCGTTCAGATCATATCAACTATCTCTAAAGCTGCCAAAATATCCCCAAGTGGCTCAAGCATTGCAAGATAATTCAGATCGTAGTCGATCACTGGTTTTCCAGGTTAGGGTTTTGCAGCTAGGACACAGGAGTAGAAGGATTATTTTGCAAAGTTGAGCCACATATTTGAGCAGAGTGGGAAGGAGGAGAAAGGAAGAGTTGTTTTAACCCAACAAGAAGATGGCACCAAAGAAGGCAACAGTTTCACCTAAGAAGGGCAAGGGAAAAGGAAAACAAACTGCCACCACCAGTTTCAATGTATAATGGTATGCGGAGATGCATTACCTAGATGGGGTGTTACTTGGGAAAGAATGGGTATCCCATGTAAGGAAGATGGCCATGAGTGACTATAATCATCGCACAAGTACCACAGAAAATGAAATGGTGTTAGAACTAGTTCATCCAATAGAGAAAAGGACACCAAAGGGGATGTCAATCTACAACGATGAGGTGAAGGTAAAATTAGAGAAGTTCGGCCAGCTACAACTATTCGAGTTGCCCTATTTTGGGAATCCTGAGTGGTTATGCCAATGGTTGATGTCGCACGTGCACAAGGACCACTTCTACTTTGCGGGCCGCAGAATGCGCATAACTCCCCAACTCATCTCCAAGTTTATCATCCTGATCTGCAAAGGAGATTCGTTAGATGATGACTTAGAGGATAAAGAGGCTATTAAGAAGACCGTGGAGGAGTATGATTATAAAAAGGGTTCACGTTACTTCGATATCTCAGATATCCCGACCCTGTAATGAGATTGGTCGCGCGTTTGGTATCCAAGTTGAATGGGCAAGAAAGGTGGACACAAATAAACAAGGCGTGGTTGAATGTATGCCAGAAAATTTCAGAAGGGACCATCTATAACATGTCCGCCTATATTGTAGAAGAGATCATCAGTGTCGTGCAAGAAGGAGAGAAGATAATGTTTGGCAATGTTCTTCTCACCATCATCTTCTCAGAAATTGGAGTGCCCGATGGGCCAGAGAAGTTTATATGGGAGTATCTAGATGAAGATCCCTCCCCCACGAAGAGGTTTGAGAAATACACATGTGATACCATGACGGCTGCCCACAAGGTGCGCTTGGAGAAATGGTACAAGTGAATGTGCAAAAAATTCATGGCTGAGTGGAGGATACCAGAATAGTTTCCATCACTAGTAGATGGAGAAGTTGAGTTCATTTTCTATCATCATTTCTGCATTGGGAGGTTCACTCTGTCAGATGGGACCAAGAGTCCATGGTGCAAACTACCTTTCTCTTTCACCGCACAATATTTCCAAGTGGGGATCAACCACTTCAAGGAAGCTAGAAGACTAAGGTTCAACCTTAGCGAGGTGGACCGGGACCACCGTCGATTTTTGAAGGAAGCTCATATACTCCAAAAAGCGTGCACTTATGTGGAGAAGTATGTCTCCCATGAAGTGTGCATGACAAAACCCTTGATGTTGCCAATTGCTGGAAGGACCGCAACAAGAGTATACTTGCGCATTAGGCCCAAGTATGAAAAGGGCGCTTACTTGGAGAATGATGTTTCCATCCCAGAGGATCCCACTGGTAGGAAGAAGGTTGTGTCAAAGAAGAGGGAAAGGGAAGAGACCCTGGATAAAGAGGTGTCAGAGAAGATAGCACTAAGTGTGCAGACAACACATTCTATGGGCATACTGGAGTCAGGTGCCAAGCCAAGCACATACGCGCACAGGAATAAGTATCCCATCAAGGAGAAGGAAAAGACACCTGAGGAAGGGGTGTCAGAACAAGAAGAGTCACCTAGAAAGGAATCACCTGCTGAGGAAGAGGAAGAATACCTAACTAATAAGAAACAAAAGGTAGTGGGGAAGGTAGACTCCAAAGATATGGAGAGCTTGGAGGCCTATAAGGGAAAAAGAGACGATGACGAGGATGATGAGGTTCAGGACCATCCCATGTACAATGTACACGACTCAGAGGAAGAAAGAAGTGAGGGGAAGGGTGGAGAAGAAGAAGGTGCTCAAGGAAAAGGGGGGAGTGAAGAAGTAAATACTAAGGATCAGAGGACCCCCAGCCTCACCAAGGAGTAGATAGAAGAGGCCGTAGAGAGAGAAGTTAGTGGAGCAAGAAGTGGAGTGGAGTGTAAATGAGATACTCAAGGAAATAGAGGAAAGCATAGGGAAAGAGTATGGAAGCATGGGTGGAGATTCCAAATTAGCAGTGAGCTTTCCAAAGGTAGCACGCACAGGAGGAAAGAGCGTGGTAGTAGCGTAGGGACAGGGAATGGGTTATATCCATGATCCAAACAAGGTACTGCATGCATGGTTCCAAAGCACCGTGCCTACAGACCAACTCTTGGCAATGTCTTCATTCGAAGAAGAAGGCGTGTACCCACGAACCAGGAAAATGTTATCTTGGGCGTTTGAGTCCCATGTTGACAAGCCTGAGTTCAAAGTTAACTAGGGGGCGCTGATGAAGGTTTCAGATACCAAAGGAATAAACCCACTGGTAAATGCTCAACAGTTGTCCGATGAGCAAGTCTGTAATGCACTCAACAAGGTGTTCAGTTGAGGTGGAGGCAAGACTTTTTGGGAGGAATGACAGGGTGAGATTCCTAGAAGGAGAATTGGAGAAGAAAAAGGAGGAGCTCATTGAAAAGAGAAAGGATCTGAAGCAGGAGGAACTAATCAACACATAGTTAAGGCGCGAGTTGAAGGAGGAAAGGCAAGGGTGCGCGAGGTATACAAGAAAGTTGAGATGATTACGGATGCAATTTTCTTAAAGCATCTAGACCTAGCACCGCCTAAGCAGAAATACGAATCAACCTTGCAATGCTTGGAAGATTTAACTCGCATCATTACAATGGAAAGGTGGCCACTCACATTGGAATCGACTGAGGAAGCACTGATGTGCCAGGAGAAAGAGGAAAAGTAGAAGGTTGTGGAGATAGTCACTCGATACACCAAGCTCCTCGCCTCTGTAAAATTTGCCATGCAGATAGTTGAAGTTGCTTATGACAATTGCGCTGATAGGGATAGAGTAGCAAGCATTCTATTTACTACACATGACCTAGACCTTAAGGAGTTTCAGGAGAAGAATAAAAGAAATAGGGCAGAGAAGGATAAGATCCTGGCCAAGGTAGAGAAGAATTTAAAGCCATCGAGACCCTGAGAGGCTCGATCAAAAATTGGCTGAAGGAATTATATCCCCAGATCACCCACAAGATGGATGCGTTGGACAACCTCAACAAGCAGTTGGAAAACATTGTTGATATAATGAATGCTAAGGGTGATGAACTAGGCTTTGAAGAGGTGAGTGCCTTAGTAGGTGACCTCTGTCAATAGCGCAGGGTGAGGTAGATGCCTGGGAGAAGATTGAGGCAAATATAAGGAAGGATTTCCCACTCATTCTTCAGCAATAAAAAAATTCTTCTTCATTCCTCCATTCTTTATTTCTTCCATTTCTCATTCTTTATTCTTCATTCTTCATTCTTTATTCTTTATTCCAATAATTCAAAGTCCCGACATTATTTATTCTTTGGAGAAGATGTTTCCAAGGACAGAGAACAAGCTTAATGTGGGGTGATGTTGGGCCTCAGAATATTGACTAAGTCCCAAAGGGCACGTGCACGCATGGGACCAGTGAAGAGAGGATGGGCACGTGAGGCAAAGCACACAGAACAAGGGTTTTAGAAGGGTTTAATAGAAACCACATGCGCATGCTCAAGGTAAAGCAAAGGCTTTGAAGACTTAGTCATATTCGACTTTCTAAGAGGCACTTGAGGAAAAACATGACCCGACTAGGCGTGCTGAGTGGATAAGGTGCCAGCCTGGTGACTTGGTGGTCAAGGAAAGAATATTCCATGCATGGAACATTCCCGAAAGACATCATTGCAGAAAGTGGAGAGCTCGGATCAGAAGAAACATGCTCCATTGAAGGACCACCTTGACACTTGGCAACCGATCTGCTCCTGAAGGAAGGCATGGCGGTGGGTGCTAAACCTATTTATAGAGATGCTCGGGTAGAAGAAAAGGGGGATCAGAGAGGACCATTTTGGAGAGAGCATCACCATATGGGTCGATAAGGGGAAGCTTCAGGATCATCATAGAGAGGATGAAAGGCGAAGCTCTGCAGAAATAATAGGAGGTTCTAGGGGTTGGGGTTCTCATTAGAGGACTGTAGGAATGTTAACATATCTAGGGGGATGGGTCTGCTAAATTTTTGTAATAAGGGAGAATAGCTAGAACTATTGATACCTAAGTTAGATCTCTATATTGGTCTATTATGGCTCTTGTGAATGTAATGTGGTTACTGAACTATGATCAACATGAATATATGGTTATGTTCTAAATATATTGTTCATGGGTGTAAACCCTAGTGCCTTTTTCTTTATGTTATGGATCAGATCTACTATTTGTATGATGTTTCTTTTATTATCTGAATGGGTATGTTGGTTTAATGACTCATCTTATGCTTTCAGAAGGTATGCATGATCATTTACTTTTCTGCACTTAATATGTCATCAATGACAACATCTTCTCACAATGCTCACATAAAGGAGGGGCTCGGCCCTTGCGCGCACCTCGGGTGAGCACCCAGCGCCCGCTGGGTGATAGGTCGACGCGTAAGGGATTAGAAGGTTATTCTAAGGGCATAAAAATGACTACACTATGTAAGCTTGTTATACATGCATCCTTCCATCCATTGTTTGAATCAATGGAAAAATAGTTTCTCAAAAAGGAATAACCAATGATATTGTTAAAAGGCATAGTAGCAAAAAAAACAACGGAATCCACCTTTTGTATTTGTCTGATCACCAAACTCAACTCCAAAAGACCAATTCAAGATATGTAAGCATTACTTTCCTCAACAACTAATTTACTTAATTCATTACACTTGTGTTTCTTTCCAATAATTTATATGAAATGCAATTATAATCCCATTGATATTATGCAGGTATAAGGGTTGTTGATAATTTTAACAAATATTCCAATCCATTTGAACCTGTATGCACCAAGTGCAAATTCACAATCGAATCATTTGAAGCATCGAATACGACAATAATTCACTGTAATAAATGTGAAAAAAATGCCCTTATGTATATTTCCATCGAGCCACCTATACACTTAAAACAACAAACCAAACAACTTTGGAATGCCTTCTTCAAAAGAACTTATTAAAAACACTCTTGCTTGCCCTGAAAAAGGTCCAATACAAAGAAAACTTGCAAGATGAATTATTGAAGTTATATACCTGCTACAAGACTTTGAACATCAAGACACTTTTTACCGTTACTCAAGAAAATGTAATCGCAAAAAAATTGTTGCGATAATCCAACTCTAATAATATGTTTTATCAACAAAAATCTTTTTGTAGTAAACCAATATTCACATGTCTTTCAAATAACTAACAATTTAAATTTTGAAATACAAAAAATAAAATATTGAAAATGGAGGGGTGGTAAGTGGAAGAGTCGGTGAACGCACAATTAATAATTTAATTAAAGAGGTCAACATGGACAAGAATTATATTAATATTTATAAGCGATAAGATATTTAATATAAAAAATATTTAAATTTAATATGATAGAAACTTTGAGAAATGATAATATAACCCACAAAACTCTTTTTTTTCAAAGACATGAAGGAGACATTGGGAGGAGCCGTGTGAATGCATTAAATGGGTGGGCCCTTATCACATACTAAAGATGCATTAAAATCCCCATCCCAACAATAATGCAATGGACTTTAGATCATCCATTAATGAAAGGGTGGTGACCCATGCCTAGGAGTCATGATAGACCGTTAAGGTAGAGAGTATTTCAAATTATTTACCTAAGGTTTGAACTTGTGTTGTATTTATATGTGGATTGGAGTGTTAGGTCTCTTGAAATTCAAATTGAATATAACTTAAGTATGTAATGTTCATTTAAAATAGTTGATTAGATTATGAGAAGAAGTAGTTGTATTCATGTATGGGTTGTGGCGGTCTTAAGAGAAGAAGAAATTGTATCCACATGTAGGTTGTGACGATAGATTGAAGTCCCACTTCTCCCCAATTAGTATAAGAATATGTCATATTAATCTAGAATAGTTAATCACATTAAAAGTAGAAATACAATTTTAAAAAATTACAATACTCGTTGAGAGTGGTATTAGAGTGTAATGAGATGTCAACTAAAATAATGGACTTTAAATACGACATCTATTTAATTGTTATAAGACAATTTCAACCTTAAATTTAACATTTAAATTTTTATTAAAACCACATCATTAATTATATATATATATATATATATAAAAGAGAGTTTACATGTACATAAATGATTTACAATAAAAAAAACGGTTGATTGGTATTCATGAAGTTTAGAGAGTCAAATGATATTAAGACTACCCACCCACCCAAGCATAGAAAGGGCATTAGTCTCCCAACCTAATACCCATACTATACTTTCCTTGAAAATTTGTTGGAGAGGAATAAACTCCAACCAAAAATAATCTTTAAAAATAAGTTTCAGATAGAAAAGTACGCGCTTAGAATTCCAAAATCAATTTAAACAAGTCTTGTGGAGAAGGATTGGAATCCCTCACTAAAATTTGTAAAGAAAACGATACACTTATTATTAATTAATTAATGTGAAAATAGATAACAAACCCAAACAAACGTCGAAAATATTTAACCTCCACGTGTTCTCACATAAGTACATATTTAAATCAATAAATGACCATTAAATAAGCGGCAATATTAGTGATTAAGTAATAATAATAAAAATGAAATTTGAGAATGTTCGGTAATAGGGAATATCTTTGTAGAAGTTTCTAGAAGTATGAGCGATAAGTAGATGTGTACCACTACCGGTCCCAGCTAACCCCCTCGTGTAAAATATCTAGTTGCCTAAATTCTGGCCCATTGCCAATTGACAGGCAGGGATTCACGCCACGTGGCCCTAATTGGTAATATTTGGCGACTGATTTTTAAGACTGGATATTTTCATCGTTGAGTTTGGTAGTTGAGATTATAATTTAGGAGACAATAAGTCCACATTTTAGGTGGTCAAGACTCAAACTTGTAGGGATTTTGATATTCATGACATAGATATCATGAAATATAATGTTAGGAGAGATTTGAAAAAAGACATATATGTATATATTTAAATTTATTTATTTTTTAATTTGAGATAGACACAATCATACAACTAAATGATTTTATTTATTGTTAATTAATGGGAAATTGATAGAGAAGCTAATGAAGTTATTGATTAAAGTAGTATGTGAAAAATCTAAGTTAAGCATCTTCAAATTGATATTTGTTGATGTATTTCATATAAATACATTTATTATAGTGTTGTGAATCACGCTGGAGAGAAACCAAATATTTATATATTGATTTTGGTATAGTAGAAAATAATATTTCCAACAAATTTATGCTCGGAAAACTTTACCGGATTTTGACACTTTCTAGCAAAGACAACTTTAAAGGTGTACGCCTCTCGACGAATTATATTTATTTATTTATTATTATTCTTTTGGTATACTTATGCTACACTAACATAGTTAAATAGGTGCTTCAAGATTGATATCTTTTTGCGTATTTTAGATAAATGTATTCAAGATATGTATACTAGTTTTAAACACAATTGGACTCCATCATTATGTCGAGAGGCATTCCTACAATGGCATCCAAGTAGTGTAATGACATGAGTTGTTCACTTTTATTGTCAACATTAAATTTGATGTCCAGTTGACCGTCACATGGCAAAACATCTTTAAATTTGAGGTTCATTTAACCGTCACTTAAATGTATTTTGTTATTTCTTGGAAAGGACAATCGAAAACAGAAATATCTTACAAATATGGTAATAGTTAAACCTATTGTTTCCAAATAATTTTTTAAGGCCACACAATTATACATGAAATTGATGTTATTTGTCACATATCAATGAAAAATTAAAAAAGAGTGAAATAAACTTATTAATAAATTTAATATGTAAAAAATATAAAATAAAAACTTTAAAGTTAATATTTATCAATATATTTTAAATAATTATATTTAAGATATCTATACTAATTTTAATTATAAAAAATAAATTAAAAACGATCCTAAAAATAAATATAATAAAACAATAGTAAAAATACATTTTAGTCGACACTAATGTTGTTTCTAAAAACATAGACAAAATTATTAATTTTTGTATAATTTAATGATTTCCAAAGCAAAAAATAAAAATGTACGAATAAGCAAAAAAAATAAAAAATGTACTAACGTCATTTAAGCTTTCATTTCAACCATAAATTGAACAAACTTATAAAACCATACACTATTATTTTTATTTTTATTTTTGTAAATTCAAAATTTAACAAATTCAATTAATTAAATTTGCCGCATAGCTCTTTATGTTTGTTTTTTATTTGTGTATCCTTTTAATTTGTTTATGATTTTCATTTTAAACAAAATTGTTTGCCACATAAATTTTGATGTTTGTTTTTATTTATGTATGTTTGTAGTTTGTTAGTAATTTAATTATACCAAATTAAATCGATTGAGTTTCCATGTGGCATTTGTTAAGTATGATGTGTTCCATTTTATAGTGATAGAAATGTTTTTGTTAGCCATTTTCATTGTTGGGAGAATATAAATATCATTGATATTTTTTTAAAAAAGGAATTAAAAATATATTTATCTTCAAAACTAACATGTTAATTAATAAGTTACTACTAAGAAATATAAAGGATTTACTCAATGAATATCATTATTTGAACTTGATATCAAAAGGTTTAGTATATTTTTCTCTCCTTTTTCTCAATTAAATAGTTTTATAAAATTAAATATCATGTAATATTTTCAGTAAGTACATATATTAATTTCTTTTGCATGAAAAAAACAAGTAAAAATTAAAAGCAAATCATTGTCTATAGAAGATCTGAAAAACAAAAACAAAAAAAAGTATTCCTTGTAGATTTGTTGTGAAATACATAATAACTCTTGACAAGTATTAAAATACTCATCTTTGACAAATTGGTCTAACTCACATCAAAGGAGACTTAACTATGACTTTGATTGTCCCTAACAAATTGATAACGCAACATGACAACAAACTTAAAGTGGGAAAAAGTGTTTGCCTTACAATTTTTGACATCAATGTAAAAAACAAAACTTCGATCATGGTGACTATGATTGCATCCTGCTAGTTAATGATTAGAGCTCCATTGATAGTACAGTCATACAATCTATAAACAATACAAGGTCATCCCTTGCACTACTATTGTAAGACAAGCAAAAAGTACATAAATATTACATTTCACTTCATCATTTTATTTTCTTTTTACTTGTCATGTATTATGCTCATAATATGAACCCACAATTATTTATTGTTACACCATGCAAGCTTGTTTTGTATGCATCCTTCCTACCATTGTTCGAATTGCTAGAAAAAAGCATTGCTAAAAAAGGAATATCCAATGATATCAAGTTCAAAGGTATAGTAGCAAAAAAGGTGACAGGAAACCTCCTTCTTCACTTGTCAATCGATTGTGATAGCCAAATTCAACTCCAAAAGACCAATTCAAGATCTACAAGCATTACTTTCATTAACCAATTTACTTAATGCAATACATTAGTATTTCTTTCCAATAATTCATATGAAATGAAATTATAATCCTATGAATGTTATATGGGTAAAAGGGTTGTTGACAGTTTTGAACAAATATTCTAACTCATTTGAACTTGTTTACGCCAAGTGTAACTTCATATTGTGACTCTTTTGGATTAACATCAAATACAACAACAATTCGTTACGATAAATATTGAAAAACATGTTCTTATGTATACTCATACCAAGCCAACTATACACTTATTACAAACCAAACAACTTTACTATGAACTTTGAAAGAACTTATTGGAAACACTCCTCGCCCTAAAATAAGTCAATATAAAGAACAACTACAAGACAAATATGTCACTACATACTTGCTACGAAACTTTGAGTTTCAAGGCATTTTTACAATTTCTCGGGACAATGTGATTGAAAACGTTGACACAATCATATAACTCCAATGACATGTTTTATCAACAAAAAGGTATATATTTTTATTCCACTAATAGACGAATATATTTTCATCTTAATAAAAAACCATTGTCGTTTCTTCCAATGACTAGAAAGAAATTCACAAGTCTTTCAAATAATTAACAATTGCATTTGTTCGTCTTTTTTTACAATTCTTCCACAATCAACATTGTAAAAGCACAAGCATAAATTAGCTTCAAAAGCATTTCCATTTAACTTGTAAATGTAATGTATATATTATACATAATGTTGAGCGCATTCTTACATCTACGAACATATGTTTCATATTGATGCAATGTAAGGGACACAATGATCCTGTAGTTCATAGATAGTCAAACAATTTTTATTTTTATTTGTAAAAAATATTCTCTTTGTTATTTTATCAATCAATACATGTGTTTTTGTTTTTCAATGTATAGTTCAATTTTTCGTACATACCTTACAAATTCTCTATAATAATTGTTTTTATGCTTCTTTATCACTCAAACACACTAGCTTTGATAAGATCCATCATTTCATAACCCAATTTTTAATATTTTTAATATATGTTTATCGAGAATGTCATTTTCACTACTTAATGTTATTTAAATAAATGTAAATTATCATTTACCTTAATAAAACTAATAATAATAATATTCATAAATGATTAAAATATTGAAAATGAAAAGACAAAGTCTAAGAGTTCGTGAAGGCTTATCTCTTAGGGGAGAGGAGCCAGTCATCGTGAACTGGCCAATGACCGTGACAAGTTCTGTTAATTTATTAGCTAATAGTAGAATATTCAGATCCCTAAAGTTGCATGAATTTTTTTTAATAAATAGAAATAAAATGGCTTTTTTTTGTAATTAAATATTAGACAATATAAAGTGTACATTTTATTATAGCAAGAAGAGGGGAGAGGAGCCAGTCATCGCGAACTGGCCAATGACTGTGACAAGTTATGTTAATTTATTAGCTAATAGTAGAATATTCAAATCCCTAAAGTTGCATGAATTTTTTTTAATAAATAGAAATAAAATGGCTTTTTTTTTGTAATTAAATATTAGACAATATAAAGTGTACATTTTATTATAGCAAGAAGAAACATAATATTAAAAAGACAATAAATGATGCAAGTACTGATACATCTATGTATTCAACATGTATAGACATAAAAAAATTCAATCTATATTTTAAAATGAGTAGTGGAGCTATATTTGTCATTATTACAAACATTTTTGTAAGTTTGAATATATTTTTAAACTTAAAAAGGTCATGTCATTTAATCATACACACTTTCATCCACAAAATTAAAAGACTTCATTGTCAAGTCATATCCACATTGCCCCTTCTTTCCATCCCATCTACAAGCATTAATGATAAACCTGCAAAAAGAATACAAATGTGTAAGGCTCAAGAAACACTATGCATTTATTGAAGGGTGGAATTCAAACAAATATATCTCACCTAAAAATTCACCATAGCCATTAGATTTATCATCTCATCACTCTCAATCCACACTAACCAAATTCAACCAATCACAAACAAGCACATGGATCAAGCACCCAATGCAAGGTCAACAACATCTATAAATACATTTCATTGTTCAACAATCAAATTTCACAATTTTCCCTTTCTCAAATCTTGGAGCATCGACCCAAACTTGTTTGGCAGGTCTCAGTTCTGGTAAGAGTTTGAAAATATTCCAATATTATAATTACATTATTTGCATTCTCAGCTCAACTCATTTTCCATTTGTAGGAAATGAACTTTGCATATATATAGATATTCTAGTTTAGTTACTCTACACAGAAAACCTGCAAATAAAATATTTATATGAAACATGCATAAAATAGTTTCTTCATTTTTATTTTATAGTTCAGTTTCAGAAAACCTGCAGATAATATTATTCTTCCCAAGCAGCTGAAAAGGCAAAATACGTGCAGTGTAGCAATAAGGTAAATATAATATAAACAACTACCAGCAACATGATATTCATTGGCTAGTTCAGCATTACATACAAGTATATAATAAGAAATATATTCTCATTAATGCTGTGTGTATAAAAACTCAAATCGAGTTAATCTTCTTTTTTTTCGTAACTTATTTGCAGGAATTTTGTGTGCATGGAAACCTGTTTTAGAAAATGCAAATCAAAAAGACTATTTTATGCATGTTTCATATATATATCTTATTTACAAATTTTATGCGCCTGAACTAGAATATCTATATTTATTCAATGTCATTTTCTTATATACATATATGCATACTACAGTTTCCAATGCACACAAAAACCTGCACATAAGAATGTGAATGAATATATACATCTATATAATTTGAGTTTATATACACAATGCAAATGACAATAGTTGTATTTATAACTGTATATAAAACTGAAGTAGATAATGAATATCTTGTTACTGGTAATTATTCATATTATAATTAATTTCATTTTAGTTGCTGGTGACCACGTCACATACATTTTCAATTTAGTATTCAATTTAAATGTTGTTACATTTAATATAAAAACTAATTATATACCTGTAACATCTTGCATTCGAAATCAGTGATTGTGCTTTGGTTGTTCATATTGTTTGAAAATGCACTGATATTATTCCTTGTGTTTTTAAGGTGTTATTTGCTAACATGAGGAGAAAACGATCACTCAAGAGAGTCCGCCCTGCTTGCACCAAAACAAGGGGAGTCATATTTCCACCAAGTGAACCAGAAGAAGACGAGGTTGGCAACAATGGACCACAACTACAGGCTGCAACTGTCGAAATCAGTGGAGGGGCAGCAACAAAAAAAATCAGAATACGTGGAGATTGGGATGAGACTAGCATGAATAATGCCATCAAAGAAGTTGAAGATTATGGTTCCTCAACACATGGTGCTGCAAGAAAGTGGGGCATACCTCCAAGCACACTTACTTCATGGTTGTTGGGGATAACCACTAAGAAAACAAAGGGACCACCCACAATTCTTACTAAAGAAGAAGAACTTGAGTTGGTGCAATGGTGTCATGAAATGGCTGATATGGGTCATGGGTTAGAAATCTCACAACTTAAAGCATATGTGGCACAAATATGCGAATCTAGATCCACCCCATTCACAGATGGTATCCCTGGAAACTCATGGTGGGCAGGTTTTAAAAGAAGACACCCAGATTTAATTTTGAGGACAGCAGAAGGCCTTGATAGAGATAGGGCTGTAAGTCTAAGACCATCTATTGTTAATTCTTTCTATCTAAATTTGTCCTCTGTTTATAAAGCTAACCTGTATGAGCCAAGAAAAATATGGAATTGTGATGAAACTGGATTACAAGCAGGTAGAAATTGTGGTATGAGAGTACTTGCTAGAAGAGGAAGTAGAAGTGTCCCATACATAATCCCAAAAAGCAGAGAATGGATAACCATATTATGTTGTGTCAATGCTGCTGGACAAAGCATCCCGGGTTTCTATCTTTTCAAAGGGAAGAAACAATTGCAGAATTACATAGCAGGTTGTGAGCCTGGTGCTTGCATGGCAGCACAACCTCATGCATGGATGACAAAGGAGTTATTTATGAAATGGTTGCATCATTTTGCAGCATGTGTGCCTGGTGGTGTGTCTCCAACTAACAGGCATTTACTGATTTTTGATGGTCATGGTTCTCATGTGGCTCTAGGAACAATTGAAGAGGCGCGGAGTTTGGGGATAGATTTACTTACTTTACCAGCACACACTTCTCACAAATTACAACCACTAGATGTCAGTGTTTTTGCTCCATTCAAAAGTTACTTCAAAGAGGAGAGGCGTAAATGGCTATTTGAGAAACATGGGATAGATGTCAATAGGTCAGAATTAGCTACATTGGGGAGTAGGGCTTTCCAAAAGGCTCTTTCCCCTGAAAATATTAAAGCAGGTTTCAAGAGGACAGGTATATGGCCTCTTAATCCACATGCCTTGGATGAGGACATGGCACCTAGCAGAACATTTGACACAACTAGTCGAGATGAATCACATGCAGCAGAAAATATATTAAGGCTAGCTAGAGATAATTTAGAGGTGTCAAGCAGTGAGCTGTGTAGTGAAGATGTTGAGATTGTGCTCAACACACAAACAAGTAAAGAATGTGATGCTGAACATATTGAACAAAATACAAATGAATCTGTTCAACAACAAGCTTCAACTCAGACTAGAGGGAGTCAATTCAGTGAGTCGCTAGCACTACCTACCCAAGTTAGTTGTCCTGATTGGATGAAAGAAGCTGCTCTTAATCTTGGTGTCAATTTGAACAACATTGAAGAAGACACCTTATGTACTCCCTCACAACCATCAGTACTTCATGAGTCAGATGTGGTCCACTACTTTGTCAACACTCTAGATGAGGAACAAATTGATGCAGCAGAGTCAGAGGAAGCATATATTAGAACAGAAAATATTGACAAAACTTTTGAGGAAAACAGAGGACAAAGTTCCATTTCTAAATTTTTGAAACTTCCAATGGAAAGGGTGAAGGTTTCATCAAGGTCAAATTGCAATGATGGAATACGATTAAGTAGAGAATCCCAACTCATCACTACCGATCAATATATGGAGCTGCTCAAGGAAAAAGAGAAGCGAAAGAAAGAAATTGAAGAGTTGAAGCACAGAAAAAGGGTACAGATGCAAGAGAAGAAGGCAGAGAGAATTGCTGGAAGGGAACGAAAGGAACAAGAGAAGATCGAAAAGGAAATTAGAAGGCAAGAAAAAGAACATCAGAAATCGATGCAGAGGCAAGAAAAAGAGATGAAGAAAGAGCAAGAAAGGATCCAAAGAGACCAAGAAAGGAAGGAGAAAGAGTTTGAGAAGGCAAGAAGGGAGTTGGGAAGGCAAAGGAGACTTAGTACCCCACAAAATCCTTTGCCTGAAGAACACCCATTATTGAGGGAATTAATTTCCATGCATTGTCCCCAGTTGATGTCAGTACGTAATGTTCAACCTGGGGTAAGTGGTTCCTATCCATCCTCAACACTACCTTTGCAGGAAACAAACATTGGAACTCAACCACTAACATGCAGCACATCAACTTCAAGCATGGTTACAGATTCACCACCACTATTTCCTGGTTTTTGGAAGCAGGTGCCATAGATACCTAGTATAAAAAATTTTGGAGGCTTGTTAGGGCCATTCGAATAGTATATAACAGATATATTTTGATAATTTTGTGGGCCAAATATATTTCTAATCGTTGTAAGGCCATGGCTGTTTTTTATTGTTGTACTCGTAGCCACATATGATATCATAAGTAATAGATGACCAATATATGTTTTTATATGTACACTTGCTTGAAATATGTAATGAAAAACAACATAGTTTCGTATTTTCTCTAAAACAACTCTGTTACATAAAAGAGAATCAAACTGTGTTTCATATGTATCTCTAAAACAACTCTGTTCCATAAAAGAGAATCAAACTGTGTTTCATATATATCTCTAAAACAAATCTGTTCCATAAAAGAGAATGAAACTGTGTTTCATATATTTCTCTAAAACAAAATCGTAATATCTTTTCTATTTTCAACAAATTAGATGCAATACGATTGATAATATTTTATCCAAATTGAACACAACAATCATGCTCTGTTCCTATCATTGCCTTAGTGAGGGCAGTATCCTCACCTCTCATGCCAGTATCAATGAGGGCAGTACTTGTAAGGATGTTCATTCATCTGATTCCCTGTAAAAAAAAAAAAGGATGCAAAAGAACAATTCATGGTCAAATGGTTAGAGATATAGATCTTCTTAAAATATGTATTTAGATTGTAACAGGTAACAAAATATTTCCCATGGTATTTTTTGTGTTCAAAAACACAATTCACCTGTAGCAAACTGTGGCTTTCTGGCAGGTAGCAAACTGTGGCTTTCTGGATTTCTGTGTTTCCACGAATGGCCATTTGGAGTGACCAAAAGCAGTTCCTATTGCATCGCCAAAAACATGTCAGTCTTTCTCTTATTTCATTTCAATTGATAAGCAAACAGAACAGAAAAATACAGTCGGCTTTACAACTTAAACCAAACAAATATGTAATGAAAAACAACTCACTTGCTTGAAACGAATCCCTCTGCAAATAACGGCAGGCTTAACACTTCCGTGGACGGAAGCTCGAGGAGCCTCATAGATGGGTTGTCCTCTGTGAAAACCAAGTCAACTGACGGACTGCGTTTTAACAAAATCAAGGGAGATTACGGCGGTAGCAGCAGCAGCAAAGGAATGTCTATTGACAGAGTTTCTAAGAAGGATTTATTGGAGAGGAAGTTATAAGAAAGGGTGCCTTTGGACGCAAGGAGGGAAGTTGAAGGACCATTGAGAGTTATGAAAACATGAGCATGAAAAATAGTTAAGACATGTAAGCTTTTTGATGAATAGAGAACTGGGGCACTTTACAGGACAAGGAAGGAAATCACGGGAACCTGAAGATGCATAATGATTGAAGCATCCAGGGTCCACAAGCTATCTTGCAACAACAAAAAACATAGCGTAGTAATAAACAATATTTGGGCCTTGATATGTTGGAGACCAAGTTCCTTAAGTTCAAGCATGCAATTGAAGCGCAGGATGCAGTCTTGTTGCCTTGAATCTGTGAAACTATGTGAAGCCCAAATGTTTTGACATGAAGTCCTGTACAACTCCATAGTCTCTTTTTTCCATGAAGATGTGCAACTTTCTATCTGCGAATTAATAATGATCCAGTGACTTCTGCACAAGTTGTTTTGTGAAGCTCTATGAATTCAATTGCCAATGTCGTCTATAAGCTCTGCATCTCAGAAGCTCTGCAAACTTGGCACATGTTTTGCCTCCAATACCTTGGAAATTCATGCACAAGCTATTGTCTGCGACAAAGCCACCGCATTCCAATTCATGGAGGGAAAATTTGTAAAATAATCATTACTACCAAAATCAGCCATAGATTCGCAAATTAAATTCGAATAAAAAGAACTTGTGAAACTCAAGAAAAAAAATCAATGCTTTTTAGGCATATTTGGTATTTACGGCGGTAGCAGCAACAGCAATAGGAATGTCTATTGACCAGTTTCAAGCAGGAAATAACCACTCCTGAAAGGGTGCTCTTCACAGGAGGGAAGTTGAAGGACCCGAGTCCAAATGCAAGATTCTCAACACACTTAGCCACAAACAACATTGTCTGCCCTGTTGAATTCACAGAATTTACCAGTCAGAAAAAAATGGATGTAGTCGGTCAATTGTCACCGAGAGGCGAAGAAAATAGAGGAATTTCTCTGAAGAAGAAGACAACTCAAAAAGCTACGCCCTCTTGGGAAACAATTCAGAATTCGTGCTTCAAAGAAACAATACACCCAAACCCAATTCAAAATTCGTGCTCAGAGAAACAATACATCTATAAATCAATACGAAATTGTTTGCATTTGATTGTTCCATACCGACCAAGGAAATGAAGCTCCTGACCTCCATAGCGACCAAGGAAAATAGTTTCGAGATCTGCAGATCTGTACACAGTCGGTGGAGGGAAATTGATGGTTGGTAGGTGGAGTAAACACGCCAATAAATGACGCAGTCTGCATGTGACGGGTGGCACTCCTTTGCGAACTGGCGGTGGTGCTCCCAAACAATCAATTAAATGCAGTCCACCTCCCATCATACGCATGTCAAAAATCAATATGAACTTAACAATAAAAAATGTTTGTTAATTTCATTACACCTTGTCACATTTAAAAGTAGTTGTTATATTAGATTTAATACCATTAAAATTGAATAGTAATACCCTTTTTTTTGTTCCATTATTGGATGATGAAACTTCAATGAATAGTGTATGTTTTTTTAACATGTAATTTTAATACCTTGCAAAAATTGCTTTCGAAAATGTATGTGGGATGATCAATTTACTACGTAACGAAATTTGCAAGTAGAAAACATGTTAAAGTATAAAAGGGTATTTTTAAAAACGTAAAATTTAAAATATATGTGTGTGAAAATAGACCCTTAACATCCTGCTAGTTAATGATTAGAGCTCCATTGATAGTACAGTCATACAGTCTATAAACAATACAAGGTCATCCCTTGCACTACTATTGTAAGACAAGCAAAAAGTACATAAATATTACATTTCACTTCATCATTTTATTTTCTTTTTACTTGTCATGTATTATGCTCATAATATGAACCCACAATTATTTATTGTTACACCATGCAAGCTTGTTTTGTATGCATCCTTCCTACCATTGTTCGAATTGCTAGAAAAAAGCATTGCTAAAAAAGGAATATCCAATGATATCAAGTTCAAAGGTATAGTAGCAAAAAAGGTGACAGAAACCTCCTTCTTCACTTGTCAATCGATTGTGATAGCCAAATTCAACTCCAAAAAACCAATTCAAGATCTACAAGCATTACTTTCATTAACCAATTTACTTAATGCAATACATTAGTATTTCTTTCCAATAATTCATATGAAATGAAATTATAATCCTATGAATGTTATATGGGTAAAAGGGTTGTTGACAGTTTTGAACAAATATTCTAACTCATTTGAACTTGTTTACGCCAAGTGTAACTTCATATTGTGACTCTTTTGGATTAACATCAAATACAACAACAATTCGTTACGATAAATATTGAAAAACATGTTCTTATGTATACTCATACCAAGCCAACTATACACTTATTACAAACCAAACAACTTTACTATGAACTTTGAAAGAACTTATTGGAAACACTCCTCGCCCTAAAATAAGTCAATATAAAGAACAACTACAAGACAAATATGTCACTACATACTTGCTACGAAACTTTGAGTTTCAAGGCATTTTTACAATTTCTCGGGACAATGTGATTGAAAACATTGACACAATCATATAACTCCAATGACATGTTTTATCAACAAAAAAGGTATATATTTTTATTCCACTAATAGACGAATATATTTTCATCTTAATAAAAAACCATTGTCGTTTCTTCCAATGACTAGAAAGAAATTCACAAGTCTTTCAAATAATTAACAATTGCATTTGTTCGTCTTTTTTTTACAATTCTTCCACAATCAACATTGTAAAAGCACAAGCATAAATTAGCTTCAAAAGCATTTCCATTTAACTTGTAAATGTAATGTATATATTATACATAATGTTGAGCGCATTCTTACATCTACGAACATATGTTTCATATTGATGCAATGTAAGGGACACAATGATCCTGTAGTTCATAGATAGTCAAACAATTTTTATTTTTATTTGTAAAATATTCTCTTTGTTATTTTATCAATCAATACATGTGTTTTTTGTTTTTCAATGTATAGTTCAATTTTTCGTACATACCTTACAAATTCTCTATAATAATTGTTTTTATGCTTCTTTATCACTCAAACACACTAGCTTTGATAAGATCCATCATTTCATAACCCAATTTTTAATATTTTTAATATATGTTTATCGAGAATGTCATTTTCACTACTTAATGTTATTTAAATAAATGTAAATTATCATTTACCTTAATAAAAGTAATAATAATAATATTCATAAATGATTAAAATATTGAAAATGAAAAGACAAAGTCTAAGAGTTCGTGAAGGCTTATCTCTTATGTGAAATATCTTTTACATTAATGACAAAATATACATGTATATTGATTGAGATATTCAATATAAAAAAGTATTTAAATTTAATACGACACAAACTTTTGGAAAGAATAATATAAACCACAAAACTCCCATCAAGACATAAAGGGGACAAGTTACAACTATGAAGATATGGGAGGAGCCGTGATCAACCAATCAACGTGCATGTATTAAATGGGTGGGTGCATATCATGCTGGTGATTCTAATAAGGAAAGGTTGGCCATTAATGAAAGTGGGGTGATGCCCATGAGTCATGATATTGATGAATGAAGTTGTTAAGGTGGGTATGTTGTGTATCACTTCACCCAAGCTTAATGGGTATTTTGCTATATGTAAAAAACAATCGTGTAGTCTTCCTCTTTTCCATATTGATATATTTAGGATATGTATAGTTCAGGGTGCAAGGGTGTGACTTGATGGTAGAGTAATGTTTTGTCTCTCACGCATCCATGTTCTAATCCCCAAGGTCTAGGGGACTAGTTACCCTTGCATTTACACAGCGAGTTGGGAGGACTCGCCTTGCATTAGCGCGCCACGAAGTGTGTCGGGGGATGGGTCACTGGGTCATTAACTCTTGTAGCATCTAAAAAAAAATATGTATTGTTCATCTAGAATAGTTGATTGATTATGAGTAGATGTTGATGTGTTCACATGTGGGTTGTGGTTGCCCGTTTCTGTCTCTTAAATATTGATTATATTAAGAGTTACAGTTGTATGTAGATGTGGGTTGTTTTAGATTAATTTGTATATTTTATTCATGTTGTCTAAAATAATTAATTAGATTAAGAATACAAATACATTAAAAAAGTTACAATGGTAGTGGAGAGTGGTGGTGGGGTGTAATAATGTGAGATGTCATTAAAATGATTGACTTTAAATGCGACATCTATTTAATTGTTATAGGACAATTTAAACCTTAAATTTGACATTTGAATTTTTTATTAAAATTGCATCATTACATATATTAATAAAAAAATAGAGAGTTTATAAGTACATAAATGGTATACAAAAGCTGGAAAAAAAAGCACATCTACAGTTTTGTGAAATTCATATAGGAGCACGTAGAGACAAGAAAAGGTAAACTAAGTACATGCAACAATCCTTGAAGGAGGAGGCAACGAATCTTCCTTAGGTGGAAAGGTAACTTAGGCATTCAACGCCTTTGATGGTGGATCACATGCCACCCACCCATCTTCTCTCAAATTCTATATGTGGTCAACAACGTGAAGGCTTCCCACCCTAAGCATAACAAGAACTTTAGTCTCCTACTTTCCTTGAGAAGGCAACGAACTCCACGACCTTGTCCGAGGTGGAGGCGAAGTGGAGAAATAGTTGATGCTTCAAGAATGACTATGGTATTGTTGGGGAAGAGGTGGTGGTGAGTTATGCGATGGCAGAAATTCGTGTAACACCCTATTGATAGTCCTAAGGAATGTTCCCCAATGATCCGGGAGCTCCTTATAATACACAAAGTTCACTACAATCTTCTCTGCATACACTAGAATTTAACAAAAAACCAAAATAAACACATGGATTTGATTATTAATAATAAACTATTACAAAATATTTGTATAATTAAAAGCGACACCATTTCATTTGAAAGTTGAAATAAAATAATAACTTTGAAAATATATTACGAATAAAAACAATAATATCCAACCAAAAAGATAATGTAATAAGTAAAGTTTCAATAAAAAAACATAAACAAAAGTGTAAATCAATTTTTCAAACACATAAACATGTCAGCATAATGTCCAACCAAAAAGATAATGTAAGAGACAAACTTTAAATAAAAAAATGTGAACAAAGTGTAAATATACTTATTACCAAACACATGGGTAAACATGTGTAGATACGTGGCATGGATTACACTTAGAAATGATAAATACCAACTTGAAAACACTAGAATGGGGGATCCATAGAATGGCCCAACGATAAACAAGTCTTGTGGGGAAGGATGGAAATCTCATTATTAATGAATGTGATTCGGTACCAAACCGTATTAAATATTTAACCTCCACGGTTTCTTCAAATAGAAACAAACATATTTAAATCAATAAATGATCCGTTAAAAATGGAATTCGGGAAATGATAAATGTTAGGGAATATCTTTGTAGAAGCTTCTACAAGTATGAGCGGGCAGTTAACTGGAACCAAACACACCTAACTAAAGTCGTACACTCTCGTGTAAAATATTTAATACTTCGGTAGGTTTCCTTCGCCCAACTAAAAATTGCCTCCCAACCCAATGCCATTTTGACACGTAGTTTTTAATGCAACGTGGCGCTATAATTCAACAACTTGCAAGTAGAGTTGAATTTAATTATACTTTTAATTATAAAAAAATTGTGCAATCATTATTTGTTAGGCAGTCACTCCAATTGTGCCCCCTCAAATCATGAAAACTATGTCGGTGATATATAATTTTGTAAGTTTTTTGGAGGGAATGCTTTTACAATAAAGTGAAAATCAAATCTACACTTTTAATAGATTAACGTTGAGAGTTCGTAGAAGACATGGTATTAAAGTAATCAATTTTAGAAGTAATTTTTTTTTTTCCCTCTAATTGATGATATTTAGGTATATCAATTTTATATTATATTATTTGAAAAATAATTGATTTTATTTTACATTTTATTTAAATTTAAAATATCAATATATTTATAATTATGATAATTTATAAGGATATGGTTATTAAGTATCAATCAATTTTATAATTAATTAATTATTTCTAATTAAATTAAAATTCATATTTTATTTTTATATCGTTCGTATAATAATTGAAAAAAATTAGTATAATTTATTCATTTATAAATATGTTTGATGTGATTGTTATATTATTTATTATTAATGATTTTTTTTATTTTAAATATAAATTTAATTTTTCATATATTATATTAAAAATAATATAATAAATTCTTGGTGCTGTATTTTTTTTTATATATATATTCTTACATACACACTTTAAAGATCACAAGTATCTAATTATAAACATGTTTATGTCAACTTCACATAAGGCCCATCCAAGAATATTTCTACTAATAATTATTATATACAATATATCATTACAAAGTTGCTAATACAATTATTTACAATACAATGCAAAGGTGCTTGCTAACTTAAATATTAAAAATATATATATTAATATATGCATATTTGCATACTTAATCTATCTTGCATATAGACATGAGCTACAACAAAAAACATAGCAATATCCAATGCTACTAGTTGTTGACTAGTTTGCTCTTTGTTTCTATTGTCTCCCTAAATATATTAGTGTACATTTTTATGTATAAACTTCTCAAATTCAAATTAGGACTTTATTACCATGTAAGCCAATACACTACGAGTAGGAAACTAAACAAAGAAAACAAAAATTCGAGACAAATTGAAAGGTAGAGGGAAAAGAGAGGAAACAAAAGGAAAGAGACAAAAACAGGGCACCACATAGATGAATGAGAAGTTGAAAAGAGAGAGCAAGGTTGACAGTGTTGACTATAAAAGTGCTCATTTGAGATCCTCAATTAAATTTTGTGTCTCGATGGACCACTTGAAAGCATCCTTTTCAGTAAGATTAGCCATAAGATGAGGTATTTTGGATATAAGTTCCTTACAAACCTTGTATAAATTCCTGCCACGCCTAAGAAGTTATGAAGTTTCTTTCAAAGTCTTGAGCACATGTCAACCACAAATGGCCTCGATCTTTGCGGGATAAATTGCCAACCTGCCAACATAAATAATGTCACAAGGTATTCCAAATATACAAATTAGCAAATTCACATTTAGATGCCTTTACATCTAACTTCTCCTTCACCAAGATACACTCAATATGTTATGCTAAAGAATTACTTATAAACAAGGATATTATTGAAAAATACAAGGATAAAAGTAGGAATTTACTGAATACCATGTCCATCAAATCCTCAAATCTAGTTGGAGCATTGATTAGAAAAAAATACACTAACTGAAAGTGGTAGTGGCTTTGATAATTTTTTAATTTTTAAATGCTTTTGACCAAAACTATGAATCGGAGGGTTGATGGGGGCCCCACCATTACAAACACAAAAGGATAATACGATGAAACACAGTCCAAACAAAACAGAAATACAAAGAGAGCATATCGATAAATCTTGTAGCAAAAAAACCGCTACAAAACAAACCAAACTAGCTAATCATCATCTGAAATATCGATGACCTCCACTTTGACTCCAACATAAGAGGAAGAAGGACCTGCATAGCTCCCCCGAGTAGCCATTATGCTACGTCCGCCACTAGCAGTGGAAATTTTTGAGCAGGAAAGAGTATGTAGGACCCAAATGCACCCGCAACTCCGAAGCACGAGTTGGCGCAGGGTCGAGAGGAGCATTGATCTCAGAAAAATTCAAGGGAGGGAGATGGCACGACCCAAGATTCGAGGAATTGCAGAAGTCAAAAGTTCAGTCTGTGTGAACTAATTGAAATCAAGGTTCCTCTCTGCCATTTGTTCCACCAAACTTTTATCAACCCACCCTGCATTTTGCTGCAAAGCCCACAAACAAAGATAGAGTGACAAGGTTGCAGTGCTCCAATTTTTCAACTAGACCTACCCTATGAGAGGGCAGAATGAAAAAACAAGCTATCATAAAAGCTTCCACCATTACGGTTCACCATAAGCAAATTCGATACAAACATCGATGCAATTTCAAAATTTACCCTAGCCCTCTTGGAGTCGAGGAGATAGGCTTCCCCCAAAAACACGTTCAATGGATTTACATATTGTAGGCGAGCCAATCCTAAAGACCTTCCTCAGACAGGTCTGAGAAATAGAATTGAACAAATCCATTTCCCGTTTTTCACTATGCAGAAAAATTGTAGGCAATGGAGGCACCACCATGGGAATTGAACCAATAGGAAGAGGTTGCAAATTACGAAATGAAAATGGGGGTGGCCACTTAAAGCCAAACCACACAAGTCAAGGCCTTCGAGTAATTAATCCGCACTGAACTGGCCATCGCCTATAATGATTGCACGCCGACCCTCCCAATCTTGAGCATGTTGGGATATTATTGCTTCATCCCTCAAAGTTGTACTGACATTGGCCATATAATCAACCGCTTTGTTTACCTCCCTAAACACGTGAGAGGCTTGCCAAAAATTTAATTTAGCCAACCAGAACAAAAATTGTTGATATAATAATTTAGAGAACAATTCTCTAAACTTCCTTTATGTATGGAATGAATAATAACTTGAGAGTCTCCTTCAATATGGAGATGCTCACAACCCAAAGCAATTGCAAGTTTCACACCTTCCAACAGGCTTGAACTTCGGCTAGATTACTGGAACTGACCTCCAGTGGAAAGGAACCAACAACCAGAACCTTTCCATTCTCGTCTCTCTAATAAACACCCCGCCCCTGATATACCAGGTTTACCCTTGGAGGATCCATCGAGGCTTTGATGATTTTTTTTGGATTGATAAATGATTTTGACTGGAGCTTTGAACCGAGGGCTGAATGGGGTCTCACCCTTACAAGAAAGAAAAATACAAAGGAAACATAAACCTAAGATAGAAACATCATTTACAAAGGATGAAGGGGTTTATCACCCACAACAACTAGCGAACCAATGAACAACGACCCAAAACAAAGGCAAGATCTGCAAAAGGCCTCATTACATAAAAAAGAAGATGCCACAAAAAGAAAAGGCCAGAATGAACTAGTCATCAAATACCTCCTTGACATCAGTTGAGGGAACGTCAGGATCAATTGCTTCCTTTTTCCCACCTAGTTTTCCTGAAACACCAAGCTTGACAATTTTAGAGAGGAGGGAGAAAAAAGAACCAACCTGAAAGCATAGCTATTGAAGCCAATCAAGAGGAGGGCCAATCAGTTTTGCCAGTGCCATAATGTTGAGGGAAGGCAAGCGAGAGGGTCATGTACCTTTGGTTCTACAAAATGAATGAATCGAAACTGTGGACTAGAGAAGGAGATTTTTGCATCATTCCAATTCCACTAGAAAGCCACTGTCCACACACCTGGAGGAATCCAGACCTAAAACTGAAGAGAAGAGTGAAGCAATACAAACATTGTACAAAGCCTCCTCAAGGCCAATGTGATGGCGGGGTGGATAAAATGCTTGACAAATGATAATACAACTGCCTTATTGGGATTCAAAAGCAACACGTGAATACAAAAATGCTAGCGATTTCAGAGTTAACACTAGCACACCAAAGTTTTGCAAGTATGCGGGGCCAATAATTTTCTCTATGGCTTTGAGAACCGAGTGGGATCCTACCCTGAAAACCTTATAAAGCTGACATTGAGAAACAAGGTCGAAGAAGGTGACTTCACGTTTTTCACCACGAAGGTGGAGAATAGGGAAATCAGGAAGAGACATGAAGAGGGGAAACACAAAAGGCACGGAAAGAAGATTAGCAAAGGACACCAAACCAACAACCTTAATAAAAGAAGCCAACCATAAAAGGAAAGGATGATTACACGTGTAGGGAGCCTCTAGAGATATCATGACGTAAACAAACCTCCAAAAAATCCCATTGAGCACCCTCAGTAGAAAGATATTAATTGGTGATTTGAAAGGTGCCATAATTGGCCAAAGCGTCCACCACATAATTAATTTCCCTATACACATGTTGGATTTTCCAACTCTCAAATTTATACAACCAATGAATAATTTGCATAATAAGGATATTGAGCTATCATGAATTAACATTGCCTTTCTTGATGGCTTGGATAATTATTTGGGAATCACCTTCTAAAATGATTTTAGAACACCCTTGCTGGATCGCCATTTTGATGCCGGAAAGAAGAGCTTTCGCCTCAGCGGAATTGCATGTGCCCATACCGAGCTTGAAGGATCCAACACTAACCAAAGAACCATGAGAATCTCTAAGAACACACTCCGCCCCCCCGATATTCTGGGATTGCCTTTAGAGGCCTCATCAAAATTGAGTTTGCAAAATCCAGGGGGGAGCTTTGATGATTTGATAGTGTAGTCTTTTCATGGTCTTTAATTTGAGTTGGCATATATTGGTATCCAAAGAAAATATCTATCTTTGAGAAATAATTCGCCCCCACACAACTCGTGACATAGATAATCAATCATTGGCATAAGATATTTTTTAATTATAATCTTGTTCGGGGCCATATAAATCATCCTTATTCCTGACCAGTAAAATTGGAGTTGCGTACACACTCATATTAGGGATGATGATGATACTAAATTCTAAGATTTTATTTCTATTTTTTAATTGTAGGCTTATAACAATGCTCATATCTATATGGGTGTACCACAATTGAACATGCAATAAGGTCAAGCTCAATAATGTGTTCTAAGTTTGTGTCTAGTGGCAAGCTCTTTGGTAGAGCTTGGAACACTAACCTATATTCGTAAAGCATTTCTAAGATCCATAGGGCCTATTCTTGTGGGTAGAAGATTCTACATCCATATAGTAAAGGTAACCATAAACCCAAAATGCCAAGGTTCTTCACAATTTTATTCATTTGTGTTTATTAAGGCAAGGACTTGATAATATACCCGCAATCCCATTTCTAAAATGTAATAATCTCTCATGATGATTGATAGAGTATGTTCTGAGTGAGTACAATTGTTGGACCCCCAAAAAACAACATCCACCCCCAATATAAACAACATAGAGTTTATCCTTGCGAACATGGTCAGCCACTCAAAGTTTCACATTATGCACTACTTCTAAGCATTCAACACTTTAGTTCCCTGAAACTCAAATGGTAAACTTCTAAAAAATGTATAAATGGAGACCTAACCGTTGACTTGTTTCTTATCCAGATTATGTGTACTTCTAGGATCAACCATGACCAAAACCCAAGCTTTCTTAATATGGGAAAAATAAAAGGTGTCAAAATGATCCGAACTTTCCATCGCAAAAAGCAACATCGACGATTCCCTCGTTTCTAATGTAAAAGGAGGGAAAAATACGGTTTAGGCTTTACCTTAGGTTCATCAGAAGCATCCTTGTTATCATATTATAAATCTTAATTAGATGGACATACATCTTCAACCATTTTTTTTGTGTCACACACATACCTCTTGCTTTATGGTTGAAAGCACTTACGCCATAGGTTTATAACATTGGACATAAAAGTAAATTGACAACCATGTGTTTTTAATCATTGAAGACACAAGTTTCCCATTATCCTTGGGTTTTCTATCAAAAGTAACATGCTTACGAACATTGGTTCTTATGATTTAATTTTTTTAGAGAATCAATAAGGTCTTATGCTCTTATAGGTACAATAACAACCTTGTTAATAGATTATAGTTCAAACAACCTTACCTTCTTATGCACCATATTGGAAGAAAACTTGGCCTTGGACTTTAAAAGTTAGAATTTTTTTTTGGTGTACTCCAGTGATATATCTTTTTGAAGTTCAGGTGTATTGATTGGGTATCATATGGCTCATCCTAGTTATGATATGATCTCAAGCTTAGAACATTGGAAAAATGAACTCCCCCTCGTGGTATGAAAACCCATATCTCTCCCTGCATATGGGCAACATCATCCAAATGTTTTGGGTCTATATTTAAACTCGCCAACTAAGCTTTTTAATCCTTTTCACCATCAAATTAGCCCAAACATTCTCATCCATGTGTGGAATTTCATCCCTCCTCCAAAGTCATATTGTGGGATCTCTATTTGTATGTTAAAAAGAGAGATGACGAGATCTTTTCACCTCTCTCCCTCTTCTTTATCTGGGGGATTATGATTAGGATCCTCCTCAAGGGTCGATATTTGCTTCTTCATCATATAGTTGCTCCAATTGCTTTTTCCAAGGGAATTAATCTTTCTTTGAATCTCCTTGTAAAACTCAACAAATAACCCCTTCATCCCATCCTTTGTGAAGAACTTTGAGTTCTTTCTTGGATAAACTCCCGTCGACATTTTTTTTGTAGTAATCATGAAAGATTGAACGAAACCAAAAATTGTAAATATAAATAAAATGAACAATAAAACAAAAACAATGAGATCATTCTCTTAAGAGTAGATCACATCTACCAATCCATCTATAACACACGAGTTGTCACACAAGAACAACTCTTTACTTAAATAAAAAATTGAAACTAAAAAAAAAACATTTTTAAATTTTTTTCCTACTTTCTATATAGTAAAAACACAAAAAAAACTCTACTTAACCTACTTTTTATAGTAAAAACACAAGCTACCCTATTTAATCCATGACCTACCTTTTACTAGTTACCAACTAAGCCAATATAATATCACTTGATAATAATGTCAATACTAAAATCAAATCTACAAAGGAATATTTATATCCAAATAGAAGAAGTTGTAATTAAGTTAATTAATTAGTTTAGTAAGGATTGTGACACAAATTGAATCATTAGACCTTTTAGTGTAGATTCTTTTTGACTTGAGGATTAATATTCTCCAAAAACTTGATAAAAATGAAAACTAAAAATTTTACAAAAGTCAATAATTACACCCATCTTGCCTTAAAAAGTAAACCTTAGTTTATTTATTTAATAATATAATATTATTATTACTTTTAATATTATATATATATATTTTTTGGGTAATATGATTGAAAAGATGTAAAGTTAAATGAATTGTAGTTTAATAATAAAGATGATAGTAAAATATGTTTGAAGGGAAAGGAAGAAAAATAAAAATTGAGAAATCTTAAAATAAGCTTTAAATAGTAAGGATTAGATAAGACACAAGTTTAGACTCGAAAAGAACTCAGTGATTTTAGTATATGATTCCTTGTAATTTAGTGAATTCTATGCCCTTTCCTAAAAAAAAGAAAGGAAGAAAAAAAAATTGAGAATAAATTCAATTTCGAAGTAACCCGAGTTCGAATCCCACTACAACCATAGAAAACGTTGTAGGTTGCCCAGCCAAAGAAGGGCCGTGTTGTCTTTTCTGCGGGATGTCGTGGGTTTTCCTCATGCAAGTAATATGACTTTTATTCTGTGTTTTCAAAGAATCTATTTATATATAATTCATGGCATGTTAATGGATTTGACCATGGCATGGTAGCGCATTTGACCAAATGACTGTGGCTGCGCGCTTTTTTTTCTTTTCTTCGTATTTCTCTACAGTACAATAAATTTTCGGTGTATTCCTTGTCAGACAAGCAATCTAAAAAAAAAACCTTTATAAGTAATCGAAGGCTCAGCAGTTTTAGCTAGGCTGTCCTCATCTGCTGCGTTTCTGCAGAAAGAGTTAGGCGATTTTTTTTTCTGTAGAAACTGTTTCTTTCGGAGAAGTATTCGAGGAACATTGAATTTTTACTTGGAAATACTGACAGAAATAGTGACTTTCGCCGATAATTTTTGATATTTTCAACGAAGTTGGTGGAAGACTGCTTTTTAGATTGTTGCAGTGTGTTTTTACGAGCAATTGCGTACATACTTCGTCGAAATCTTTGCAGGTAAACGTTGATTTTGAGTTACTGAAACTGGAAATGTTTCTTGTTTAAGAAGTCGTTTGGAACAGATTTGCGGTGGATTTTAAGTTTTCGAATGAGTTTTTTTTTTTAGTATGAAACAAAAGTATTATATGGATGCTATCCCTTTCACCCCCGATGTTCCCGTTCTGGCTTTGTGAAAATACTTTAGATTTGCGTCGGATAGTCAAACTTTGTTTTTCTTTATTTAGGCGTTCGAAAAGTAGCGTGGGATTTTGAGATGGTGTTTCATTGAATCTAGATATTTGAGTTGTCTTTGGATCTCAGTACTTTTCTGTCAAATCTTATGCTAATCTGCATAGATCTGTTCTTTATTGTTCTCTGAATTTTTCTGTTAAATACGTACAAATCTTTTTTGTTCTCTGAACTTTTCAGTTAAATCTGTACACCTCTGCTGATTTTCATTCTTTGCCTAGTTTTTAGCTCTGGATGAAACGATTTTAGTCACCTCAAGAATACCAAAAGAAGATGAAGTCAAATGGTTTCAAAGACGTATCAGAAGCGTTCTTGTGAAAACCCTACCAATCCTATTGTACAGTGTTGGTTTTTTTTGAAAGTAAATTATTTGAAAAACGCCTTCCTTTAAGTATAACACATTGCTCTTCATACAGAAAACGGGGTTGAATGGTATCACCCTGCTTCTGTTATTGATCTCTGCAGTTTCCTGTTAAATCTGTCCCTGATTTGTTGTTAAATTTTTAATTGAAAAGTGCCTTCTATTTATGATATATTATTCGTCAAAGCTCCTTTGTTATTGATCTCTGCACTTCCCTGTCAAATCGGTGGCCGATTTTCGTTGTTGAATACCAATTTTAAGTCTGCCCTATGGTTACAAAACCACGTCTTTTACGCCTGTTCACAAATAGTGAAAAGGAGTTGAAGCAACTTGAAGATCCTGTAAAAACACTTTTTAAAGGTGATATTCAGTCTGATGCAGTGCAGATATTGTTTTTCTTTCGGAGCAAAAAATATATCTGCACTTCAAGGTATCTTGTTATTATTTTTTGATGGTATAAACATGGGAATTCTTAGCCCCCACAGCCTAACCAGCACCAATATCACGGCCAGTTTGAAATGGCAGCAACCAGCCGCGCAAGGTTAGTGGAACAGGTGCTGCAACCCACCATTTATATTCTGATTGCAACATACACGGGGTAGTCATTTCACACCCGCTACCAACTGGGCTAGTCAAACCACTGTAACCGTTAAGCGGCTATTGAGATAGGAACCTGGGTATTTTATATTACTTCATGGAACTGCGACTTATATGACTCCAAGGAACAGTCAATCTTACAACAGGTGTATAGGGGATGCATCTTTTATTTTTTTTCCTATTGAAGATAGTTTACAAATATGGCTCATACAAGCATCTGATGAGACTAACTCATAGCTCCTTTCGAGCAATGGGATGTGTCATTCTAAAACAGTGTGTGCAGCTAACTTATGTGCCCTTGCCCTAAGTTACATGTCTTCAACTCCCCTAGGCTAAGCAGAGAAGAGTTTTCTTGAAACTTTGCCTACTTGGGGATACTAAAATGATCAAGAATAGCCTGTAAACTGTTATGTTACAGGATTTTGTGGTTGTTTGAGATTTCTTTATTTTGTTTATTTGAATTAAAATGAGAAATCTTTAACAGGTATCACAGAAAATGCTCTGTTCAGGAGGATTATTGCCCGGCTGCCATAATCTTCTGGCTTTTTTCTCAATTGTTAATATTTCTGCCATGTGATTAGCTTAAGTAATAAACTTTTGCAGTGTAATACAGTTGGTGATGACTCTAGAGCTTTGGTTTACTCTTCAAAAAACAAATGCTAAAATCTCCTATTAATGTACTTGTGAATTTCAAGGAACAAATTTGTATCTACTTAAATTGTTTCAAAATTGTTTATTTCTCGATAACAATTTTCTAGTGAAAGATCCCTAGATGGATCCTTCTTACACTATACTGATTTTTTATCAAACAAAAACAGCAAATACAGATTTCTGTGTATTTTATGTCAAGTTCCTAGTGCAGATCTGGAAAGTGCGACTAGGGTTAAAGAGAAACATCAATGTAAAACACGCCCAATAAAATTACTTCTGATTTCTAATGACTGCCCAGATTTTTGAGGGCTGAATTACACAGAAAACTGAACTTATTACAAACTGAAATAGCCCAGAAAATCAGATCTGAGTCTGTTATAATTCAGATTGAAAAACCTTCAAAATGCACCTCAGAAATGATAAAAAAGTACAGCGATCAGTTTACAGTCTGATGACAAACATTTGACAAATGTCTTGGATAAAAATACCTCTGAATTCGCTGCCAAAACTGCTTACAATGGACCGACCCAACTGCTGGTTGCAAATCACTGGAAAACACCTTCAAATCTCTTTACACACATGGCTGAACTGAACCTGGAAATCTGATGAATAACATTAGGAATTTCTAAGTGAAATCCCCTCTCAATCTCCTGGGGTTTTCGTCCGCAAGAGATAAATTCACAAGGGTTTTCGTCCTTGGAATTTCTGATAAAAGCTCAGAGCTCTTAGCAATGCAAAAGATGATAATAAAAATCTGGATGCCCTCTCTACAAGTCGACTTGTTTATTTAAAGGGAGATCAGCCAACCACCACCCTCAAATCAGCCAATCAAATTGTTTCATTCTCCTATGCTGGTCGCATTTTCCCTTTTGGGCTAATTGGCACATTTTCCAAAAAATGACTCCCTAAGGTAAGTCGCACTTTCTCTTTTCTAATACAATTACTTTTAATTGTATTTTTTGACATTTTAATTCATTATTAAACTTTATTATTTATTATATGTGCTTTTTCATGATATTATTATTTTTTGAAACAATAGCACAATATAATAAAATAATAAAGATAAGTCACCCTAAAACTTCCCTTTGGCCGTCGGGTAGACATAAAGGGCCAAAGGTCTTCACCCAGGCTTATGCGGGCAGAGGGGACATTACAGTCCTCCCTCCCCGGAGTTGCTTGCCCACAAGCAACTGTAGCAACGCGGGGTGCTGAAGAATAGACTCACCCTCCCAAGTGGCATCCTCCAAGGGTAAATCTTTCCAACGAACCAGGTACTCCCGTATCACCTTGTTCCGCAATCTTCTCTCCCTCCAATCCAGAAGTCCCTCAGGAACCAAATCCAGTCTTCCCTCATCATCCAAGGGGGGTAACTCTACTGAAGAGGTCACATGCTGTCCCAATGCCTTCTTTAAGCAAGATACATGAAAAACATTGTGTATCTTACTTTCAGAAGGTAACTCCAACTCATAAGCTACCTGTCCAACTCTCCTCACTACCCTGTATGGACCATAGAAGCGAGGCTTAAGCTTCTCCGCTCCACTCTTCTTAAGAGTACTCTGTCTGTAAGGCTGGAGTCGTAGAAAGACCATATCCCCCACCTCAAATGATCGCTCAATCCTGTGCCTGTCTGCATACATCTTCTGCTGATTTTGGGCATGCTGCATATTGTCCTTAAGGGTTTTAAGGATATCCTGGCTGTCCTGTAAACACTCTCGAGCCTTAGGAGCTCTACTATCTCCAAACGCCATATCCAAAGGATCTCGCGTCATAACCGTACAAAGCTCGAAAAGGGGTCATCCCAATGGACATGTGGTATGTAGTATTGTAACAATACTCGCACAAATAAAGTTGCTTGACCCATGCTCTCTGCTGCCCTGAAACATAGTTGCGCAAGTACCCCTCAATCCACTTATTCACAATCTCCGTCTGCCCATCTGTCTGCGGATGATAGCTAGTGCTCGGAGTCAACTCAGTGCCTGCCAACCTGAAGAGTTCCTGCCAGAATGTGCTCATAAACCTGCTGTCCCTATCGCTGACAATATTCTTCGGAAGCCCATGTAACCTGAATACCTCCCTAAAGAATAAATCAGCCACCTGTGGTGCCTTAAAACTCGTGGGGATGGCGAAGAAGTGCCCATACTTAGTCAACCTGTCAACTATCGCATAAATGCGATCATAGCCCTGCACAACTGGTAGTCCTGTAATGAAATCCATAGATATACTCTCCCACCTCTGCTCTGGAATAGGTAAGGGTTGTAATAAGCCTGCAGGGAAAGTATGCTCTGACTTGTTTTGCTGACAAGTCATACACTCTCGAATATACTGTAGAACATCCTCCTTGAGACCCTTCCAAGAGAATCTCTCTCTAACCTGCCTATATGTCTTGAAATAACCTGGATGTCTTGCTAATGGAGCATCATGGAGTGCATGTAGAATCTTCCCCTTAAGCTTAGATTCAGGTACCAAATAAATCCTACCCTTATAATAAATCAAATCAGAAATTACCTGGTAGCGCCCATCCTGAATTTTGCCATCCATGATCTCACATGCTAAGGTGTTCTTTGAATACTCGACCAGCAATTGAGACTTCCAATCTGCAGAAATCTCACTCATAGAATATAGGACAGCAACATGGGGTCTCCTCGATAGTGCATCAGCCACAACATTCTTCTTCCCTTTGACATACTCGATGTCAAAATCATAGGCCTGGATCCTGCTGACCCATTTCTGCTGCCTCTCATTGAGTTCCTTCTGCTCCAAGAAGTACCTCAAGCTGTTATGGTCGGTCCTCACTACGAACTTCCCTCCCACCAAATATTGTCTGAACTTCGCCAATGGATGCATGATGGCGAGCATCTCCTTGTCATAGGTGGAATACAACCTCTCGTTCTCCCTCAACTTCCTACTCTCATAGGCAATGGGATGACGGTCCTGCATCAAAACTGCACCAATACCTGAGCCCGAGGCATCACACTCTAAGATGAATGGCTTAGAGAAGTCCGGAAGAGCAAGGACTGGACATGTGCTCATCACCATCTTGAGCTCATCAAATACTATCTGTGCCTCATCTGTCCATCTAAATGCGCCCTTCCTTGTGAGATCTGTCAAAGGTGCAGCAATATCTGAATAACCCCTCACAAATCTCCGATAATATCCGCATAGCCCTAGGAATCCCCGCAACTCTGATATGTTCCTAGGTGGAGGCCAATCCTGCATAGCCTGTATCTTCTCCTGATGGACCTTGACCCCATTGGCCCCAATGACATGTCCCAGATACAGTATCTCAGTAAGTCCAAACTCGCATTTGGACATCTTAGCAAATAGAGACTGAATCTCCATAATGCCAAGTACCTCATCTAAATGCCTCAAATGATCCTCCCATGTCCTGCTGTAGATCAAGATATCATCAAAGAAAACTAGCACGAACTTCCTCAACTGTTTGTTGAAGAGATGGTTCATGCATGACTGGAAGGTGGCAGGTGCATTAGTGAGACCAAATGGCATCACCAAGAACTCATAATGCCCATAATGACATCTGAATGCTGTCTTGAGGATGTCCTCCTCTCGAACCCGAATCTGATGGTATCCTGATCGAAGATCAATCTTCGAAAAATAAATGGCCCCATGCAATTCATCCAAAAGCTCATCAATACGAGGGATGGGATACCTGTTTTTGATGGTCTTCTTGTTGAGGGCCCTGTAGTCGATACACATTCTCATCATCCCGTCCTTCTTCTTTACCAACACCACCGAAGAAGCAAATGGGCTAGAACTAGGACGGATATGCCCCATATCAAGAAGCTCCCTGATGGTCCTCTCTATCTCATCCTTAAATTTCTTAGGATGACGGTAGGGTGTAGTGATCACAGGCTTGGCACCCTCCTCCAACTCTATGACATGCTCAAACCCTCTGTCTGGTGGTCTCCCTGGAGGAATATCACCAAAAACCTGCCCGTGCCTATCTATTATGGTCTGAATATCTGTATGCAACTGCTGTCCACCATCTGGAGAAGATTTGGATGAAATGAAACATTGGGCTGCCCATGCAACCTCTCCATGACTGATAATAGACTCCATCCTATGTGCTGAAACAACTCTAGGCCCACCATCCGAAAGAGCTCGTAGCACAACCTTCTTCCCCTCTGACATAAACTCTATCTCCATTCGTCTGAAATCCTGCACATATCTCCCCAGAGACTGAAGCCACTGAATTCCCAAAACTGCATCTATCTCTCCAAGTCCAACTATGTAAAAATCATCTGTCAATGTGTAGTCTCCTAGCTGGATACTAAGCTGTGGAATTCGTCTAGTGCAGCTTAGAGCAAAGCCATCTGCCACTCGTACACTGAACCCCTCAAATTCTTCAACCTGTAATCCCCGCTTCATCACAAATCCCTCATCAAGGAAATTGTGCGTAGCACCACTATCAATCAAGCAAACAACTCGTTGGCCCTTAAGTACTCCTTTCACACGAAAGGGATGATACCTAGGGACTCCAGAAAGTGAAGCAATAGTACCTGAGCCTGATGCATCTCCATCTCCTAGCTCTACCTGGGGCTGCTCCTCATGTGCACCATGACCACTGTCCTCTGTATCTGTATCTGCTGAAGAATCTGCCTCTGCATCCGAGATAACCTCAATAAGATGCACCTTGCCTTTCCCAAGGCAGTTGTGTCCAGGCTCCCAGTGATCTTTGCAATGGAAACAAAGTTTCTTTCTTCTCAACTCATTCCGAGTCTCCTGATCCATCCTAGGAGGGGGAACACTCCTTTGCTGAGTAGTGGAACGCTGAATCGGCTTGGAGCTTGTGAAGGGCTTCTTACTAGGCTGGTAAGAAGTGGGAGTGGTCTCCAAATCTAATGCTGTCTGGATAGCATCATGTAATGTAGTAGGCCTAAGGGCCTTGACCAACCCTCTTAACCTGTCATGCAGGCCCTCAATAAAAAGCATTACCACACGTCTCTCAGGCATCTCGGGAACCATTACTGCAATCCGCTGAAATTCGTTGATGTAAGAATCAACGTGCCCACTCTGTCGTAGCTGTGCCAAATCCCTGTAATATAGCTCCACATCTTTGCGGTCAAATCTGGCAATCAACTTCTCACTAAACTCCCTATATGACCGTAGTAAGTCATGTCTCTGTGTGATAAGCCCATGGTGCCACCAATCATATGCCACTCCCTCCAAGTGAAGAGTAGCAAACTGAATAGCCTCCTGTTCCTGCATAGGTTTGAGAGTGAGGTATGTATCAAGCTTGTGAATCCATGCCCTGGCACTAGTCTTTCCACTGCCATCGAAGGTGGAAAGGGTCACCTTATTGGTAACCTGCTTCAATTCTCTGTTTTGCTGGGTCCTAGGCCTCTGTGCTTGCCTAGCTTTCAAGCTCTCCCTTTTCTGCATACAATACTGGTGGAGGGGAAAGGCGTTCCGTACCTCTTCTGGTAATGCTCTCCACTCATCATGAGCTACCATTACATTATCTTGAAAGGCTATGTCTTCAAGTGGGTCCTCAACTAATGGCGGCTCCTCCCTTGGTAGGAATCTAGGCTGCATAGGTCGATCCGCAGTCCTCGTGGGTCTCCTTTCCTCTGTATATCTCCTATCTCGTGGAGGGGAACCTCTTACGCTGCCCACTTCTGTAGGAACCCGGCTGTGCCTTCTGTGGCTGCTAGCTATGGATGCAGATCTTTCCCTTCTATCATGCCGATTTCTTGCCCTATCCATAGTCAAATTCTCCATCAGCTGTCTCATGGTCTGAATCATTTCCTGATGGGAATCGATCATTCCGCTGAAAAGGGCATCCGGATCAGGCCGCTCACGTCGTGGAGGAGTGTGTGCTCCTTCTCCTCTATCCATGATACCTTCAATATTCAGACGTGCCTGACTCCTTGTATAATATCGGTGTGGCCCAACTTCTGTAGGCTGCATAAAACAATTCCAAACAGACCCTCCAGGTGGGAGGATTGATGCTCTGATACCACTGAAAGATCCCTAGATGGATCCTTCTTACACTATACTGATTTTTTATCAAACAAAAACAGCAAATACAGATTTCTATGTATTTTATGTCAAGTTCCTAGTGCAGATCTGGAAAGTGCGACTAGGGTTAAAGAGAAACATCAATGTAAAACACGCCCAATAAAATTACTTCTGATTTCTAATGACTGCCCAGATTTTTGAGGGCTGAATTACACAGAAAACTGAACTTATTACAAACTGAAATAGCCCAGAAAATCAGATCTGAGATCTGTTATAATTCAGATTAAAAAAACCTTCAAAATACACCTCAGAAATGATAAAAAAGTACAGCGATCAGTTTACAGTCTGATGACAAACATTTGACAAATATCTTGGATAAAAATACCTCTGAATTCGCTGCCAAAACTGCTTACAATGGACCGACCCAACTGCTGGTTGCAAATCACTAGAAACACCTTCAAATCTCTTTACACACACGGCTGAACTGAACCTGGAAATCTGATGAATAACATTAGGAATTTCTGAGTGAAATCCCCTCTCAATCTCCTGGGGTTTTCGTCCGCAAGAGATAAATTCACAAGGGTTTTCGTCCTTGGAATTTCTGATAAAAGCTCAGAGCTCTTAGCAATGCAAAAGATGATAATAAAAATCTGGATGCCCTCTCTACAAGTCGACTTGTTTATTTAAAGGGAGATCAGCCAACCACCACCCTCAAATCAGCCAATCAAATTGTTTCATTCTCCTATGCTGGTCGCATTTTCCCTTTTGGGCTAATTGGCACATTTTCCAAAAAATGACTCCCTAAGGTAAGTCGCACTTTCTCTTTTCTAATACAATTACTTTTAATTGTATTTTTTGACATTTTAATTCATTATTAAACTTTATCATTTATTATATGTGCTTTTTCATGATATTATTATTTTTTTGAAACAATAGCACAATATAATAAAATAATAAAGATAAGTCACCTTAAAACTTCCCTTTGGCCGTCGGGTAGACATAAAGGGCCAAAGGTCTTCGCCCAGGCTTATGCGGGCAGAGGGGACATTACACTGTAGCCAAAACTCTATGACAGGCCCTTATCTTAGAATTTTCTTATACTTGATAACTGACATCCAAGCTTTAATACTCTGTAAAGATTCAAATCCTTATATATTGGTCTAAGTCTTGCTGCAAATTTTTATCTCTGTGTTGAACTGTTGTGCAGGGGTGTTGAATAACTGATTATTCCCATTGGAGTGCCACAGTTTTCTCAAGGCAGTAGTTCCATCCCTGAAATCCGATATGCCAAAGGAAGGTGACAATTCCAATGATGGTAATCATGACCATGGTGCAGTATCTTTGAACATTGAGAAGGTTTCTGAAATGAACTCAAACACGGCTAAGGCAAAGGACAAGAAAAAAGAAGAGAACAATAAGGTTGTGCCATTTCACAAATTATTTGTCACGGCAGACTCTTTGGATAAATTGTTGATGACTCTTGGTACTATTGGTGCTGTGGCCAACGGCGTATCTATTCCACTTATGACCATCCTGTTTGGGGGCCTTATAAATGCATTCGGGGAGAACAGCACAGACGGGAAAAAAGTGATGAGTGAAGTGTCCAAGGTGATATTTTTCACATTCCTCAGTCTCCTTTGTTTTGTTTTTTCTTATGATGTGAAATTAAAAAAAGAAAGTTATTGATAAGCAAAAGGGCAATGATAAGTTGAATTTAAGTTCACAGGACCACATTATCCCGAAGTCTGGGAATTTTCTTTAGTATTGTTATGACTAGACTTGGAATTTGACAAACAAAATGTACATTGTTATCCAATTTTGGCCACAAAATGTGGCCAAAAGAAATTTGGGAAACTCTCTTCTGAAGTCACCATTTATACCTGATTATCAGCAGATCTGCAACACTTGTGCAATACATTGTACTGGGATATTTCAGGGCTCTTATTAAGAAAAACATTATTTATCTTTTTTGTTTGCTGGTTTTTTAAGTTATGCACCAAGTTGGGCCATAAAATATTTATGAATGATAGGATTAAATATTTCACATGCCATTCCGTCTACTTTCTTCTTTGAACCACAATTAACAGGTATGGTTGAGAGTAATGCAGAAATTCAGGTTACGGGTGGGACAGTCATAAAATTGAAAGGTAGGTTCTAATGGAAAGACCAAATTTCTGAGAATGGATTTGCATACCTCTTAATGTTTAACTAAACTAAGGTGGTAATAGGCCAGAGGGGTCATATCTCATCTGATCTGCTTAGTAACTAGTTTGACATAATCAGCTGTGTGGTTCCATACTCTTAATGCTGTATTAATGACCCTGGCAACATTCAAATTGTGGTGTACCTTTGGAACTACACAACTGAATCAAATTCATTCAAAACATATTCTTAACAAGACTCTTACCTCAATTAGAACGGAAGTGTGAAATGATGCTTTTTTTCTACACACACACACACATTATATATATATATAATATGTGTGTATTGTAAAAATGCATCTTATTTTACTCCAAGGAACAAAAGGTTACAACAAATGGGCATGATGCTAACAAGAAGAATCGCTCCCTGCATAAGCAAGGAAAGAAATCACCTGAGCTTGCACTCTGATGGGCAAAGAGTTCACATCTTTGTGAAACTCCTCGAAGTGAGATTGTACAATCAAAGGCAACTCTTGTCTAAAGAGTTTCAACTTCCCCAAAGCGAGGGGGGAAGAATCTTCCTGAAAGACAGCTTGGCTTCTTGTCCTCCAAAGAAAACTAGTTGTGGCTAATAGTTGTTTTCCATAAGCTCTTGCAATTGTCCCAGACCATCCAAGAATCTCCCAAAAGAGATCCTTTCCAAGAGAGGGGAGCAATAAAAAGGTAAGTGAATTTAACTTGCAACCATCCCCAAAAACCTCTCGCCATTGGATTTTTCCAGAAGATATGGTCAACTATTTCTTCTTTCCCACACACACTACAAAATGCATTTGCGAAATCAGTCTTGCTCAATCGTGCTTTGACAAACACCTTGTGTTTGAAGGACGTTCTTATTTTCCAAATAACCAGGCACCCTCATTGCCATCTCACTTTAGAGTTCTAGATCCACCATTGTTTGTTCAATTGTGCGGAAATAGGATTGCATGGTGCACTTGATGATGCAAGTCCTTTGAATTATAGTTTATAAGACTTTTTCCAGTGTACCATTGACAATCCCTCCAATATGGGCCTACACTCTGAAGCTGCATTTTGAAAAGACAATTTTCAGGATTCTTAGAGATATTCTTCACAAATTTTATGCTAGAGTGAGGTGATAATGTGTAAAGTTATTATGTTGGAACATAACTACTGAAATTCATCCTTTGAAGGGGTTTTTAGAAGAAATTTAAATTTCCTTTTGATTTGACTGACGTCTGTATGTGGAAAGCAGGGTAGAACTTTTGTTGCTTTTGAGTTTACTTTGATGTTGAACTTACAGTTTTTGTTGTTTGGGATCCTTCAGATAGCTTTGGAGTTTGTTTATCTTGCTTGTGGTGCAGGAGTTGCAAGTTTCCTTCGTAAGATATTACACCCATATTAAACTTATGCATTGGATGTTTTATTATCATGATTATGTGGTGTATTCATTTTCTATCTTAGAAGTTGTTCTCTTTGTATAGTAGTATAGCCACACACCTTTTTAGTTAGAGTAGCAATACAGAATTGCATTTTTCATGTATATTGCAAGTCACCACACTATCTTGCTTGTAACAAGTAAGCAAGGTTGATACTTCATGATCTCACTTAATTTTGTCCTGGCTGGCAGAGGTGTCATGTTGGATGTGCACTGGGGAAAGACAGGCTACACGCATCAGGAGTCTCTACCTAAAAACTATTTTGAGGCAAGATATTGGATTCTTTGATAGTGAGGCATCGACAGGAGAGGTTATTGGAAGGATGTCGGGTGACACCATATTAATTCAGGAGGCCATGGGAGAAAAGGTCAGTCAATATTTGGTATTAATTATTAATAAATATGTTCATCTCAGCAAATGCATCCAGTCCAAGTGAATTATTCAACAAAATTTACAGCCAATGAAAGATATGCTGAGATGACATCAATTTGTTTGTCACTTAACTAGTGGTTTAAAGATTTCTAGAAAATAAACACATAAACAATTTTTTTTGGTTGAACATGCAACAATCCATCACATTGGCTTCCTAACATTGCAATAAGGTGCAGCAGCTGCCTCTTGGTTTTAGAAACATGCGCATTTGGCCAGTGAAAACCTCCCAGTTTACTTGCATAGATTAACAAACCCAATGAACAATGGCAAATATCTTATGTCAAAAGGTTGACATCTTTCTAGTTTGTCTAAGTATCATATTTATTAGAAGCCACCAACATCTCCTTTGCATACTACATCAACAATCTTGTGGCCTGCAATGGGGCCATAAACAATTGTCATCCATATTCACCGGTTCTGATAAATCTATAACCAACACATTGATTTCCTTATAAAGCTGTTTGCCTTTATGCAAATTGGGTGTGCAAAATACATCTTCAGAGCCAAGTTGATATCTATGGGAACAATGAAAGAGAGTTGTAAAGATGGGATTGTGGAACACTTGTTTCTAATACAGAAGCTTACTATGTTGCTTATATGTTTTAAACATTTATCAGATATATGAATTTTTATGAGAAGATTAGTTCAAAAGCTGTAAGACATCATTTATCAGAAATAAATAAGCAATTCTATTGTGTATGTCGAAAAAGAAGAATTCATAATGATATCATGTTTTGTCTTGTGTTTATTTATTCAGGTTGGAAAGTTCATACAGTTCATAACCACATTCTTAGCAGGAATTATTGTAGCTTTCATCAAAGGTTGGAAACTTACCCTGGTAATGCTATCTATGATTCCTCTTCTCGTTGTATCTGGCGGCTCTATGGCTATGATAATCTCCAAAATGTCAAGCCGAGGCCAGCAAGCTTATGCAGAAGCAGCCAATATTGTGGAGCAGACAATCGGTTCAATTAGGATGGTGAGTGTTTTATCAACAAGAGTTATTTATGTCTTCATATTGGATGCTGTATTTACAAATTCTTTGGTGGTATGTGTCTTCTTAGGGTTCAAGAAGTATGAGAAGATCATGAAATGCATGTGATTTATTAGGGTTGCTTACACAGATTGCTATTATGTAAAATTCAGGTTGCATCTTTTACTGGGGAGAAGAAATCCATAGAAGGTTATGACAAGTCACTTGCAATAGCTTACAAGGCTATCACTCAGCAAGGGTTGGTAGCTGGTGTTGGCCTTGGGTCTGTTCTCTTTATCATGTTCTGTGGCTATGCATTGGCTCTTTGGTATGGATCACGGTTAATTCTAGATGGAAGTTATACCGGTGGCGATGTGATCAATGTCATATTTGCAGTTCTGATGGGAGGCATGTAAGTTGAATCTGCACTTCCCAATTTAGTGTTTTTAATCAGATAAGAAATCCATCTATACATATTGTCAATTTACACTAAATTTGTTAGATAAAATTCATGTTATGAATGAAACTGAATCAAATTTTGCTGAATTTCAGGTCTCTGGGCCAGACATCACCATCATTAAATGCATTTGGAGCCGGACGAGCTGCAGCATACAAAATGTTTGAGACTATTGACAGAAAACCAGAGATTGATGTCTTTGATAAATCTGGACTGGTCCTTGAGGATATTCAAGGTGATATTGAGCTTAAAGATGTACGGTTCACGTATCCCGCTAGACCAGATGTTCAAATATTTTCTGGCTTTTCACTAGAAATACCCAGGGGCACCACTGCAGCTTTAGTTGGAGAGAGTGGCAGTGGAAAGTCCACAGTTATCAGTCTTATAGAGAGATTCTATGATCCACAAGCTGGTGAAGTGCTTATTGATGGCATTAACATCAAGAAATTTCAGCTTAAGTGGATAAGGCAGAAAATTGGACTCGTGAGCCAGGAACCTGTCCTTTTTGCTACCACCATTAAAGAGAACCTTTTATATGGTAAAGATGGAGCTACAGTAGAGGAAATCAAGGCTGCTGCTGAACTTGCCAATGCAGCAAAATTTATAAACAAGTTGCCTCAGGTTTTTATATGTTTTGATGTTTGTTAATATTTCCCATGCAGAGTTCTTGATGACTGAGGATGTCTCTCATCCTCGAATATGAAATTCCTTGCACAGAATATATCCATGTGCTGACATTTATGCTTTGGTATTTTCAGGGTTTTGATACAATGGTGGGAGAGCATGGTACCCAACTATCTGGAGGCCAAAAACAAAGGATTGCAATTGCACGGGCTATTCTGAAAGATCCCCGAATTCTTCTCCTCGATGAAGCTACAAGTGCATTGGATACAGAATCTGAAAGAGTGGTTCAAGAAGCTCTTGACAGGATTATGGTAAATAGAACAACAGTGATTGTTGCCCATCGTCTAACAACTGTCAGAAATGCTGACATGATTGCTGTTGTCCAGTGTGGTTCCATTGTGGAAAAAGGTCATTACACCAATCCTCATACAAGAGGAAAAAGTTCTTAATTTTTAATTTGAATTCAGCTAGGAACATGGTTAAATAATTGCCTTTGCATCATGTAATTCAATCAATTTTAAGTTTTAACTTGTGGGTTGGCTATAAACTTAATTAAACGGTTTTTCCTTGTGCCAGTTTATTGATACCAATGGAAATGTGATATCAGGTTCTCACTCTCAGCTTATCACAAACCCTTCTGGTGCATACTCCCAGCTTATACAATCTGCAAGAAGTCGCATCAATCAAAAGAACAAGATGCAAAGGATCCAGATGAATTGGAAATGCATCATGATCCAAGGCTCTTGGTAGGGTTAGCAGTCAAAGGTCATCTTTTAGACGGTCTATAAGCAGCGGGTCATCAGGAATTGGTGGAAGTCGTCGTTCATATTCATTTTCTTATGCTTTTCCTGGTGGAGTAGGCATCCAGGAAACAGGAGGTATGAGGAAAGCAGTCAATCAAAGGGAAACCAAAGAAGGAAGGGCCTGATGAGTTATTTTAGGTCCAATACTCAAAAAGATGTGGAAGGTGGTCAGTCTGATCCTGAGAAAGATGTTCCTATTTTATGTCTGGCATCTCTAAATAAGCCAGAGATTCCAATGGTCATACTTGGATCAATTACAACAACTATGAATGGGATGATATTTCCCATCTTTGTTCTCTTGCTATCAAGTGTTATCAAGGTCTTCTATGAACCCCCTCATGAACTTCAAAAGATGCCAAATTCTGGGCACTTATGTTTATAGTTTTGGCAGTTGGGTGCCTCATTGTGGCACCTACACAGATGTATTGTTTTGCCATTGCTGGTGGCAGGCTAGTGCAACGTATTCGATCGTTGACATTTTCCAAAGTAGTTTACCAGGAGATTGGCTGGTTTGATGACAATGAAAACTCAAGGTGAGTGATGAAGAATTTGGAAACCTCTTACTATTTTGCTCAAAGGAGAAAACATTGATACATTTAGTATGTGTAGAGAATAGATATGAAAGATAATTCTAAATTTGAAGTTTCTGTTTTCAGCGGTGCAATAAGTGCAAGATTATCAACAGATGCTGCAACTGTGCGTAGCTTGGTGGGAGATGCACTGTCACTTGTTGTTCAAAATATAGCAACCATCATTGCTGGCATTGTCATATCTTTTACGGCCAACTGGCTGCTAGCACTTTTGATACTAGCTATAGTACCTCTTCTAGGTCTTCAAGGGTACATGCAAGTAAAGTTCATGAACGGTTTCACTGCTGATGCAAAGGTTAGGCATCCTAAGATCTTAAAATTCATTGACTGGTGTTCCCTTCTTTTGATCTTTATTTAACTTTGCTTGTATGGTTCAAAGAATTGTTTAGATATTTCCTTTCCACTGAACTCTTTTGCATTCATCTTGAGCCTAGGCTTGAGAACAGAACATAATGAGTAATACAACATACATGAAAAGCATCTGAAACCTGAAATATTTGAATGACTTAAGTCTAAAAGTGGCCAAAAATCTGATATATAGAAAACTACCAACTAAATTTAAAAATATCTGAAATTTAGCCACGAAATATTGAAATCTGCTGAAATACTGTTATGTCCTTACTAAATTAACTAGCGAGGACTTCTGCTGTCTGTCTTTTGACTGACAATGAGATACAACTGAATCTAAAGATCTTATGTCTGAACTAAAATCCGAAAATGTGGTTATTCTAGGTTTAAGGCTAAATATATAACTTTTTGGAAACAGGATTTATAGCATTTGGAAAACCAAGGAAACCTATTACCAAAATCTGGAAAAGAATCCCAAATAAAACTTTTAATACAATCCAAATTGCATTTCTGGGTAGTACATAAGATAAGATAATAATGATCTTTCCCGGAGATGACATAAGCATTACTAAGACCGAAATAGCCTTCGAAGCGAAATTTATAGCACGACATTTACCATGAAACAACTGTCCAGTTATTTAGGTTTCAATCTAAAGGATATACACCAACTGTTAGTGAATTAGTGTTTATAATTTGCGAAAACCTCCCTCCTGAATTGACACAAAATTGCAAAAGTACCCAAACAAAGCTTTATTGCAAGATGATAAGAGAGCTTTATAATAAGTAAAAGATATGTGGATCAATGTCTTTCTACTCTGACATTAGCACTAGGGTGAAATAGCCTTCGAATTTGTATAGTTAAACTAAAACTAAGAATAATAAATTTACTTTAAGATAAACAAAGCTATAATAGCCATTCGAATGCATTGGCATGTGAATAGGAAAAACTCCATAAAGATTAAATCAAAGCTACTACATAACATTTGACAGGCATAGGCAGTGAATAGGAAACTCCTAATAATAACTTCATTAGTGAACTGCATCAAAGATGAAAAAGCTAACTAGCCATGACACCATGCATAGGCATGCAAATAGTAACTCCCTAAGAATAACAAACCCGCTAAGATGCTCAATTACTTTTGCATTGCCTTTTCCCATGACACCAAAGATGTCTTCCTAACTATCTCAGCTGGTACTGCGGAGGAATTTAGGAGCATTTTAGCTGTTTTAATACCCATGGAATTTGATTATTTTCCTCAACAATTCCTGCTGAGAAATAATGACAATTTGCAAGAATAAAATGACATGACACCCCAAATTGACCTAAAAATAGATGGCGGGAATGTATGTTTGTTGCTATAGATGGAAACTGGCAACGGAAACAAGGTTATGGAAATTGTCAGCCCCCCCTCTCCAGCCACCTCTTAAGTTTAAGGGGCAAAAAATGTGGAGCTCTTTCAGAATACTGTTTTCCTGCTAAGCAAAAATAATTCACGGGACCTGTCTGCAACAGGAAAATAGGAGCTGTAGCCCATCCTGGGACGATGCCCTAAGAATTTTTATCTGAAGCTTAAGTGGCCACCTCGTCAACAGGTGTTTTTAGGCATGCTCTGATTTTAGATTGAATATAAAATTTCTGAGAAAGATCTATCATGATCTTATTGTATAATGGAAAACACTTTTTGCGATTCCCACTACCCAATCTCCGAAAGGAACTTCCGAAACTGCAACTTATTACTATCGAAGCAACATTTCTAGGTGGTACATAAGATAGTTGAACTTTATTGAGAATATATGAGCACTAACTCAAGCCAAAAATAGCTTCAATGGGCAACATGAGTCATGGCACTTGGCCAAGATCACTAATCTTCCAAAAGCGTTACACATACAACCATTTTGAAACGTCTGAAGACATTCTCCTTCCTCTAAGGCTCAAAGACTCTTTATATCTTGTTATTTCCTATGCAGGACATTCTTCTTGAATTTCATTATGAAAAAAATCTTCATTATGACAAAATTCTTTGTAACACACTGACGATGTTAAAATGCTTTGTAGTGTCCTTATTTAGGATGCTGAATAATACTTTTTTGTCCCATAACATCTACAATGTTTTGTAATTCCCATAACATATACATGCTTTGTAACTCCCTCATTACTCTTTGTGAACTGCCTATGACAAGATTCCTTGTATACTCTCCTACTGAAAGTTTATAACCTCTAAATAAGCCTTCTTATGCTTTGGCTCACATATGAGAATACATGTCTTTACACACAAACTTTGCAACAACAAAAAACTTCACTTTTTACCCTAAATTCAATATAGGATCATCAACAGTATTCTATAGTTTAGCCAATCTCTTTCCTATCCCTCTTATGTTCAGAGAAAGACAAATTAAAACTCTTGGGTTAAATATTTCTTTATACAGAATGAAAATATTTGAAGGAAAAAAAAAACTATATAGCTTTGAAGAAATGTGCATTATCTTGCTGATGTGAGAAGAAACCAATTTGAGTGATCTGTATTGGTATACATGCATGTTATGTTTAGATTCTTCTTTTGTGGTTCATAGAAAATACAAGTCTCAGAGTCTCAATTGTATACAAGGACAATTGTCTGTCCTTTCAACAAGTTCAAGGAGTTAACAAAGTTACTAATGATTTCAAGTGGTCATGCTCCAGTTGGTGTATGAGGAAGCCAGTCAAGTTGCAAATGATGCCGTTGGAAGTATTCGGACTGTCGCCTCCTTCTGTGCAGAGGATAAGGTTATCAAGTCTGTACAATGAAAAATGTTCTGCTCCCTTGAAAAGTGGAGTTAAACAGGGAATTATAGCTGGACTTGGTTTAGGATTCTCAAATTTTGTGATGTTTACTCAATATTCACTCAGCTTTTGGGTAGGAGCTCGCTTGGTCCAAGATGGAAAGACAACTTTTGATAAAGTTTTCAAGGTAAGGGCTACTCGGTAGTAAGTTTCTTGTTTCACATTTTTAATGAATAAATCCCAACTGTTCTGGAAGGGCTAGATTCTTGATTCACTAGATTTATAAAGATCTGTAAAAAGATGTTGTATGCTTGACCTGATGAGAATTTGAAATAAAGAGCTTGTAATAAACTAAATGCATTCTAGATAGGAAACATATTTGACATTTTGAAAATGTTTCAACATATTCTAGTTCCATGAGTTTCTTTTCAAGCTTAAGAGTGTTTGTGGCAGGTGTTTTTTGCTCTCTCAATGGCTGCCGTGGGAATCTCTCAATCAGCAGGCCTTTCCCCTGACCTTGCAAAAGCCAAGTCCTCTATCAATTCAGTGTTCAAAATTCTTGACCGTGCTTCCAAGATTGATGCAAATGACGAGTCTGGGACTACCCTAGATAATGTGAAGGGTGACATTGAGTTTCAGCATGTCAGCTTTAAATATCCAACTCGTCCAGATGTGCAAATCTTCCGAGATCTATGTTTATTTGTCCATTCTGGAAAGGTAAAGCTGTGTTAGATTCCACTCTAATTTTTTTTTTTACTAATTGGAATAAGGAAAGTATTTTAGATTCCACAACTAGAAATAATGAAAACATTCTAGATTTCGACTAGAATTGAACAATTAGGCTACCTGACAAATGCCTCAATACTTGCTGATGGTTGTCTTTTATTTTGATTTGGACAGACTGTTGCTCTTGTGGGAGAGAGCGGAAGTGGTAAATCAACAGCCATTGCACTCTTGGAGCGATTCTATGATCCTGATTCAGGCCGTATATTCCTTGATGGAGTTGAAATTCGACAACTTCAACTTAAATGGTTGCGACAACAGATGGGCTTGGTGAGCCAAGAGCCTGTTTTGTTCAATGATACAATCCGTGCAAATATTGCTTATGGAAAGGAGGGCACAGTTACTGATGAGCAAATCATAGCAGCTGCTGAGGCTGCCAATGCCCACAACTTCATCTCGAGCCTTCCTCAAGGATACAACACAACTGTTGGAGAGCGAGGGGTGCAATTATCTGGGGGTCAAAAGCAACGCATTGCAATAGCAAGAGCAGTACTTAAAGATCCTAGGATACTTCTCTTGGATGAAGCTACAAGTGCCCTGGATGCCGAATCAGAGTGCATAGTTCAAGATGCATTGGACAGTGTAATGGTAAACAGGTCTACTATTGTTATTGCACACCGTCTTTCAACAATTAAAGATGCAGATCTCATAGCAGTGGTGAAGAATGGAAAAATTGCAGAACAAGGAAAACATGATGATTTGCTCTTGAAGCGAAATGGAGCCTATGCATCCCTAGTGCAATTGCAGAAGTCATCTACATAGTTTATTTTTCTGGAAATACACAGGAATTTGTCTTGGTGTGAATTTGATGCACATTGCTAGGAAAAAAATAACACTGGCAGGCAACAAGGTTATGTTGCTATTAATAACTTTCTAGGTCCCTTCATATGCAATTGAAACAGCAAACAAAATGAATTGCTTGTACTTCTATTCGGGAATTAAATTAATTGATTTGGAAATTGACCTTTGTCAACAAACAGTGGAGAGATGCATTATGCACGAAGATTTGGAAGAGGAATTTCGGTAACAAGTCTGTTCCATAAGAGCAAAAGCAACTCAAATCTCAATGAAGCTTCATGAAACATAGCCAAGCATAAGAGATGATTTTGCCATTAAAACAGAGAATGTAAACAATCATTTCAATACAGGCCCTCCATGCTTTCTGGGCTTGCAAGTGCATTATTTAATTTCTGTTACTTACATAATTGGAAGCTTCTTCATCCCACTTCTTATTATCTGAGGTAGCATGAAACAATTTCTCCCCTCAGAAGGACGGACAGAACTCGCCATCGGTGATTTTGCTATATCTTTTTGATATTGATTGTTGTCGACCATTTCTTGTTTTCTACCGTCAAATGCTCTCTACCAGTTATATGTCTGGGTTTTTATATAATTAATGGCCATTGTAGAGTTATGACAAGTAATGAAGTTTTGCCACGGAAGAACTGATTTTGTCAGATCTGTCACATTTTTTTTAATGGGGATGCAATGCCACATTGTAAATGTTTTTCTTTGCTAGTCCAAGTATGCACATTTTTACCTTAAAAATTAAAATATATATATTTATAAAGATGCAGAAAGTTATGTCTACCTACACAGATTTTAAGCAAAATGGTTTGGCATTTGAGGTTCATAGATTTCCTTAATTAATGTGAAGGTGTTTCCTCGAGGAGAATCATAAGGAATTCAAATATGCTAAGATAAAAGTAATATTACTAGCAATTTGCACATGAGCACTCGGATGTGAGCGTAGAAAGGTATGTGGCGGAAGAAATAACATGTTGAAAAGGGAAGGAAACAAAGAAATGTAGTTGTGTTTGTTTAGGTATTTGATTTGTCACTTATGTGGAGGAAGAGATAGTGGATTAGAAGTTAAAATTAGTACGGAAGGTGGTGGTGTAATGTGTGGTAATGTTAGAGAGGAGTAACTATTTATGGGGATTGTTTGAAAGAAAATTCCTAAAACACGAGTGAAGAGAACGGGAAAAAGTTACAAAAAATGTAGGTGACATGAAAAAAAGTTTTATGCAAAGAATCAAATTTGATGGGGAACAAGAGCAACAAATGCCTGTGATATGGACACCAACCAAAACATCTTTACAACAAGGAAGTGGAGGATCGAAAGTGGAAGACGCGGGGGAGAGTCTTTATGGTATGCTACCCTCTAGATCTATAGGCATGCCCTCGTACTGGGCAGAGGGGATTGGGGAACCATTGCAAAACTCTAGTTCCTACAACCACATGACATATTTGTGATTCATTTAAAGGGGTAAGGACCAATTGTGTTATTACGGCAATGTATTGTGGAGATATCTAAAAAAATAAAGAGTGGTCGATAAAAAATGTTGAAGTGAATAGTTGTTTGCAATATGAGGCCTTTTGTTTTACGAGTAGTTAGAACACACATATATGTAAGGGTAATTTGCATGTGTGTCCAACGCATTACTTTTCATCACTTCATCTTCTAACCATGACCTGCTACTTTCTATGGGCTGCGCCACAATGTCAACAATTTCCTTCTCAAGATCATTTACAAACAACAAAACTTTGGCAAATAGTTGATCTTTTTCTATTGTTGAAACAAGACTTGTTTTTTGAGAGAAAGAGACTATTTCACTCTTGTCATTCAATAAATCTAACCCCAAGACATAACAAAAACATAAAACCAAAACATAAAACATGTAATATTTTCATTCTCTCCCTCATCTCAATTTATACTCTTGTCAATAGAAATTGCTGCCATAGGTAAAAATGGAAAATGATTCTCTACAATAAGGTCAACAATGTGGATATGCAATAAACTATTTCGTTTAAAGAGGGCAACAAAAGATATGCTTTGGCTTAGGCCATTTGGCAGTCGAGAATTTAAGGATTGATCCTCAACATATTAGAATTACAAATATACTAAATTGTAACGACTGTGATTTACTTCTTGGTTGGGAAAAGACCGAAAATCAAGGACACCAAGTTCCTTCTTGGTTATTCAAGATCACTATGCTTGCAAAGTTGTATAAATAGAGAGAGAATAGAGGAAAGCATAAGCAAAGGAAATGGAAGAAATGTAGCTCTTATTTCTTGTGTAGTGGTGATACAAAGCTCAACAACTTACAACAATCCACAATTGCTACAGAAAAACTAACTTTCAAGATCCTTTGGAATGGAGAAGCCATTCCAATTTATAGCATTGCAAATTGTCTTCTCATCTACCCCCCACATGACCCTTCAAATTCTCATTCCACTTGTGACTTTACATCTTCCTAGGAAGTGAGGAAATAAGTCCCCTTTTTATAAATCAAAAGGGACTTTTACAATTCAACATTAGAGAGTCACTTAAGTGAATAAGACAAAATATCATGATCATACACAATGAAGGATTAGAAAGGGGAAGAGAAGAAAGAGGGAGAAGAAGAAGAAGAAGGGAGTTGACTGATCTGATGAAGAAGCTCCTTATGATGAAGAACTTGTTGATTCATGATCCCTGAGGGAGAATTTCTGAACGGGTTCCTGTCCTTTGAATTCTTTACTGAACTGAGCTACCACAGGTGCCACCTTGTCTTCTTCAGGAATGCCAACACAACTCAACACTTTGATCCATGTCCAAGGAACATCATTGATGATATCCTTGCACTGATTAAACCATTCTTTGTGATCTCTTGCAATGTCAGAAATAGATCCTCTGATGTTGGCTAGGGACTCTAAGGTATCTTCATTGAAGGAGAGAGAGTCACCTGCCTCTTTCTTGACCAACTCCTGGAAGGAAACAATGAGTTCTTCCAATGATGAATTCTCGGTGAGTGGAGGGAACTCAAGTCTCTGAACACAGTTGCAAACCTCATTCAAAATCTCAAAAGCATTTTGTCCATCAAGAGTCAAGTTCAGAGATGGCATATTTGATCATACCATATCTTTCATCCATGATGCGGACCCAAACTAGAGACAAATTCTCAGCAATTGATGCAAACACATTTTTTACTCATGAGGGTGTGAGAGTCGAGGGAGCTCATCTCAGACACAAGTGGGAACACCTCATCCAAGTGAATCTTCTCTTTTTCAATCTCCTCCCTTGCTTTCTTCACTTCTGACAAAGTGGCAAGAATATACTTGATTAGAGAGAGGACCTCTGGAAACAATGTCTTTCCTTTCTCGATGATCTTCTCAATCCACCTCTCATTAGCCTTCCCTTGCATCATATAACTTTGTGCTTTCTTGATCACCTCAGGGTCAAAGCTAGTGATTGGAGGAATGTCTTCCACAGGGAGTGAAGGTGTTGAATTGGGCTCCAAGAAAGGTTGAATGTGAGCACTGAGAGTTTTTACATGTTCCTCCAATTGCTCAATTGTTCACTTGTACTCTTCATTCTGAGAAAGGAGGTGGGAAGAGGATTCCTTGAACAAATGAGAATCACCCTCATGTGAAGCTTGACCCAATGAGATGTGGATCAACTCATAGTCTGATGGATTCATCTCCTCAATAGGCTTTACATTCTTAGGCCTAACAACTTCTACATATTGGTTTCCTGAGGCACCACTGAAGAAGTGGGAAGTTGTCTGGGCCTTCTTCCTTCACTTGGATTTCAAGGTTCTTGAGATAGCTCCAAGGTCAGGCATGGAAGCTTGTTGTGTTGTTCTTGGTTCACTTTCAAGCAATTCTTGAATCCATGGGAATGGCTCTTCAGGAGTTGACATGATGTTGGTTGTCAGAGCATTTTCAGGAGCTTGATGTAGGATCACTTCTTGTTCATTGTGGGAAAGCTCCGCCATTGGGGAAGACATACTTGGATGGTCTTGAAGAGAAGGATGAGCTCTTGATTCTTCACACAGGGTGGCTTGAATACTCAGATGCTTTGACTAGCTCACTTGATTTGCTTTTCAGAGAGAAGATGATGGATTCGAGATACAATGTTTCCAACTTTCCTGATGAGTTACGATGACCTCCTTTGATGGATTGATCATGCTACCAGGTGTTTGATTGAGTGTTTAAGAACACTATGACATCAAATGAAATTGGGATGATTCCTTGTTCTTGCATTCATGATGCCACACATGAAGATCACCTCTTTAGCCTTTGTTACTTCAGTGTACTTGAATGAGATCGAACCTGGGATGCTTGCATACCTTTGTGCTCAGATGCTTTTGATGAGTTCCTCATTTTACTTATGACTATGATCACATCCTTTGATGATCTTGGATTTCAATGGGGGCCCTTGACACTTTTCAAATCCTTTCCAACTGCACAATGTCCCTGACTTTCACCTGTTGCACCTTGATATGTTCTCTCTTGCTCTATGACACAATTGTGATCAGAATGATGCTTTAGGATCCTCGTGGAGGGTGGATTTTCTTGTTTGAGTTGTGAGACAACTTTACAACCATGTGAGGATGGAAAAAAGTAGCGAGATGAGTGAAAATGGAGCCAACTGCAACTTTCTGCACTGAAAACTGAAACTTTCTATTTTTGGCAGGTGGGACCAGGAGCTGCTATTTTGGGAATTTTCACCTTTTTGCTCAAATTTGGTCTTCTGAATATCCTGGAACATTCAATTCACCTCCATTGATGATGCTTTACCATTTTTAGGAAGTTTCTATTTTTAGTAAGTTACTTTTTTGGAACCTGCTATTTTGGGAAAATTGCCTGTTTTGCCCTGTTTGCTATTTTGCACTGTTTTGGATGTTCTGAGTAATGGAGCTTGAAATTTTGAGAGGTTTACTATTTTTAGCATGTGAGTGTAGCATAATATGCTATTTTTAGTAACTTGGTCATTCTGGTGTTGTTTGCAACAAAAACACCATTGTTGGATTCAACTCTGCATCGAGATCCCGTGTTCCAATTTTCGTCATGTTTCGTCTGCTAGAACTCTTGCAAATCAAAAAGGAAAATTTTGGGATGGAGGGTTTCAGGTCTGTTATTGTGTGATAGTATCCATTAATGGAGGCTTAAAGATTTAGTGATCACAAGGGATCCTGAAAGGAGAAAAATCAGTGAAAATCTTGGTGCAATCAGTTTTCTGGTTAACAAGTGATGGGAAAAGCTTTGTTTTTGCAGTCATGGCTGGTATGGAACGTGTTGGGAAGCATGGCTGTTGTTTCTGATATTTTTTGCAGGTTTAATGGCTTCAAAAATGGAGGAAATGTCGAACTGTGTGAAGGAAATAATGCTTGGAAGCAAGTTATTTTATGTTTTTAAGTTACCCGACAACTACTTTTTGTTCACGAAAGGATGAGAAAGCAACTCATGTTTTAAAACTAGGGCTTTGATGGCTTGAGTATGGGGCACATGTTTGTGTCCGCTATATCCCCTTGGGAATGGGGACAAGGGGGACAATAAAATGTGCCTCAATGATGATGACAAGTGTCACATTGTGGTGCAAGGAGGAGAGATGGAGAAAACATGCCTTGGCATCTGGGAGTTGGAAGCTAGTCACATGGAGAACCTGAGGAAGGGATAGGGTGGGAATTTTTGTGTCCCCTTTTTCCCCTTGGGAATGGTGACAAGGGGGACGATAAAATGTGCCTTGACTAGATGATGAAAAGTGTTACTACGTGGTAGGAGGAAAAGGAGATGAGATTATCTTGATTAACACTCTGTTGGGTTGAGGAGGGTCATATGGGGGACCAGAGAGGAGGGCTGAGGTGGGGAATATTTTGTGTCCCCTCTATCCCCTTGGGAAAGGGACAAGAGGGACACAAAAGTGTGCCATGAAGCCAGAAGGTGACATGTGTCACTCCAAAAAATGACTAAGTACGAGAAGCATACCTTGCACAAGAGAGAACTTGACGACACAATTCCTGGAGCTCCAGATGGTATTTTCACATGAAATTTTATATTATTTTGACTCCTAAGACCATTTAAATAACAATGAGATATGTTTCAGACTCCAATTCTTCCTATCTCCAAAAATTGGCTCCTTTTTCTTCGGGACAACAGGGTGTGTCTGCCAAGATCCAAATCTTTCCTAAAGCTTCCTAAATCACTTCCATGCATCTTATAGCTCCTCTGCACAACTCCCAAGTGGGTTGTGCCTCAACAATCATCTCCTGAGGGGTGTCCACTAGTGTGAAAAACCCTGAAAATAGGCCTTTTTGGGCCTCCGGGAGCAATTCCTTCTGGGTGGTCTCGAATGAATCCATGAATCACTTCCCTATACATGAAACACACTTGAAAATCACATTAGCACATTCCTCCTGTCCATTATGAGGGTAACACAGTAACTGAGTTGGCCGGAGGACAGGTTTACATTGACCGGGAGAGGGATTTCAAAATAATTTAAGGTTAACTTAATGGATAACTAATAAATAATCCTAGTTCAATTAATTAAGTTTCTATGTACATTCAAAAACTAAATATTGTTTCGTAATGAATGCTAAGTTTTGAAGACAAATACAAGGACCTTCAACATGTAATTACAACAATCCGTTTAGGATTCATACAAAGTAGTCTACATGATTTAAGTTACTACTTTGCAAACAATCCAATCAATAGATTTTATGAATAGTCATTCCTATCAATTCACTATAGGAGAGAAAATGTATCCACATGGGAAATAGTCATCAAATAAACTAGCATCAAGTGTAAAAATGTTATATTCTGATGCATACACTTAACTAATAATTAATAAACTTCCTAGTTATGTAATTAAGTTAGCTAAATCATGTACAAATGACTTATTGCTTCATATTGAATGTTATATTTTCCAACAATGCATGTATTCAATTAAAATCTAATCCTTTTAATAGTAAATGTTAACATACTATTGCAAATGTTAAATATAATAATCAATAACCATAGGTTTACATCGATAATCATCAAATCCATGTATACCTTCCGTAAGGAATAATGTCTTCAAAATATCCTTCAGCTAAGTATAATTGTTAAGTTTCAAATGAACGATCATATTCCAACTCCTTTCCCATTACCATTATTATTGCCAAAATAAGAAATGATATCAACCTTTATAAGAATCATACAATACCAAGTAACTACCCAACTTTCATCTATTTCAATAACTAGTCAACAATCATACTTATTAGGAAGTAATCATTGTTATCGAGTCAAGATTTAATGATGAGTCAATGTCAAACATTTCAGCAAACATAGTTAACATCTACCTCACAATGGTTCATAATAACAGTCATTTTTTTCATGTAAAGAATGAATTATGTATCCTCAAACAACCAGGTTCAATAACTACTAAAGGAATAGTGCCTACATCTCAAAAGAGGTTGAAATCTCATTATCACACTTCCAAAACCAATGAAACGTAAAGGTTGAAAATAAATAAAACAATGCTCAAACAAGATTTATCATTTAACTTAGTCAACCCACAACCATTCAAGCCCTGCTTCAAGCTAAACAATGATGGTGTACTAACCTTTCAACAAGAAGCATGTTTATACAAATAGAACATCAACAAGAAAAATATGAGCTTATATTTTTGAATAACTACAATCTCTTCCAGAGTTGAGTAAAACAATGCTATCAGACCTTCTAATATGTCATGATAAACAATAATATTGGCCCATCTCCTTGAGAGAATCCTCAAAATAAAATGCATTTTAAACCATCAATGGTGAGATCAAAACAAGCAGATCAGAAACTTAAAATAGCTAAGCCCCTTTGTGGCTTAGAGATTAAAATTAATGACCACCAACTTTTAGACCAAAACAAATGAAACTCAGGTCGATAGTGATTACACACACACACACACACACACATTTAACAATAGCCAATAGGTGTGTAAACAAAATTGACCAAAATGACAAGCTTCACCAAAATTCTTGGAATCCAATAAAACCCAATTTCATTTTTATATGTGTTGTCATTGATGTCAAGATGGATGAGTTGATATCAAGTTGCATTGATGGCAAAAGGAGTCAATTGGTAAAGTGAGCATGTGAAGAAGATGAAGGTTGATTGGTAGTGTCAGCTCACAAAGGCTTCAAGATGATAAAGGATAAGTTCTAAGGGACTTAGTCAATATTTGTGCAAGCCACAGACATGGGAAGATAGCCACCAAAGCAGAGACATAGCCACCAAAGACTTGGAGTAGCCATTGTAGTCTTCACAAAGCCGTGGAACACTAGAGAAACCACAAAAGGTAAGTGGTTTCCGCGCATAAAAGGATAAAGTCATGAAGAAGCTACATGGAGTCAAAGGATGAGCCACGAAAGTGAGATAAGTGAAGCCAAATGCAAAGGAAGAACCACAAAGGTGAAGGAAAATCCATGAAGATAAGGAAGTTAGAAGGCAAAAAAAACCACAAATAAAGAGAAAAGCCATGATGAAGAAAAAAAGCCAAGAAGAACTGTGGAAGCCGCAGAAGACTACAAAAGCCACAAGAAGAAGAGATAAAATTTTGGACATGGAACAAAGCTACAGAAAGGAAAAAGATAAGGAGGATAGCCATGAGACATTGTGAATGCCACGAGAAGCATAGAAGAGCCACAGATAACTAAAAAGCCACCAAGGGGAAATGCCACGCTGAGTAAAGAAAAGAGCCACGATACAAAGGAGAAAGTCAGAGGAGCTAAGGAAAGCACAAAATGAGAGAATATGGACTGAAAAGGGTTAAAGGAAATGAAATTTATTTAAACATGAATAAGTAATATTTTGGTTTTCCAAAATCGATGGTGATTCGATTGTCAGGTAATTGCGCCAAGTGCACGATTTGAACTCCACAAAGAACAAAGAAATCCACTGTTTCAGCTGCCAACATTTAATGCTCATTGACCTTGTGGCAATGTAGTTGAAATTTTCTATGTGATCCCGAGTTTCAAGGTGAAATGAAATTTGAAGAAGGAAACAACTCACTCATCTCTGTCACGTTGCAAATTGTAAAAAGATGGGAAAATCTATTTTTGGAAAATGGCTAATAAATAGCTTCTGGTGGTACATTTGAAAACTATGTAATCAAGCCAAACTATAGAAGGAACAAATTATGGTATTAGCTATATTCATTTAGTGAGCCAAATTTTCAGGTGACCAAGCAGGAAGGTGCACGACATGTAAATTGAAGTGAATAATTGGGTCAATTGTGTATATAGTTCAAACTTAGAGCTATTTTTGAGTGTTTCTCAAGTAAGAAAAGAAGTATTCAAGCTAAAGAAGAGCAGAACAAGAATGAATATGATGCAATATAGGTGAACAAGAGCTACATATGAAAAGAGAGAGAAAAGAGGAGAGTAGATCGATGATGCATTGATTTATTAGATGAGAGAAGCATCAAGAGTGGAAGATTGATTGAAAAATCAGGGTCGAATCAGATGAGCATAAAAGAATGAGAAGAAGAACACAGATAGAGCCATGAAAGTGATCATAATTCATTGTATTAGCAATTGTTGTAACTAGATGATCAAAATGTATATAAATCAAGTCTAAGTTGTAGCTTAGCACACATTCAGGGAGTTGTATCTTCCTTGTAGGTGGGTGCCTACAAAATAAATCTCTTGTGATGTGTAATATTCACTTGAGTCCTTTGTTGTGTGTAATATCAACAGAGGTGTAGGGGTTGGAGCTCCTTGTGGGGTTGGTGCCTCACTAAACAAATCTTGTAAGATGTGTTATATTCTTATGAGTCCTTGCTTTGTGTAATATAAGCAATGGTTTTGGTGGGTTTTCTCCTGAAAGGGTTTCCCATGGTAATTTTGTGTTCTGTGTTATTGTGCAAGACATTTGGTTGATTGACTGCTCATAGTTTAAAGCCACACATTATTAAAGGGTTTAAAATTGGCATTAAGTAAAAAAATTTAATTTACACTGATTCACCCCCCTCTCAGTGCTTGTGATCTCTAACAATTGGTATCAGAGTGACATCCTTATTGTAGAAGCTTAACATCTTCAAGGAGATCCTCCTATCACAAGCATGGCAGAAAATCAGGCACAAGGTGGTTTGTCACTGTCAAGATCACCTCTCTTTACTGGTACAAATTATGCATTCTGGAGAATAAGAATGAAGACATATTTGATGTCACTTGGTTTTGACATCTGGGAATGCATTGAGAAAGGTTATATTGCTCCAGCCACACCAATCACTACTTCCATGGATAAGGCAGAATATGAATGTAACTCAAGAGCTATGAATGCCATTCTATGTGGCCTGACTGAGACAAAATTTGTAAAAGTTATGCACTGCACAACCACAAAGGAGATATGGACCAAACTACAAAGTATCTATGAAGGTGATGAAAAATCAAGATAGAAAAATTACAGACCTATAGAGCTCAGTTCAGAATTTGAAGATGAAGGATGATGAGAGCATAGCCACCTACATGCAAAGAACTGATGAAGTCATAAATATGATCAGAGGCTTAGGAGAAAAGTTGGAAGAATCTTGTTATTGTCCAAAAGGTTCTGAGATCCCTGACCAACAAGTATGATGCGAAGGTTTCAGACATAATGGAAGCCAAAGATATGAAGACTCTCACAATGGATGAATTGCAGAGCACCCTGTTAGCATACGAAATGAGGACTATTGGATCCAAAGCTACCAAGAAAGAAGTAGCATTCAAGGTTAAGAAAGAAACTCAGTCCGCACAAGAAGAAGAAGAAGAATCAACTTCAGGAGATGAGTTGGATGATGAAAATATTGAAGCCATGTTCATGAGAAGATTAAAAAGAGGCTCAGGTAAATATAAAGGAAAACTCCCATTTAAATGTTTTTCTTGTGGACAAGTAGGTCACTTTGCTAGTAGGTGTCTGAACAAGAATAAAGATAATCAGTTTGAACATGAAGAAGACAATCATAAACATAGAAAAAGAGAAACTGAATATAAGAAGAAAAGTGAAAAAAATAAGTTCTTTAAGAACAAAAGAAACTTCTATTCAAAGGAAGAATCAAGTGGATCAGAGTCAAGTAACTCTGAGAATGAAAATGATGAAGATCAGTCAGAGTGTTTGTTTATGGCTATGGATGTGGTTGAAGAATGCAGTTCCAAAGGGAAGAACACAGTTGAGTATGAAGATTCAGATGAAGAAGAAGCTGAAGTGAATCTAGAAGCAGAGTTAGTATGTGCTCTTGAAGAATTAAAACTGTGTAGGAAAAGAATCAGAAACTAAGATGCACATTAAAGGAATATGAAGAACAAATCCACATCTTTGAGAGAAGACAAAGTTTGAAAGAATAAGAAGAAGAGGCTAATGCACTCAAGGAGTTGGAAACACAGTTGGAAAATATTTCAAACTCCTACAAATCAAAGGAGGATGAGTGCAAAAAGATGAACTCAGTATTAGAGAAACTGAAAGATGAGATGGAGCAAATGAGAAGAAAGCTAAAGATGTATGAAAAACTTGAAAAGGGCTCAAGTGTTTTGACTGATATACTGAATAGCCAACATGTGATGCAAATGATAAATCTGGAATTGGTTTCAAAGAAGAAAGAAAAAAAGGAGCCTGCAAAGAATGAAGAAAACAAGTCTGCATCAACATCCAACACCTCATCTGCCCAAAACAAGAAGGTTATCAAATCTGCAAAGAGAAGAACCACTACACTCCCAGATCACATATGCAATGAGGTACACACATTCTTTTTATGGTTATTGTTATTCATGTAATCAGTTTGGACATAAAGCCGCCAAGTGTAGGAAATTCTCTAGAGGCTATAGAAGAAACTTTGGCCCATCTTACACCAGATCAAACTATAATAGTGTCCAACACAATTATCATAAGAAGAGTAGTGTGGTTTCAACCAACAAACAAGAACCACCTAAACAAAAGAAGTGGGTATATGTTGCAAAGAAAGATGAGAACAAGAGAAAAGAGTCATGCTCAATTGTACAGACAACATTTCATGTGCAAAATGAAGATAAAATTTGGTATTTGGATAGTGGATGCTCAAGCCATATGACAGGTGACAAAAGTAAATTCATTACTTTGTCTAACAATGCATCAGGTGTTGTGAGATTTGGTGATAACAACTCAACAAACATAGTTGGGAAAGGAACCTTGAGTCTAGATAATGGAAAGACTATAACTGAAAATGTTTTATATGTTGAAGGTCTTAAACATAATCTGTTGAGTGTGAGTCAAATGTGCAAAAGGGGATATAATGTTATATTCCATGACAAAGGTTGTGATATTATAAATTGCAAAAATAGGAAAGAAGGTTGCAAAGGCCAAGCAGAAAAAGAACACCATCTATATTCTCAATGAGATAAACAAAGAGAAATGCTTCAAGTAAGATTGATTACAGTTGGCTGTGGCACAGGAGATTGGGGCATGTGAGTTTTGAAAATATAGTAAAATTAAGTGCAAAAGGTTTGTGTCAGACATATGCCAGAGATTGTGAAACCCACAGATACTCTATGCAAGGCTTGTTTGCATGGAAAACAAACAAGGAGATCATTAAAATCAAAGGAGTATTCTACTACTAGACCACTGGAGTTGATCCATACAAAGCTCTGCAAACCCACCAAAACTGAAGGTATAAATGGTGAGGTATATTTTATGCTTCTAGTAGATGATTACACAAGAATGAATTTGAATAAAAAATCAGAAGCCTTAGAAAAATTTAAGAAATTCAAGGCATTGCTAGAGAATGAGAAAAACAAGAAAATCAAATGCCTAAGATCAGATAGAGGTGGAGAATTCTGGTCAAATGAGTTTGATGAATTTTGTGAAGAAATGGAATTAGAGACAATTCTCAGCCATGAAGGACACCTCAGCAAAATGGGGTTGTTGAAAGGAAAAACAGAACTGTGCAAGAGATGGTAAGGACAATGCTAAATGAATCCAAACTCTCAGATAGGTATTGGAGTGAAGCAGTTTACACTATGGTTTATCTTTTGAATAGAGCTCAACTGAGAATAAACAATGAAAAGACTCCCTATGAACTATGGAAGAAGAGACCAACAAATGTAAAGCACATAAGAGTCTTTGGAAGTAAATGCTATATCAAAAGAGATGAAGACAACTTGGGAAAATTTGACTCAAGATGTGATGAAGGAATATTCCTTGGTTACTCAGTGGTCAGTGTGGCTTACAGATGCTATAATAAAAGGTTGCAAAATATTGTTGAAAGCACTAATGTGAAGGTGGATGAGACACAATATGCCAAAACCAACACTCAGCACAATGGCACTCATGAAGAACAAGAAGATGATGAAGAGTTGGACAAGTCCACGTGAAGAAGCAAATGAAGAGGAAGAAAGGCCAGACACTAAGGCACCCTCCAGGAAAGTCAAAAAGGACCATCCTTCCAATCAGATCATTGGAAACAAAGATGGTGGCATTCTCACAAGAAGAAGGCTAAGAGAATAACAGAACCATGAAGACATAACACTCCTGTCAATGATAGAACCCAAGAATGTTGTAGAAGCAAGAAGGATCAACATTGGGTAGATGCCATGAATGAAGAGCTGGATCAGATTGAAAAGAATGAGACATGGGAACTGGTACCCAGACCACAAAACAAGAATGTGATTGGAACCAAATGGGTATTCAGAAACAAACTGAATGAGAAAGGAGAAGTGACAAGAAACAAGGCAAGGCTAGTGTGCAAAGGATACACACAAATGGAAGGAATTGAATTTGATGAGACATTTGCACCAGTGGAAAGAATGGAAGCAATAAGACTGTTCCTGGCTTACATGGCATACAAGAAAATCAGAGTATTCCAGATGGATGTGAAATCAACCTTCCTAAATGGTTTTCTGAATGAAGAGGTATATATTGAAAAACCTGATGGATTTTCACTAACTAAAGATAAGGATTATGTGTGCAGGTTGAAGAAAGATTTGTATGGATTAAAATAAGCTCCCAGATCTTGGTACAATAGATTGGATTCATACCTCATTGAGAAAGGATTCAGAAAAGGTGTTGTGCAGACAACAATCTCTACATCAAGGAAGAAGGAGACCACTTGCTAATTGTCATTGTATATGTAGATGACATCATATTTGGTGAGACCATGATAAGATGACATATGAGTTTTCTGACATGATGAAAGAAGAGTTTGAGATGTCAATGCTTGGAGATCTTTCATTCTTTCTAGGTTTACAGATTAGTCAAATAGATCAAGGTATATTCATATCCCAGACTAAGTATATCAAGGAAATGCTGAAAAGATTCAGAATGGAAGAATGCAGACCAATTGGTACACCAATGGAAGTTGGATGCAAGCTGAGTAGAGATGATGACTCACCTAAGGTAGACAAAACATTGTACAGATCCATGATAGGAAGTCTACTTTACTCCACAACATCAAGACCTGATATTATGTAGGTGGTAGGCCTTGTTGGAAGATTTCAAGAAGATCCAAGGGAAACACACCTCAAGGTGGTCAAGAGAATTCTGAGATATCTCATGGGAACACTTGAGTATGGATTATGGTACCCCAAAAATAATGACTTCAATATAAAAGCATATACATATGCAGATTGGGCAGGAAGTGTTGATGATAGAAAGAGTACAAGTGAGGAGCATTCTTCATTGGAAATTTCTTAGTATCTTGGCTAAGAAAGAAACAATCATCAGTGGCTCTCTCAACATGTGAAGTAGAGTATATAGTTGTCACAATGTGTTGCACTCAAGTTCTATGGATGAAGCAGACATTGGAAGATTACAAGGTAAAATATGAAAATCCAATTCCTTTGTTGTGTGATAGTACAAGTGCAATAAGTGTCTCTAAGAATCCAGTCTTCCACTCAAAAACCAAGCATATACCTATAAGATATCATTTCTTGAGGGAACAAGTGAATGTCAAGAAGATCAGTTTGGAATATGTGAGCACTAAAGAAGAAATTGCAGATATAATGACCAAGCCACTACCAAGAGCAACATTTGAACACCTAAGGAATGAATTAGGGGTCATTCCTGATCCCACCAACAACTAGAGGGTGTGCAGATAAGGAAGGGAGCATTCTCAGGTATTATCCGCTCCTAAAAATAGTGCCAAAGTGAGGGGGAGCTAATCTATTAGCTCAAATTTATCAAAGTATGCATCAAATCAGGGGGAGCATTGCCACGAACACACCAAACAGATTGATAAGAAGCATAAGCCTAGGGGGAGATTCTTAAAGTAAGCACATGAAGAAAATAGCTTACAAGTACATTCAGTTTATGTGGCATAGATGGCCCTTTGTCATTGTTGTCAAAGGGGGAGAAATGAAGAAACCAGAAACCATTCTGTGGATATAAAATAACAGGAGAAAGGTGATATATAATGCAAGTATTTTTCCATCAAAAGGTTATAAGGTTTCTATAGGTTGGAGTGTTTCCATCAATGAAAAAGGGGGAGATTGTTGCATAAAAGGTTTTTCATTGTTATATGTGTTGTCATTGATGTCAAGATGGATGAGTTGATATCAAGTTGCATTGATGGAAAAAGGAGTCAATTGGTAAAGTGAGCATGTGAAGAAGATGAAGGTTGATTGGTAGTGTCAGCTCACAAAGGCTTCAAGATGATAAGGATAAGTTCTAAGGGACTTAGTCAATATTTGTGCAAGCCATGGGGAGATATCCACCGAAGGAGATAGCCACCAAAGACTTGGAGTAGCCACCAAAGTCTGCAGAAGCCGTGAAACACTAGAAGAAACTGCGCAGGAAGGTAAGTGGTTTCATGCATAAAAGGATGAAAGTCAAAAGCTACATGGAGTCAAAGGACAAGCCAAAAAGTGAAAATAATAAAGGAATCCAAAAGTGAAGGTGAATGCAAAGGAAGAACCATGAAGGTGAAGGAAAATCCAGTGAGAAGTAAGGGAGTTAGAAGAAAAACCATCAATAAAGAGAAAATCCATGAAGAACTATGGAAGCCGCGGAAGACTACAAAAGCCACAAGAAGAAGAGATAGAGTTGTGGACATGGAACAAAGCCATGAAAGGAAAAAGACAAGGAGGATAGCCATAGACATTGTGAATGCCACGAGAAGCATAGAAGATCCGTAGATAAATAAAAATCCACCAAGTAAGGGAAATGCCACCGAGTAAAGAAAAGAGCCGCGATACAAAGGAGAAAGTCAGAGGAGCTAAGGAAAGCCACAAAATGAGAGAATATGGACTGAAAAGGGTTGAAGGAAATGAAATTGATTTAAACATGAACAAGTAAGATTTTGGTTTTCCAAAATCGATGGTGATTCGATTGTCAGGAAATTGCGGCCAAGTGCACGACTTGAACTCCACAAAGAATGAAGAAATCCACTATTTCAGCTGCCAACATTTAATGCTCATTAACCTTGTGGCAATGTAGTTGAAATTTTCTATGTGATCCTGAGTTTCAAGGTGAAATTAAATTTGAAGAAGGAAATGGCTCTCTAATCTCTGTCACGTTGCAAATTGTAAAAAGATGGAAAATCTATTTTTGGCAAATGGATAATAATAAATAGCTTCTGGTGGTACATTTGGAAAATGGTGTAATCAAGTCAAACTTAAAAGGAACAAATCCTAGTATTAGTTGTATTCATTTAATGAGCCAAATTTTTAGGTGACCAAGCAGGAAGGTGCACGACACACAATTCAAAATAAAGAATTGGGTTGATTGTGAATATATTTCAAGCTTGGAACTATTTTGAGGTTTCTCAAGTAAGAAAAGAAGCCATTCGAGCTAAGAGAGTGGCACAAGAATGAATACAATGCAATCTAGCCTAACAAGAGCTACAGATGAAAAGAGAGAGGAAAGAGGAGAGCAGATCGATGATGCATTGATTTATCAGATGAGAGAAGCATCAAGAGTGGAAGATTGATTGAGCAAGCAGGATCAAATCAGATGAGCAGAAGAGAGTGAAAAGAAGAACACAGACAGAGCCAGGAAAGTGATCATAATTCATTGTATTAGCAATTGTTGTAACTAGATGATCAAAATGTATATAAATCAAGTCTAAGTTGTAGCTTAGCACATTCAGGGAGTTGTAGCTTCCTTGTAGGTGGGTGCCTGCAAAATAAATCTCTTGTGATGTGTAATATTCACTTGAGTCCTTTGTTGTGTGTAATATCAGTAGAGGTGTAGGGGTTGGTGCTCCTTGTGGGGTTGGTGCCTCACTAAAAAAATCTTGTAAGATGTGTTATATTCTTATGAGTCCTTGCTTTGTGTAATATAAGCAATGGTTTTGGTGGGTTTTCTCTCGAAAGGGTTTCCCACGGCAATTTTTGTGTTCTATGTTATTGTGCAAGACATTTGGTTGATTGAATGCTCATATTTTAAAGCCACACATTATTAAAGGGTTTAAAATTGGCATTAAGTAAAAAGTTATAATTTACACTGATTCACCCCCCCCTCTCAGTGCTTGTGATCTCTAACAATATTCCCATATTTCATAATAAAAAGAACAAGAACAAGAGAGAGAAACCCATGCCTAGTTTTCTCTCGTTTCCTTCCAACTTTCTTGCAATATGAAATTTTGAATGCCCACAAACAACACCAAAAAATACCAAACAAAGATAATACACATGAATTTTCCATTAAAAATATCTTCTCCATTGCATGCGAATTCCAAACAAACTTCCATAATAATCTCCTCAAAAACTTTATGCAGCTCTCAAGCTGGAAACCAAACTGAATGCCCAAAAATGCAAATGGAGGAAAGAGTTGCATGTTTTGGCTTGCAAAGAAAGCTTCCAGTTTCCAAGGAAATGAATATAGTTACTACTATTTAAGACTATCAGCGCCACATTGTGGCCATCACATAAACCTAGAATCTTGCATGTATTATGTTCTATGACTATTAAACGATAAACAATAATTAATCAACTATTATATGCCTTGTGGTCTATGACAAACTTAATAAACATTAAACTTTATACTTTCCAAGTGGTCTATGACCATTGTTCACAATGCTATGGAGAGAGGGTAATAAAACATCAAACATTATTTGATATGTGGTCCAATACCAATTCACAATAATTATTAAAATTTAAACAATTTCCAAGCAATGTGGTCTAACACCATAAAACCTTAATTATTATTTTTCTTAATTAATTGCTGTGGTCTAAGACCATTTAAATATTATACATTTCCCTGCTGAGTGGTTAACTTCAAAAATGCAATGTGGTCTAAGAACGATTCCTTCCACAGTCAACATTAAAGTTTTTTAATGCCTTTTAGTCTATGACCATTCATTCAAAACATGAAATAGTGGAGTTCAATCAACCTTCAAATGCCTCAACCAAAACATTGGAATTACCTCAAACAATGCTAAATAACGTTAACGATCGCAAGGCATCCTTAATTAATGTAAAACATCGGTGGAGCTCTAACCAGTCAACATCATACAAAGATCCAAACAAGAAGGTGGCTGTACGATGGAAAAGTGACATGAGAGGATGATAATCGGCAAGTGACCTTCCCCGTACCCGACCTCCCGAGGTCGTGTCGAGACAACTGGTGGATTGAAATTTGGGTGACTTAGATGAAGTCACAGCCGGGATTATGGTCAGTTTTTCTACGATAGAAAAGTTACAGGCGAGGATGAGAATCGGCAAGCAACTTTCTTATGGCTAACCATGGGAGGATCAGTGACTAAGATCTGGTAGTGTGATCTCCTGGTAGCTGAAAATGACAAAGGGGAGATTTAGAGGCTATGAGTGGGTAGCATAAATTCCCTATGGTTTATTCTCCTAATGAGGATCTCAGTGTTAATCTAGTTATGAAGTCTCCAAATTAACTTAAACTGAAAATAACAATTTATACTACTATTGAAAGGGAAACTAATCTAAAAAAAATATACGATTGAAACATTATAATTACAAGCAACAATTAAACTACTTTTATACTAAAACTAAACAAGCGAGATAACCCAGTGTGGTTATTCACCTGTGCAGATGTGTGAATCTAAATAAAAGACAACTAATTAACTTAATTGAAAAACCTTCAATCCTACCTCAGAAGTGAGGAAAAAATCATAGTTTCTCAGAAACTATCATTCCCCACAGCTTCCCTAGCAATATTGAAAGCGAGCTTAACTGAAATAAAATGATTCACTACTCTATTTGATAATAACTTTGATGATTTAAACCTGGAGTTTACTGAGCAGAGGCAAATCCAGTTTGTTGTTGTAGCTTGTCCCCTCAGAGTGATCTCTTCGTTCTTGCGTGTTCACGTGAATCCAGAAAGAGTAGGAGTATGGAAACATCAGCAAGAGAAGGCACTGGGACGGTAGTCACTTTGAAGTAAAAATGGCATGAAGCACAAGTAGGAGAGGGATAGCGCAAGTGAACAGGCTTGGCCTATGCGATTCCTAGTAGGGTCGTTGCAGCAATGATGAAATAAAATGATAAACAACAGGTACTCAAACAATGAATAATAGCAGCTTCAGAGAAATACAACGAAGTATAAGTAGGAGAGGGATGGCACAAGAGAACAGAGCTTGGCCTATACGATTCTTAACAGGATCGTTGTCGGTGTACAGTGAGGCATAACTAAATACTCAGAATTCTAATCCATGCTAAAGATAAAATGATTCATAAAATAAATCTAGGACTGAGTATTGAAGACTGAAGCTCAAGAATGAAGACTCCAGACCAAAGAACTAAGACCATTTACTTGTAAACAAGTTACATTTTTATAGCATTTGCAATGACTAGAAGGCAAGTTCAAATTGAACTCTCCCACCATTAAACAAAGATAAATCACTGTTCAGGCGGCTAAAACATAAATATAAGCTTTAGTGGTTGAGAAATGCGGGTGAAAATTGAATTTTCACGCTTGACACGATCGTCAGAGCATTTTGGAAAGCGCGTACAAGACCGCCGCCCTGATCAGGGTGGCGGTCACGAGACCGCCACCTAGGCAGGGCGGCGGTTTCGTAACTAAAGAGAAAAAGGTCAAGAAAAGAGGAAAAAAGAGAAAAACAAAGGACACAGGGGCTAAGCGGGGCATGCGGGATGTTAACGCATGTTTAGAGAGATTTTCTGGATCCTGAACACCTTGCGAGGAGACCTGTATCATCATTGGGGCATGTGTAACATCTTTCCGGTGGTGCAGTACATACAATTTTGGGTACGTACAGTGGCCATCAACAATAATTCATTCAAACTTAACACACACACACAAGTGTGTATATAAATATATGTATGTATGTATGTATGTGTTTGTATAAATAATTATATATGAATATTTATTAAATTAACTTTTATAATTAATCAAGTCATTATCCTTCAATAATTTTGATGATAAATACATCAAATTTAGGGGTGTGACATAAAGTACAACATGAAAAGTATAAGTGTGCAATATGAATAACCAAGAAAGAACACATGAAACTATTTTTGAATTTTTATCATATTTGAATGTTTTTGGATTTTAGCGTATTTGAATGTTTTTGTTTTTTAAAAATATATGAATGTTTTTGTATTTTTAGGCCCCTTGAGGGCATAGATGAAATCCTATTCTCCGAAGAGAAGGAACGGGTGATCCAAGAATTCCCAAGGGGGGGAATATTTAGATTTTTAGTGCTTTTGATGAATAGAGAGTGCGTAACCAGAGGTGAAAAATCAAGGTTTCCCCCATTGTGTGTGTGCAAAGTGAGGTTTGGGTGTGTAGCTCACTCCCTCAACAATCAAGTTGAACATATAAATAGAGTGTGTCATTGGGAAATGAGGGGGGAAGGTTAGATTACCCCTAGGTGTGTGAGTAGCATGGGTCTCATTGTTGGGGTCCTGTAAAGAGAGTCATAAAAACCTATTTTATAAGTAGAAGGGAGGGTGATCTATGAGTACTCATACATGCCTAATGAAGGAGGTCCATCTATGTGTAGTATTGCTTTTAGATGTATATGTTCATGGGGGTTTTTAATCGGATTTTCCCATAAGAGTTGTGAGGTGGTATACACCATTTCCAATTTTGTTCTATAATAATAATGATGGGCCTAGCCAATTGGGTTTGAATTTTCCCTTGATGGAGGCCTCCACATTATTATTCTTTTGATTTTCTTTGAGGAAAAGGTCAACCAATATTAAATTCTTGTGGGAGAAATTTGTTATTATATTCTTATTTGAATGTTCCTGGTACTTGACGAAGATGCTCTAAAGCTTGTACACGTCATTGATCAAGTGTTTCCAAATTGTGTAGGCATTTCTCACAGTTCTCATTTTTTTTTAGAACATATTTAAGTTATACATGTAAGGATGGGATCTCTAATTCTAATGGTATGAAAACTTTGGTACCATAGAAAGAGAGAATGGGGTGGCATTGGTAGGAGTACATGCATACTCGTACAGTAGGCCCAAAGGGAATATATTAGTTAATTGTGCTCAATCGGCAACATGTCTTTCTATATTTTAACGTAGGATCTTGACAATAGTATTGTTAGTGGCTTCAACCTGACCATTCCCTTAAGGGTAATATGGATTGGAGAAAGTATGTTTGATTTTGAATTTAGCATAAAATTTCTTGACCGTATAGATTTTTAAAGGATGACCCATTGTTCGGTGATAATTGCAGATGACACCCCAAAAGGGGTGATAATATGTGTGGTGATGAATTGACATATATCCTCACCAGTGGTGGTGTGTAAAGGTGATTCTTCAACCCATTTGGTGAAATATTTAGTGGTAGTAATAATGAATTTTTGTCCATCAGCCAATTCAGGATTTACTTTACCAACAAGGTCAAAAACCCATAGAGAAAAGGCCACAAATATACAATAGGTTGTAATTCATAGGCCGAGGCATGGATGAAATTACCATGTCATTGACATTGATCACATCATTTGGTATATTAAGGAAAATCGTGTTCCATATTAGGACAACAGTATCCTTCTCACAAAAATTTTTGAGACATACTCTTGCCACTAAAGTGACCACCATAGACACTATCATGGAATTTTTATAAGGCTACGGTAATTTCATTAACCCATAGGAAACAAAAAATGTGTCCATAGAAAAGCGTGTTTAAATAATGAGCCCAAAATAAGAACATAATGATAGATATCGTGGTGTAGCCAGTGTTCTACTTATGATGATGAGTCTTTTGGGAAAATCTTATCAATAAATAAGTTATAAATGTTAGTATACCATTCAGTATTATCAGCACTATGTGTGATCACATGAACCCATAGGTCTTGGATTGTGTGTGACCATATGAAACGTTGATTTAAATATTGAATATTAAAGGTAACATGATCATCTATGATGTTAAGTGGGATTAGATATGTAGTACTAGCCATATCAATTGTGTGTTGATTATATTTACGAGGGATAGTAGTAATAATATAGGAATCAAATGTAGCTAGAAGGTTTTTAACAAATGTATTGTACATAATTACCTTTTCTTCCTTTATCTCATAAACATCTCTAACTTGATTGACAATGAGTTGAGAATCTCTAAAGATTTGAAGATGGTGTACTTGGAGATGTGTGGGTTGCATATAGGTCAAGGATGAGTGCTTCATATTTGAAAATATTATTAGTGCAAGAAAATCCTAAGTGGTATGTGAAAGGGCATGGGTTCACCATGAGGTGTGATGAAGACAATGACTGATCTGCTCCCAACCCTGGTGGCATAATGAGAAAGAACCATTCAAAATACATGGTCCAAACCTCTGAGTTGATATTTTAAGTAGTATAGTCATCATAAAAATGTGTCATAAATGAGAGAAAGGTCATCTACATGAGCTGCAACTACTAATTGATCAATAAATAACTTGTCCTTTTATTGATTTTTTTTGGAATGAACTTGAGGTCAAATTCAATAAGAATCATTACCCATTGGATAAATGACCAGGATAAATGTGTTACATGATAAGAAAATACTGTAGGGGGTCTACTTTAGTAATAACATGGAATTTCTACATTTATCATGTAGTGATGTAACTTATCCATGACAAAAATGAGTCCTAAGCAAAGTTTCTCGATGTAACTTTAATTGTATTCATATGATAACAATGTGCGACTGATATAGTAGATAACACATTCTCGAAGGGCATCATCATGTTGAGCAAGTAAGGGACCCGATGCATGAAAGGTTGTAGATATGTACAATAAAAATGGTCATTTGGGTACCAGAAGGTACCAAAATAGGTGGCTTGAGAAAATAAGCTTTGATGGCATCAAAATCTTACTAAAATGTGTCATCCCTTACAAATGTAGTATATTTTTTCATTAATCATGTAAATGGTTGAGTTTTATCAACGATTTGTACAATGAAATGATAGATAACTTGTATTTTTCCTTGTAATGAACATAACTGGTGAAGTTTATAGGGCAGAGGCATATCTACAATAGTGCATATTTTTTGTGGGTAAATTTTGATACCTCATTGTGATATGATATATCCTAGTAGCTTCCTAGTAGTGACACCAAAGACATTTTTTTAGGGTTGATCTTTACATTATACTACCTCAACATGTGAAAGTGTTTGAAGATCTTGAGCATGGTCAATGCTTTGACTTTTTGAGTATGTCATCAACATAATCCTCAATGATTTTATGAATATAATCATGAAATATATGATTCATGACACATTGGTAAGTGGCTCGAATTTATTAAGGATCAAAAGGCATAATATATAACAAAAAGGCTCCCCATGGGGTGGTAAAAGATGTCTTTTCTTGGTTGGCGGGGTAATTTTATCTGATTATATCCCACAAAACCATCCATGAATGAAATCATGTCATGACCAATGGTAAATCAACAATTATGTCAATAAGTGGCAAAGGAAAATTATCCTTAGGGCATGCTTTGTTAAGGTGTGAAATTTGGTGCAACAAGGAATTTTCCCATTAGGTTTCATTACCAAAACAATGTTAGAAACCCATTGTGGATAGTCCACAACTTGAATAAATCCAACATCCAATATTCATTGTAATTCTTCTTTGACCAATAAGGAAATGTGATGGGTGTGCATCTTATGAATTTTTTTTATACATAGGTTTGGCACCCTCATGGAGTACAATGTTATGCATGGCCAATAAAGGGTCAATGTCGGGCATGTTGTTTGTAGTGCCATGAAAAGAGATCAAAAAATCTTTAATAACCTGTTGGATATTTTCCTTTTCAGTATCACTAAGAGATGTGACCAAAAGAACCAAATGGGGGTCATCGGTGGTGCCAAGTTATATGGTGTGGTTTCTTCGTTAAGTAATGTAGGATTGGTCCTCAACGTATGGTTGTGTTGGAATAGTGTTAGGTGTATCTGAGTCGATATTAGTAGGGTCACTTTTTCTAAAGTATGCAGTGTTGTGTAGAGTATGGGGAAACCATTTCTTATGAAAGTGGAAGGAAGATGCTCATAAGCCCCTATGTATTCAAGGAGGTCCTCATCATTAAGAAACTCATCTAAAGCTAGGTAAGTTAGGAGAAGCATGTGTATTTTCAATAAGGTGTGGGTTGACCAACTGGAGCTTGTGTGTAGAAGAAGCATTACATACCTCCTGGAGACATTTGGTAGGAAGAAAATGTGTGATTTCAGAAGAGAGGGATTGGGATGACATGGGGATCATATCCAATTCCAACCTTATCAAGTTGTTTGGAAGGGACAGCTAATTGGGATGCCTTGACCATATCTTCCAAGACCATGCCCAAAAAAACCATGTCGCAAAAATATTAGTAACCTTTACCATATGTATTGTAGTTAATGGTGTGCTTTTTGGGTCTAATAATGGGGGTAAGTGGGTTCTCATGCTTGACATTATTGCAAAAAGTGAAGGGTGATGGATAATCCAAAACATCATATACTACTCCATGATACAATACTTAACCTATGTATGTAGAGTAGAGGGTACAACATGCATGACATGCAACCAAGGTCGGCCTAGAAGAATATTATAATTGAGATTATTAGGCATGACCTGGCATGTAACATTAAGAGTGCAAATACCTGACTGTAATTGGCAAATTTCTCCCCTAGTACACTTAGGTGTATTGTTCAAACCCATGAATACGATAAAGTCCTATTTGAGGTAGAAAAGAAATATTATATATGTTAATACTAGAGCCGTTATCAACAATTTTCCCTGGTGAAGCATTTGGATGCTCCAACGAGTATGGATTATGCTAAGGGATTTCCCCCTCAAGTGGATGGGTGACATAGGAAAGCGGTGGACTTCTACTTGATAGGAAGAATAAGAATACTTAGTTTTCAAGAGGTATTAGAAAGGATATGCTATCAAGTGAATGATAATGTTAAGAAAATGATGAGAATTATCATATGACTTTTTTGTGTTGTGAATGAGATGCATGAATGAATGTAATAGTGAGAAGATCAATCATTTATCGTAGCTTGAGCTTCCATTTAGATTTTGTATTCTGGATCAACCTACTTTGCTATTGCACAGTAGATTTATCACCATGATTATTGAAAAACCATGATGATAAAACCATATGCGCATAAAAAAAAAAAACATACAAACACAAATAAAACAAACCCAATATACACAGTAAGATGATGACACCAAGGTTATATATGAACCAAGATGCTAACAAAATACTTGTAATTGGTCAAAAAGAAAAATCAAAGATTAAACATAAAACAAACCCAATATACACAGTAGTTGATAAACCATGGTTATGAAGAAACCAAGATGCTAACAAAAATACTTGCATTTTGTCAAATAGAAGACAAAAAAAATAAAAAAACCCAATTTACACAGTAGTTGATACACCATGGTTATGAAGAAACCAAGATGCTAACAAAAATACTTGCATTGGGTCAAACAAAAGACAAAAAATTAAATAAAACCCAATTTACATAGTAGTTGATACACCATGGTTATGAAGAAACCAAAATGCTCACAAAATACTTGCATTTGGTCAAAAAGAAGACAAAAAGTAAAGCAAACCCAATTTATACAGTAGTTGATACACCATGGTTATGAAGAAACCAAGATGATAACAAAAATACTTGAATTTGGTAAAAAAAAGACAAAAAAGTAAAGCAAACCCAATATACACAATAGTTGATACACCATGGTTATGAAGAAACCAATAAGCTAACAAAATACTTGCAATTGGTCAAAAGTAGCAACCATGCAACAAAAATTAAAATGCAAATATTTAACTGTGACCCTAATGCATTCCACAATGAGGATTGAGCAGATATGGATGCCCCAAAGCAAGGATACATAAAAGGGGATTGGATCATAATGAAGAGGGGAGTTAAGCAACTTTTAATAACACTCTTGTTATAAAAAGGTCGCGCTTGTGACTAGGGTGAAGCGAGGCGATGAGGAAAAGGATGGACTAGAGAGTGCAAGGGAGGTTGTAGCTTATGCACTTGCTTAAGTGATTTGTGGGAGTACAATGTAAACATGGGATGAAGGAAGAACTAGCTTACGTTCTCGTGTTGGTGCCATTGATTGCACTGTCTACCCAAATTTTCACGTATCTCCCTTATCCACTTCTTCTACCTCTATTGTTGTTGTGGTAAGGGTCTCAAGCTTTTCTTTTTCCTACGCTTCCTTGGCCTTCACAACTGTTTGTTCTAGTAACTTTTGTTCTTTTGTTGCTCTCTTATCTTCCTCTTACTTTCTTATTTCTTCTCTTTTCTTCTACTTTCTTTGCTTCCTTTTTTTCTCCTCCACTTCTTCCTTATTCCATGCTTTTCTCTTCTTCTCTTTTTCCTCTTTACTTATTTACTTATTCTTATTTGCTTCTTTTTCATGTTTATGGAATTTTTTGATTCATCATGTGTATTTTTTTCCTTCTGTTCTTCTTCTTCTTTGTTCCTTGCATACTCTCTCTTCCTCTTGTATTTATTTCTTTGCAACTTGTTGTTTGTGCAACTTAACTTTTGATGCCTTCTGTTTCTTGTGTTTTTCTCAGCTACGTCCTATTGATATATGGTTGTTTACATTGGTTCCTTAACTAGCTATGTACTGTTATGTGTGAAGAATTCTTGTTTTTGATTCTCTTGCAACCTTAGTATTTTCATTGTGCTTATTTTGGGTGGAGTGCTAACCTATGAGGAGATAGAGGAGAAGAAGGTGTGCCCGATAATTGAGTTGCAACTATGGGGATTATGCTTTTAATCTCTTTTCAATCCTCGAATTCTTGTATCTTTTGCGTTCATTGCTCCTTGTCATCAACATGCTTTTCTTGCACCCAATGCGTAACTATATTATATTATTGTAAGTCATATGTAATTGAGGCTCTTCTATATGTGTTGACAACTCCTCTTGATATATTTGGTTCTTTAACTACAAGTAGTCACACTACTTTGAAAGGAATTATTTTAGTTGTTTTCTTATTAGGTGGAGAAAATAAGACTTCTTCCTCTAGTGTGGCTACATCCAACCCATAGCCCTTTAGGCCTTTGCTTATGTTTTGCACCAACTGTGTGCTTTGTGTTTCATCCTATAACCCTATAATGATCATTAGATATTTGGAATATGAGGGAGGATGAAGATGTATTTTTTATTCATCATTTCGTTTGTGGCTTGATCCATTGCAATAGCCTTCCAAGTTTGCCATTCCCTTTTTCTAGGAAGATACATTTTAGTTCCCATTTCCACAATTAAAATTACACATGTTCTCTCTCTATCAATTTTCATTTAATGAAAATCTAGAATGAAAACCAGTTGCGTATTCTAGTGTATGTCAATGCCCTTGGTGATTATCTTCATGTTGGCGTAGTGATCGATAGCTTACCTCTTTTCCATTTAGCCTCCCTTGACAAATCTTCTCATTTGAATTGCGTTGTGGGTTGATCTTGCTTAGCTGATTCCATCTATATCTCTCTCTTTACTGGTTTCTATGGTCCTTGTATGCATAATGGTAAGATGCTTGTTAGGATCATGCCATGATATTTTCTCAGTTTGACCTTGGCTATATCCATGTTGGTAAATAATGATAGTGACTTTGGATGTTTGGCATTGGTGACCTCTTATCAGTCCTACATATGAACTCCATGGGGGTATCATTACTGATCTTGTACACACTACAGGATGCTATAAGTTCTTAATTTATACTACTTATGTACTCATACTGGCACACTACACTTCAATTAGATTCATACACATCTTTAACATCCAATGTTTATCTTCATAACATGCTAATGCGTGCTTTATGTGTAAAATTTGTCTTGGTAGGAACTATTTTGAACTACACAAACCATCTGTATGTCGGGAAGTACTCATTTTATACTTGTCATAAAGCCCTCGATTGTTTTCCATTGTTTGTGAAAAAAAAAATAATAATTACCCTTTGGTACTCATGTGCACATTGTACCTGCTACCTATGTGATCGCTTCATGCCCCGATTGTTTTATTGAGTATTGTGAGTGATGTCCCATCTTTGGCCAATCTAAAATCTGTGCTAACATTCTACATTTTTCTGATAATTTCTTGTTAGATTACACAGATTGTTGCTTATATCCCCTACGTCATTTATCAATATATTTGCACTAAACACATGATCTCTTCTAGCAACTTTTTACTTGCATGTGCCTTGCGCTGAATCTACCAATGCACATTCCTCTCCCCCTTTGAGGCCATCATGTTTCAGACAGTCAGCATCTAGTTGGACTCTACAAGAGTTATGGTGCCGCATACTCTTAATGCGACACCACATGGACCCCAAGACCTCGGGTTGGGTATACATTTAGGTCAGGAAATCAGTCGACTGTGTTGATGGGAACAATAGTTCTACAGTAGACAGTACAACACAGTGTCAACATAGAAACATACTCATGATTGTCTACAATAACTTAGAAAGGTCTCATAATCTGAAGGTAGTGTTCCTTATCAAAGTACAGACGCAAGCATTCCTAGATACAGACATGAGTGAGTGGGCACTCCTAACCCTTTTGTAGGTGCTGTATGACAAGGGGGCTTCTCTGTTACCCATAATATTTAGTCTCATGCTCTAACATAGTTCATGCAGCAGTTGGATCACAACAATTTGGTCAAAAAATAGGCAAAGTCCTCCAGAAATCATCATGCATGTTATCTCCTTTTTCTATTCGTGTTGGATCAAACTTGAAAGGAATGATAGGATCACACCATGTTGTTACATGGTATCCATAGATTTTGGGAAGTAGTCAAAGGTTGGAGAATAACACTATTACCTTATCTCCCTACACTTATTCTACCATGGCATGAGATTGGGCCAAAAAACTTGGTATCTTAGTGTGCACCTGAAAACTTAGTCTTGGTGGCTCCATAAGAATATCTTCATGCTCCGAGCCTTGATATTTTCTCTATACTCATTTAACAACTTGAAGATTTCTAGTTTATCTAGGTATTGCATTAATCATCTTGACATTGTGCAATTATTTTTATTTTCTTTGTTTCTCTAATATGGGATAATCTTTGTATTGTGTTGCACTTGCACCCTATAGTAAGAACAGTAAATGTCCCACTCATGATTTAAATGGAAATTTTATGTAATGTGGTTTGGATATCTACATAGGTAGAAAATAACTCCTTATCAATGAGGTCTGGGTCACGTCCTCATTTACTGGTACCAACTCTGGTAGCCTCTTTATTGCACTTTGTATGGTCTCGGTGTTGCATTCAAATATTGATTTTTTCCTTGATATCCTCCATATTATGTTTGTGTTGAAGGCATATTCCACAAAGGTGGTTGCTGAGATGAAAGAGATGCCCGCCCCATGCTGTTTTGTGGAGATGGTGGTGCCTAACTCGGAATGGCTTGAAGAGATTACGAGATCCATTATAGATTAATTTACGGTGATGATGGAGCCCATCGTGTAATTGGATTTGGTGAAGTAGTTATTTCTCTTTCTGCTACAAAATTTTGTGCCTTTGGTACCATTCGAGCTTGTACTATAAAAAAATTCCTAGTAATTTCCTCCTTTACATCCATTAATGCTCGATAGTCTTTAGTTTCGTTAGTTATGGCCTTGCAAAAATAACACACCACATTTTGAGGGTGCCTCACATAGTGTTGTAACAAAGGAAAATTATTAATTGTGTGTCCATATATTTTGCAGACGTCATATAATTCTCTTCACCATCTAATTTTTATACTATGGCATTCAATTTTATGATGTCCTTCCTTACACTTTGTACACCATATACCGAGTCTAGGCTTCTCTCCTTCATGTAGTTCCTCCAATATTCACATTATTGCATCAATATTTTCTTCTATTTTGAAAATAGGATTACTACTGTCTCCATACTCTTCAATTTTTTCCATTCTAATAGCTACTTCAATGACTTTTGTTTTGGTTGAAGTTTTTTTCTGCGCAATCGCAAACTAGATTTTACTATGCAATCCTTCTACAAACCAAACAAATTTATTTGATTCATCAAAATTTAAATTTTCTTATTCATGACATCTAATAATGTCAAGTCATATTCTATGACCATTTCTCTTGGTATTTTTTAAATTTCTTTCAGATCTTGAATTATCTCTTAGATACAGTTGTTGGCTTTTGAATTCCTGAGTTAGAGCTTTGTGGACGTCTTGCAGCTTCTACAAACTCAATTGTCTTGAGTAAATGAATTCCAAGGTTTTCCCTTATAGTGTGCATATTAGTTCACACTACTTAGTATTATCATCAATGACCCCTTTTGTGCCTTATCACATGCCACAATTCAACAAGTAATTTTCTAGGTATGTAGTTCCATCATACTATTGTGAACTTGTATATGGGTTAGAATAATGAGCCATTATGCTTGCTATTCCTAACTTATATCCTAATTTACCTTACGTAGTTGGAAAGCTCAAATAATGTCTTGAAATCCAATGCACTTCTGGTTATGAGTTGTTCACTCCAATATTGGTCGTGTTAGATTCATATTTTTTTCTTTTGATTCTTCAAACTTTGGGAAACTAACCTTGTACTTTGGGATAATGGAACTGTTAGTGCAAAATCACAGCACCCCTGGACGCACATCAGGCTTCTAGGTTGATGTTCAGGCATCCAGTGTGATTGCACAACATGGAAACCTCTCTCCAAGCGTGGGACTTGTAAAACCGAGAGAGGAATCTCTAGAGAAGGCTGGTTCCTGCTCCTAAACTACCTGCCACAAGCTATTCCAGTGCAGGCTAGCTAATCTAATCCTAATCTAACCATGCCAAGGAGACAGAGAGAGAGAGAGAAGGGAAAAAACAGCAAAATCCTACACTAAAACGGTGATACACCAGAGAAGGAGAATGTTGGACATCTATCAAAACTGCCATGGGACAAGGAGAGGTGAGCAATGGGAAGGATGGACAGATGCATCACAGGCCCAAGGATAGATTTCACACAGAAAATGTCCCAAAACTCCATGAACACAGCTCCGAGACCTGCAATGAACATTCAAACATGCACAAATACCTGCAATGAAGAGAGGCAAGAAGAAGAACAAGCACAAACGAGAGAAGGATGGACAGATGCATCACAAAACACGTTTTGTTGCTCCAGAAGTTTGCACAGAACATCATTCCATTAGTAAAAGGCAAAAAACGCCATTACAGAGCAAGGGAGGAGGTTCTAACTCCATTTTCAACCCTAGAGAAGAAAAGAAGGGAGAGCAGAGCAGAAAGAATGAACAACTCTTTTCAAAATGAGCCAAATCTGGCTTTTTACATTGCATGGGTCGAGCCCAGGGGACAGAAACGTGAGGAAAACGTGCAAGCCCATTCCCTCATTTACTACAAATGCATTAAATCAGCATGGGGGATCTTTGTCAACCCATACCCTGTCACTTTGAGCGATTTGGAGGAGAATGCGACCCATTTGCATTAACTGGGCCGCTAAAATGTCACTTCTGGCCGTGCAGAAGAAGAATGCGACCCATTAGCATTAAAACAAGTTGTTGAAAGGTCGCTTCTGGCCATTATCACACGTCAGCAGCCGTTTCTCCATTTTCTCTCTTCAGACTGCACCAAAACTCGAGATTGATCCCAGAATCATGTAGAGCATCTCACAAGCTTTCCGTTGATATAAATAACATGGAAATCTGAGCTCTGGATCAAAAGATATGGCGATCTGAAGATTTGGGGCATGGAACAGACCCAAACGGATTTTGAAATATTTTCCGCGCTCTACCACTTGGATGACACGTGGCACGCTCTGATTGGTCGCGTGATTCTCTCTCCTCCTATCTTTCGGAGGGCTGTCTCTTGAAATTTGACCTTTTTGATGATTTTAAAACATTTTCCACTTTTTTCCCGCTTCCCCGCCACTTGGAAGATACGTGGCATGATCTGGTTGGAGGACAGGGCGCGGGGGTCAACCTTGTCTTTTAAACTTTGGGCCCAAGACTTCTTCAAAATTTCTAAGTCCTCCCCTGATTCCACACTTCCCTGCTCCATTGGACACGTGCCCAATTCCTATTGGCTCGGGCCAGTGCTTCAAACCTTGCCCCTTTGACTTTTGGACTTTTCCTCTGAGACACGTGGCAATTTCTATATGGTTCTCAAGCCTGCCGGGTCTTCCGCGTACTTCGCGTCCATCTCGTCCCGGACGTCCCATTTTGATTTTGGACCCTTTGGAACAATTTCGGCCGATTCGACCGGTTCGGGTATTTCTGGCCCGCTTGTCCCAATTGCTTTTGGGCTCCTTGTGCTGATTTCACGCGAACCGGCCGGTTCGGGCATTTCGCGTCCATTTGTCCCACTCGTCCCGAACTGCCCCTCTCAGCAGTTAGTCGATTTTTTCTCGGTCGAACTGGCATTTCGCACCCACCGTGTACTTTTGTCCCACATGTCCCAAATGCTTAGTGGGCTGTTTGTGCTTACTTCGGGCGGTTCGCGTACCTTTTTCCCATTTGTCCCACCTTGCTCCTAGGACTAGGACTTAGCCGATTTTCACCATTTTTTCTGGATCAACCTACTTGCTTTCTGCAACCTTCTCTGCACTTTCTCAAGCTTGCTCCTTCCTTCCTCGGCCTGGGGAGTTAGAAAATTACCGGAAGGGACCCTGCAAACCTGATTTTTGCTCTGAATCAATCAACTTTCTTGGGATTTGGATATTCTGATGCATGTTATCAAAATTACCCTGGGGGGGTGAAAGTTTGAATAACAGGAACTATGATTGCTATCTTTCCCACTTCCTTTTCACTTTCCTCTTAGTGAAATTATCTGCAATGAAGGGATATGTAATAAAAATTCTACTTCTATCGCAATTTTAATACTCCCATTTATTATACTCTTGATTTTAATACTAGTAGTGTTTCATATTTTTTTCTAACCTTCTTCAAATTTTTGTAGAATTTTGAATTGTTCTATGTCATTTAGATAATCCCAAGTAATTAATTCTCTATCTAGTTGCAGTGATATATATCATGTAAGAGGATTACAATTATCTTCTACGGGCCTTTGAGGATCATGTTTTACTCTTTCCTCATATTCTATGTTTGCTTGATTCTCACAATACCATGTTTTCCATGATGCTTTCTTTGGATTCAAAGTACACTACATACTAAATACACTTCTAACTAATTTTAATCAACTGTCCTTGGTTTTATTTTCTTTTTCCTCAGTTTATCCTTTGGCTTCCATCTCTGGTTCCTCAGTTCCTGATGTATCCTAGAATTCACTGTAAATAGCCCAAGGTGCACTAACACATCACTTAGCCTGAACTAAGTGCTCACCCAAAGCATGCAAGGGTACCAAGACCCTCCTTAAAGTTGCTTGTTCAGAATGTTAACATGATTGAGTACGTATATATCTAGATTCATAACAAATAGTAAACAATCCACAGTGAATAAACCCGATCTAGATCTAAACCATAGGAAAGATTAGCTAAACCATGACTATAATGAGATTTATCATGCAATATCCATGTTCAGTCACATATAACACCAATATCCAACCAATATGATCCATTATATTAAATTTTGTAAAACATAGAAGCTTCATAAATCATAATAATGTCACCATGAGTCATGCACCTGTATATACCAATAGGATAACTCTACAATCAAAACGGTATCAACGGGCTCTCTGAACCATGAAAATCAATACATATATATAGGGGTGGGGACTTTCCCTTCACTGCCCATGCACCTTCCAAAAATAGGCTACATGCTAATAATAACCATGTACCTTTACAAGAAAATTACAAAAGCATGCAAGTGTTAATAATAGATCTTCTAAAGTTAAATATTAGTACAAATCCTATTATTAGTCCAAAAATCTACATGAAACTTGAAGTGATGCAAATCCCAAAATATCCTTGAATGTGACGTAGTCTTCAAGTCTCCATGTCATTGTGTGTTTCACACTCTATGTCCAAAAATAGCCTTATACAAAAATGGCTGAATCCTGATTCTGAGCGTTCTATGTCTTACTAGTTTTTTGTGCAAAATTTACACACCCCAAATTTACACTTCCCACATTTTCACGCCCAAACCTTATATTCTTACCATGACTTATATATTTGTCATCCCAACATCTAATGTAGCCTAGAATTCACTGCAAATAGCCCAAGGCACACTGACACATCACTCAGCCTGAACTGAGCACTCACCTGAAGTGCGTAAGGGTACTAGGTCCCTCCTTAGAGTTTCTTGTCCATAATGTTAGCATGATTGAGTATGTATATATCCAGATTCATAACAGATAGTAAACAATCCAAGATGCATAAACCAGATCTAGATCTAAACCATAGGAAAGATTGACTAAATAATGACTATTATGAGATTTATCATGCAAGATCCATGTTCAATCACATCTAACACCAATATCCAGCTAGTATGATCCATTATATTAAATACTATAAAACATAGAATCTTCATAAATCAAAATAATGTCACCATGAGTCATGCATAGCCCATATATACCAGTTGCATAACTCTACAATCAAAACGGTATCAACGGGGCTCTTTGAACTGTGCAAATCAATACACACACACACACACACACACACACTTAGGGTACATACACACACACACACACACACACACACACACACACACACACACACACACACACACACACAACACACACACACATGCACATAGGGGTGGGGACTTTCCCTTCACCACCCATGCACCTTCCAAAAATAGGCTACATGCTAATAATAGCCATGTGCCTTTACAAGATAAATACAAAAGCATGCAAGTGCTAATAATAGATCTTCTAAAGTTAACTCTTAGTACAGATCCTATTATTAGACCAAAAATTTTCATGGTGCTCGAACTGATGTAAATCTTAAAATAGCCTTGGTGTAGTCCAAGGCACACTGACACATCACTCAGCCTGAACTGAGCACTCACCGGAAGTGTGCAAGGGTACTAGGTCCCTCTTTAGAGTTGCTTATCCAGAATGTTAGCATGATTGAGTATGTATATATCCAGATTCATAACAGATAGTAAATAATCCAAGTGCATAAACTAGATCTAGATCTAAACCATAGGAAAGATTAGCTAAACCATGACTATAATGAGATTTATCATGCAAGATCCATGTTTAGTCACATCTAACACCAATATCTAGCCAATATGATCCATTATATTAAATACTGTAAAACATAGAAGCTTCATACATCATAATAGTATCACCATGAGTCATGCACGCAAACAAAACCAAAAACATAACTCTACAATCAAAACAGTATCAACGGGATCTCTAAACCGTGTAAATCAATACATATATATAGGGGTGGGGACTTTCCCTTCACCACCCATGCACCTTCCAAAAATAGGCTACATGCTAATAATAGCCATGCGCCTTTACAAGAGAATACAAAAGCATGCAAGTGCTAATAATAGATCTTCTAAAGTTAACTCTTAGTACAGATCCTATTATTAGACCAAAACTCTGCATGGCACTCAAACTGCTGCAAATCCCAAAATAGCCTTGGTGTAGTCTCCATGTCTCCATGTCATTGTGTGCTCCATAATTTATGTCCAAAAATAGCCTCATGCAAAAATGGCTAAGTCCTGATTCCTGAGCGTGCCCTATCTTACTACTTTTCATGCGTGTACTTTACGTGCCCCATGTTTTCGTGCCCAAACCTTACATGCTTACAAGACTTAGGCCATATTTTTCAGCCCAACATTACCCCACACTAAACTAGATTTCCACCCTCGGCAATGGGTAACCAACTTATCTCTCCAAAATAATATAGAATAATGAATGAAAGAATGAATAATTACTTGTTCAAATGGAATGGTCTACCCGACACTTAAAAGGAAGTCAAACTAATTGGTATCTTTTCCTTCTTATGACATAATTAACTCTAGATACTCACTCTGGACTTCCATTTTGAATGCATACCAAGCATTTAGTGTTGCATTTGTTTTGTCTAGGATGTCTGTAACTACGCCATCCAACTCATCAAGAGTCATCTTACCACCTTCATTCTACATAATTTTGAGTATATTGGCCATACTTGAGACCATCCCTTCCATCACATCCATATTCTCCATGATGACCTTTCCAATTTCCTTCATTCTCTCCTTGTGTGGGATCCTTGATAGCCTCAAGTGCACATCACTTAGTCTCTACCAACTTAATTTTTCTACATGCCCAAGTGTTTCATTCTTGGCCACCTAAAGGACCTCATCTTCTTCTGCTAGAGTCCTTTGTATCTTAATGATTATATCTAGCACTGCACACATGGTCAATACCAGATCCTCTTTCTTCAGTTCATCCTTCAAATCCTACATAACAGACTCATAACTGGCAATTTTTCTTTCAACTGCAGCTTTGGCTTTAGATGACTCCTCTGTAACATCCTTTAGTTTTGGAAGGTACGCTGGTCCTTCTTCTAAAAGTAAACATAACTGTTGTGTGCACAAATAATGAAGGGCGGATGGGAAATCCCTTGGCACCTTCTCTTGAAAGTCTAGCCTTTTCTCCATAATTTCATCAGCTATCTGCTCAGCCATCTTATGAACATTCTGTGCCTCTACCACAGCCTTATCCCACTCCTCAGTAAGTCACTTGACCTCAGTGTCCTTGTCCTTCTTATCCTCCAGAAGTTCCCTTATAAGTGCCACTTTATCAATATTACAGTGTGCAACTTCTGTAGATACTTTAACAAGTGCATTGCTTACCTATTCATCTGATAGCTGTGTAGGCTTAATGGTGATATGACGGGTATGTGGCACTCGTTTCATCTTCTGTGATACACATGACTCCTCATAAACATCAAAATTTAGGCTCATCCATGTGAGTCTGCATGCTCCAAGACAATTGTTTACATGCACATTATCACCATTTCTGGGTCCATCAAATCCCATCCATATAATTGTTCCTTAGGCAAGGTACTCTGAAAATGGGGGTGAATAATTTTAGTCATGTCATCAATGTAGCCCAGGTTTTGAGTCCTTACCACATCATCCTCCATGTTTTCACCTATGTGCTCTCTGAAGTTTTCTTGTGCAGAAGTACCTACATCCTGTTTTGCTTCAATGCCCACACTCTATTGTACTTCTTCTTCCTCATTCTCTTTTCCTTCATGCACTGGGAACACTATAATCTCTGTATCCCCACCAGCACTGCTTTGATCTCCAACCGGCTCCTGGATACTTACACTTGGGCCAACCTCCTCATAAACTACCTCGTCACCTATGTCCTCATCATCCTGCATTTCCAGACTTGGGGAGGCCATGTTTTGTGTACCTCATCTTTGGCACTCTTGAGGACTTCTCCTCCTCACTATCTCTTACCGGTACATACTTCTGGTGCTTCTTCTTTTTCTCGTCAACATTCTTCACCAGAGTGACTCATGGTGACATCCTTACTAGTTGGGGAGTCCCAATGCCAATATCCCTGGATGTATGCCTCTTGCAAAAATCTTCATGTATGGTCCAGTCCAGTGTTATCATATGGCTCCTCTTCCTACTCTAGAACATTATCTAAGCATGTAGGCACTGGTTCTTCTTGAGTGGGTGGCGCAGGTGCAATTGGCCTTGAGGTGCCCACTGTCTTGCTTACTTTGGAGGACCTGACAGAGCTATGTCCTCTCCTTTGATCACTTTCCATCCTTGAAGCACAACCTCAAATAGACATATACATGCACACTGGCTCAATCTTCCCTATGGCCATAGTCTCTAGGGTGATGTCAATGTTATCTGTTTCAAGCATTTCAACACACACCTCCTAGTTCGGCCACATATATGTTTTTCGCATGATATGGATATCTGCGTCTACCTTATCAATGTCAAATTGAAGTTTGTGCATGTTATGTAACCTGTTGACAAAATCTTAAAATACCTGCAGTAAAGGTGAAAGGTAACTTGCACCAGGGGCTCTTCTCTCCCGTCTTCATATGGAACCACCCCAAACTGAAATGTTGATAGACAAGACTCTTCTTCACCATTTGATACTGTAGGAAGCTCACATGGAATGTGCCACTCCCCTTCAAATGCACGGTGCAACTGCCTAAACCATTTTTTCTGGCACTCCTTGTAGGTGTTGGAAATTGAACCCCATAATATATACTTTGAGAACTTCTTTGCTGGGGACTTATTGTCCAAGGGAAATTCCCAAACATTTTCCCTTGGTCCATCAGGTACACCAATCTCACTGAAAAAAATCAATAGAAGAATGACGCCCCAAGTAATCTTCTCACCTTTATCTTCCTAAATGCACACCTCAGCTACCAAGCTCTTCCAATGTATCCAATGATGTTGTAGTAAGTCTTGTTGGCCATCTTGTGTGCTATGTGCAACAACCAATGCTGATTTACCTCATTCCATCTCTCAGAGGCACCCAATTTACAGCCTGCAATTGTGTTGCGACCCTTATAGCCATATCCTCAATATTGTTCACCTTAAACACTTGTCCCCCTTCTTATACTTGAGCACAACATCCATTGCATCAATCCCCTCTTCATCTAATAAGTCACCTGCAAATTCATATCTAGAGTCACGTAACCATGTTACCTTCCCAATCATTTTAGCAATGATCCACATTCTTCTACCCACTAAGTAAAAGAAATCTTCATGTACACGTGACATAAGCCACTGATACAGTTGTCTCAGGCTTCCCAAAGTAAGGAAACTCAAGGATTTTCATGACCCCCACATTCTCCAGCAATCTCCTCACAGAGTCATCCAAAACCCTCTCTCCATCTTTCATCCTTTGATTTGTCTTTCTGATGACTTCAGTAATGATATCCTTCATGTAATTTTCTATTCTATGGTTGGAATCAGACATATTACACTATGTTATTTTATTTTCCATGGTCACCCCTCAATTACTTCCTCTGGATACAACATTTCCACCAACCATTCTTCTGCCACTTCGTTGGCCTCTACCTCAACAATTGGATATCACTGTGGTGCCATCCTCTCTTCCTCACCTGTCTGGAATTTTTTGCAACTTACAAATTGTCACCTTAAAATGCTACTTTCCATGGGTGTGAACCGGTTCCTCTAATCTGTCAAACCCTAGCTGCACTCTACCTCCTTCAAACCCTAGTCACGTGAACCCTTCTCAAAACACTCACACCACCACTTGAATCTCAATTCTGCACACTTGAATGCTTCTAACACATGTGCTTTGATCCCACCTGGTTTGTTGATCTGTAGATTGCTCTTTGTCTCTAGCTCTTCTTCGCACTTCACACTTCGTTCACTCTCAAACATGCAAGATAACAATGTCATTACAAAACACCAATTTTATAGAAAATTTCAAAAATCCTTCACATTAATTGCTCCCATCTACCACCGTACATGACATTAATTTCACATCTGCGCTTCCCCACACATCACGCTGCTTCTTCCACACCTCCTCTTTTCATGCATCAGTCATAACCTTCTGGTGCACCCACTACTTCTCTATCATAGATCTCCTCTCCCGCACTTCCCTATGCTAAAGTACCTATCCAATGTGACTCTTCCTAAGTAGTCTCCAATGCTGCAGCCTCCTTTGCATTATACTGAGCATCCATCTCCCTACGCATGGTCTAAAATTTGAGCAACTTCCTTGAATTTTTCTTTTCTAAATCACCTGTGAGTTTATCTTTATCATGCACCACAATCCATCATACGGTACTAGTAGTCAATCCTTCTCCAACCACCCCACACTAAGGGTATGTGTGGTCCTCTGCACATGAAAACACTTTAGATAGCAATCAACTTCTGGCGTGCAAATGCACTTATTACACAAAACACTGAACTAAATTGAAAAAGCATAACAACGATGAAGGAAACACATATAAAGGGAATGCATTAAGGAAATCTAATCTAAGTGGAAATATTGCCTTATTACAAACACCAAGAAGAATTATTTATAGTAGGGCTTCAGCCTACTCCCGTTGAAGTAACCAGGAAACCATGTTCCATCCAAGTGCCTCTAACTGGAAAAGCACCTGAATCAAGTATATAAGTGATAACATACGGTCCCAACCAATGCACTTAAGCTTTCCAGGGTGGCACAAAAATTTGAATCATACAACAAGTACCATTTTCCCAACCTCAAGCTTTTTATCCTTGATGTACCTGTCATGGCATGCCTTCTCCCTAGATTTTTCTTACTTCTAACTCCATTTTATTATGGCACACCTCTCATCCAGCTGCATCAGTTTGTCAATACATTCTTCCAATGCCTTCTCATCAGCCAGACCTCCTGTGTGCACAATACACAAAGAAGGTAACATGAATTCCATGGGTAGAACTACCTCTGCACCAAACACCAACTGAAAGGGTGTTGCTTTATTCAACCTCTTGTAGGTTGTCCTATATGCCCAAAGTACAATAGAAACCTTGTCATCCCAATCTCTCCTTCCAACATCAAAAATTTTGGTCAAGGTATGGCTCAATATTTTGTTGAAGGCCTCAACAGTTCCATTTTCCTAAGGGTGATAAGGGGTTTTCCTATGGTGTGCAACCATAAATTCATCCAATAATATCCTGATAGTCTCATTAAGGAAATGAGTACCCCTATCACTTGTTAAACTTAAAGGGCATCCATACCTGCTAATAATATTTTTCCACAGAAACCTTGCTTCCGTAGCTGCTGTGCAATCCTTTGTAGGCACCGCTTCTTTCCCACCTTGTAAGATAATATGTACAAGTTATAATATAGCACGATCATGTCTAACATGCGGCTAAGAAATAGGGCCCACAAAGTCAATTGCCCACTTCTCAAAAGGCTCTGCACTAGTAATAGGCCTCAAAGGCATTTCATCTCTATGCCCAGGATTTCCAAGGCATTGAAAATGGTCACATGCCTTACAATATGCTTTGTAATCCTTGTATAATGTTTCCCATCATAGACCAGCTAGTAGAATCTTGCACATGGTGGCATCCCCCATATAGTGTCCACCTGTAATACCGCCATGAGCCTCTACCATAATTGCTTCATGCTCATGCTCAAGTACACACCGCACAAAAATTCATCACGACCTAACTTGTATAAGTCTCCACTGATCAACATGTAAGGCACAACATGAATAACAAGTTGTTTCTTTTCTAAGGCCTTCATTCCCTCGGGTGCACCACACCTGTGCGTAAAAAGACAAACAATATCATCCAAGTCTGAGGGTGCATGGTTCAACCTGAAATAGATGTGCATCTGACATTATGTCCTTAATGCTCTGCACATCCTCTCCTGATTGAATCCTTGATAAATGGTCTGGACCAGAATTTCTCTTACCTAGCTTAACCACCACCATAAAATTGAACTCCTGAAATAATAGTACCCAACGACATATGTACCCCTATAAAATGGGCTTGTTCACCAAGTACTTCAATGCCATGTGGTTTGTATAAAAGATGAAAGGTGTGGCTAGTAAATACTATCAAAACTTATGGAGCACGTAGATCATAGACAAGGCCTCACACTTTTTCGTATAATAATGTTCTATTGGAGTCAACTTCCTGCTAGCAAATAAAATAGGATGATCGACAATCCCTTCTCTAGGCTGAGCTAGTACTGTACCAATGGCCATGCTAGAGGCGTCTACATGAACATGTGAAAAGGTTTGGACCATGAAGGAAAGTGAAAAATAGGCACTGTAGTAAGCCTTTCCTTCAATGTGTCAAACACACACTGTTGTGCCTCACCCCAATAGAACTTTCCTTTTCCCTTTAATAATTATTCTAAGGGCATGGTAATCTTGGCATATCCCTTAATAAACTTTCTGTAATAACCCATGTGCCCCAAGAATCTGCACACCTTGCTTTGGTTAGTAGGTTCCTCTAAGCCAAAAATCATAGCTACCTTAGCAGGATCCACTAGTAAGCCTTCTTTATAGATGATGTGTCCCAACAAAATTCCAAAGGGTGTGGAAAATATACACTTCTTAATGTTCAAAGACATGCTCAACTTCTTTCATCTCTTAAACATCATCCTTAAATTATCACAATGATATTTCATGAGCCCATAGACTATCCAATCATCCAGATACACCTACAAGAACTTGTGAGTAAAATCTTGGAATGCCTGTACCACTATGTGCAAAAATAGTACAGGTGCATTCTTTAATCCAAAGGGCATAACCATGTATGCAAAAATTCCCCACTCGGTGGTGAAAGTTGTCTTCTCTTGATCCTCTCTAGCTATCCTTACCTGATGATATCCAGAGAATCCATTAGTGAAGGAGTAGATCTCGCACCCTACAATGCCCTCTAAGATTTCTTTAGTAAACAGTGTGGGAAAGGGATCTATGACACATGCAACATTCAACTCCCTATAATCCACACAAATTATGATTCTACCATCTTTCTTGATGTTGATCACCATAGGGCTCACCCATTATGACTCCTCGATGGGCACAATGATCCCAGAAATTAACATTTTTTCAATTTCTTCTTTCATACCTTGACGCACAATTCACATTCATCCTGTAAGGCCTCTTCCGAACTGGGAGAGCACCTTCCTTCAACTTGATTTTCATTTCCCCCAAATATTCATGTACTCCTTTCAATTCATGATAGCCTCTAGGGAATAAGTCCTGAAAGTCACACAACAACTCAATGATTTTAGCAACTTCAGAGTTAGACCAGTAATCTCCGATAATGGCTTCCTTGGGTTCAACATCCATTCCAATGTTCACTTTCTTGGTCTTCATAGGCTCATGGTAGGTGTGTGCCTTCTCATCTTCACTGTCTAAGACTTCCTGCATACCCTATGTGTGCTCAATGTCTAGGTCCTCTACCTCTTCATCATCAACCATGTAGATCATCTTACCCTTTTCTCTTTCTAAGCAGGGGCACCCAAAATGTTCAACATCTATTTCTTCTTCTTCAAAATGCACCACCAAGTACTGACTCACTAAATAATTCCTGGAGCAACTCTTCAGCCTTCATACTATCTCCCATAGTTAAGCACTTCATAACCTACAATGCCTCATTCACTAGGGTTTAGAAGAAAAGTAGTCAAAATTCTGAATCATACCTTCAGTAAGTTCTTGAAAATTTCCAGTCACTCTATTCAACTTTGCATAGATATACCATGCGCACATGCAACCTCACAAAGTAAAATAAAACTTTTGCACCCACAATAAAGGTGGTAAAGCTTCCTGTCCCTCTGTCCAGAGTCTCTCACACTACTAAACATGGTGTTGAACAAGATCATTACCATGAAATGCATAGATCTGAGTAGGCACATTTTTATTTAAAAATCTAGCAAATAAAGTAATCCTTACTTCTCTCCACTCCAAAAGATTATCGCTATGAACTAATCCACCAGTACGTTGTTGTCGTGCATAGAGTATAAACTAACATGTTCCTTCTGTTCCACTTGAAATTCCCACTGAATTTCCATAGCAAGTAGAAATACTTCCAGATTCTCTTCACCAATGTAACTTGGTACCTGGATGCTGCCCAAACACCTGACATTGTGTGGCTTGGTTACGTGCATAACCACACTTCTTTTCTCACACCCAATAATTTCATAAGTACCATGTGCCCAATTTTCACATACAACACTCATATTATCTCTCATGGACTGTGCATCATCCCATTGGAGAAATCTTTCCTTTGATGTCTCAATAATTTTTGGATCTCAAATAGTGTGCACATAAATTCTGTTTAAGTCTTCTTCACTTAAGGGCTCTACATAAGGTGCATATTTCCCATCTATCAGGGGGATAATGACTCGTTCTTCCTTGTTCTCAAAACTTATATACCCTTTATTGAAACATAGATCAATTTTTTTTGTATAACACCAAGGGCACCCAAGTAGCGCTGGAAAACTATCTACCTCTATAAGCACTAAGACTTCAAAGTCCCCATTAAACTTACCCCCCCTATATAGTAATTTATGCATCCTTTAAAACTCCAATCGGTGTGGCCTTTGTCTAGTTTTCCATAAACAAAACATTAGAAGATGACTGTAATGGGGGTCTACCCATTTGAACCCACACATCAAATGTAATCACATTTACTTTTGCACATGTGTCAATCAAAATATTACTCAAAATACAACCATAAAAAAAACATTCAGATTGATCTCCTTATCATAATCCAAGCTATGAGGAGGAAGGTTAGCATGCAAAATCTACCTTTCATTCTGAATACCAGCACGTGGAGTGTTTCCCTTCAACCAGTTCCCTAAAAAAGGAATATTTTTCTCTTAGCGTAACATCTTGCAAACCTCCTTTAAATCATCAATGTCTGACTGATGAAGCTCATCTGCCTTATTTTGTTCTAACTTCCGCGAATATTCTTTGTTGCTAAAATAGTTGAGCTACTGCTTGACTTCTAGGACTTGTTCCCTAGAGGCTATCATGAATTAAAAGGCGTGCATGAATATTTGGGAGATATGTAATTCAAGATAAAGGGAGGTATGCTCCAGGTTAGGAAGAGGCCTTATAGGATGAATCCTAACTTGCGCGTCAAGGTGAAGGAAGAAATTGACCAAATTTTTGAATTCTAGAATCATTGAGCCCGTCGAGGAGTCAGAATGGGTTAGCCCTATGGTGATCAGTATAAAGAAATATAAAAGAATAAAAAAATTTGTTGGTTATAGGGAGTTAAATGCCACATATGTAATAGATCCCTTTCCCACACCTTTTACTGAAGAAATCTTGGAAGGCATTGCAGGGCGCAAGATCTACTCCTTCACTGATGGATTTTTTGGATATCATCAGGTGAGGATAGCTAAAGAGGATAAAGAGAAGACAAATTTCACCACATGAGTGGGGAATTTTTGCATACATGGTTATGCCCTTTGGATTAAAGAATGCGCCTATAGTATTTTTGCTCATTGTTGTGTAGGCATTCTAGGAATTTATTCATAAGTTCTTGTAGGTTTATTTAGATGACTGGATAGTTTATGGGCTACTGAAGAACCACTGTGATAATTTAAGACTTATGTTTGAGAGGTTTTGGCAGTTGAGCATCTTTTTAAACATCAAGAAGTGTGTTTTTACTACACCTTTTGGGACTTTGCTAGGACATATTATCTGTAAGGAAGGCTTGTTAGTGGATCCTACTAAGGTTGTTATTTTAGGCTTAGAGGAACCTAATAGCCAGAGCAAGGTGCACAGATTCTTGGGGCACATAGGATATTACAGGAATTTTATCAAAGGTTATGCTAAGATTTTCATGCACCCTTAGAGGAATTATTGAAGAGTAAAGGCAAGTTCCATTGGGGTGAAGCACAATAGCGTGCATTTGAGACATTGAAGGAAAGACTTACCACATCACCTATTTTGTGCTTTCCTTCATGGAATCCAAATGTTTTCATGTGCATGTGGACACCTCTAGCATGGCCATTGGCATAGTATTATCCCAACCTAGAGAAGGTATTTTTGATCATCCTATTTTTTTTTAAGCAGGAAATTAACACCAACTAAATAAACTATACAACTACAGAGCGCGAGGCCATCCTTGTCCATGATCTACACACTACATAAGTTTTGACAATACTTGCTGGAAACACCTTTTATTTTCTATACAAATCACATGGCATTGAAGTACTTGGTGAAAAAACATGTTTTACAGGGGCATGCATATGCCATTGGATTATATTTTTTCAAGAATTTGATTTCACAGTGGTGGTTAAGCCAAGAAAGAGTAATTTTGGACCAGATCATTTATCTAGGATTAATTCAGGCAAGGATGCACAGAACATTGAGGACACAATGTCAGATGCACAACTATTCAATTGAACCACATTGCCCTCTGACTTAGAAGATATTGTTGTCTTTTTATGAACTAGTGTGGCACCTGAAGGAATGAAGAATATAGAGAAGAAACAACTTGTTATATGTGCCACACGTTATATGTTGATCAGTGGAGACTTATACAAACTAGGCCGAGATGAAGTTTTACGTCGGTGTGTACTTGAGCATGAGCATGAAGCTATTATGGAGGAGGCTCATGGTGGTATTGCAGGTGGACATTATGCAGGAGATGCTACCATGTGCAAGATTTTATTGGTTGGCCTATGGTGGGAAACATTGTATAAGGATTGTAAAGAATATTGTAAGGCATGTGACCATTGTCAACGCCTTGGAAAGCCTATGCATAGAGATGGAATTACTTTAAGACCAATTGTAGTGTGCAAACCTTTTGAAAAGTGGGAAATTGACTTTGTGGGTCCTATTTCCCCACCCATGCGTAGGACTTATCACGCTATATTATAACTTGTACAGATTATCTTACAAGGTGGGAAGAAGCGGCACCTACAAAGGATTATGCACAGACAGCTACAACAACAAGGTTTTAATGGGTGAACATTATCAGCAGGTATGGATGCCCATTGAGTTTGACAAGTGATAGGGGTACTCATTTTATTTATGAGACCACCAGGATACTATTCGTAGAATTTATGGTTGCACACCATAAAAAACACCCTATCACCTTCAAGCTAATGGAACTACTGAGGCCTTCAAAAAGATACTGAGCCACACATTGACTAAAATTTGTTATGTTGGTAGGAAAGACTGGGATGATAAATTCTATGCTGTACTTTGGGCATACATGAAAACCTATAAAAGGTTGAATAAGGCCACACCCTTTCAGTTTGGTGTTTGGTGTGAGGTTATTCTACCAGTGGAATTCATGTTACCTTCTCTGCTGTATTACGTGCACATGAGGTTTGGCTGATGAGAAAGAACTTGAAGAGTGCATTGAAAAAATGATGTAGTTGGATGAAAGGCACACTATAGACACGATGGAGTCAGAAGACAGAAAAGGCAGGAAGAAGGCATGACATGATAGACATATTAAGGATAAGAAGCTTGAAGTTGGACAATGGTTCTTCTTTATGATTCAAATTTTTTGCACCACCCTAGAAAGATTAAAGTGCATTGGTTGGGACCATATATTTGTGACTTATATATTTGATTCAGGTGCTTTCCAGTTAGAGGCAATGGATGGAACATGCTTTCCCAGGTACTTCAATGGGAGTAGGCTAAAGCCCTACTATAAATAAGTCTTCTTGGTGTTTGTAATAAGGCAGTATTTCCATTAGATTAGGTTTCCTTAATTTATTTCCTTTATATGTGTTTCCTTTCATCGTTGTTATGCTTTGTCAATTTAGTTCAGTGTTTTGTGTAATAAGCGCACTTACACACTAGAAGTTGATTACTATCTAAGTGTTTTCATGCAGAGGACCACACATACCCTTAGTGTGGGGTGGATTATATAAAGGGTACATGGACTAGGTTTGAATGTTCTCTGAAGATGGATATGCATAGAGAGATATTGAGTAAGTGCTTGAAGTAAAGGTGTGGATAGAGAAATATTTCTCATGATTGAAGACCACATATGGATGAATGGACGCATAGTGTAATGTGAGGTAGGTTGCATTAGTGGAAACTACTTAGTGAAAGGTGCAGTGGATAGGTACTTCAGGTGCATGAAGGAATGCAAAGGAGGTCTGTGGCCAAGGAGTAGTAGGCATGCACAAAAGGTTATGACTGTGGCAAATGGAAAAATCAAGTGGAAAAAGGAAAGAAACACCAAATTAATGTCCAAGTACAATGGTAGGTGGAGAGAAATAAATGTGGAATTTTTTGAAAATCTATATAAAGGTGGTGTTGTGAAATCATTTTTACCTTTGTGATTGAGAGAATTCAAGTGAGTTGAAGAGCGAGTTATGAAGTGTGTGAAGAGCTACGTGAAGTACCAAGTTGAACCAGATGAATTTGTTGAAGTTACGCACATAGGGTGTTTTGTGCTCCATTAGAGAAGTGTTTGAGTGAAGAAAAGGTGTGCGGGGAAGAGAAAATCGATAGTTAGGGTTTGAGTTTGAGCTAGGGCACGCATGAGCTAGGGCACAAGTTAAGTTATAGAGCTCAAATGAATTGAAAGAACACACCTTTATTATTTTTATGGCACCTAAGAGAACACCTGTAGTGGCCACAAGCGGAAGGAAATAGAAGGAATTCAAGGTCAAAGTGGAGGATGCCCCTGAAATCCATTTCTTTGAGATGCAATACCCATAAGGGGTTTTCATGGGTCACAATTGGGATTCACACATTCACCAGTGCAAAGTAAGTGATTACAACCATAGAACCAAAGATAATAAGGATGAACTGGATAAATTTCTAGTGGTAAAGACAAACAAAGAGGACAAAAAATGATATGGCCATGTATATGACGATGCAGGTGAGAAGTTGTTGACAAAGGTGGGAGTTTTACAATTGTATAAACTCCCTTATTTTGGAAAACTAGAAAAATTATACCAGTGGTTGATGAGCAGAGTCCATGAGGACTTCTTCTATTTTGTTGGGTGCCGGATGAGGATCACCACGCCCCTGATTGGGAGTTTGACAGGATTAAGGAGTTTGGGTACAAAATTAGTAGTGACCTTGACAGATAAGGAGGGTATAATAGTGACAAGGAAAGTGTTGGGTTATACAAAGGGAGGGCATGGAATGGACATATATAAAGTTACAGAAGTATCCAGTTGTTCAGGAAGTAGTGCACCTCCTCACAAAGTTGAATAACCAGGAGTGATGGTCGCAGGTAAATACAATGTGGTTGCATAACAAAGAAAATGACAAAGGGGTGGTGTACAATTTTTCTAGTTTCATTGCTGAAACCATTATTGAGGAAGCGCACCAAGGTGAGAAGATAAGTTTTGACACGATCCTTTTATATCTTGTTTTTGTAGAAATTGGAGTGCCTGATCGGCCTAAGGACAAAATATGGCATTATCCTGAGGAGAAGAAATCTCTTACAGAGAGAGTTTCTAAGTATACATGTGATGGGACCATGAGTGAACCCTTTAAATAGAGGGTAGAAATGTGGTATGAGCGACTCCGGGCTGCGTTTGAGGAGGAATGGAGAATACCTAAGGATCTACCTTTGGTATTAGATAAACAAGTACAGTTTGCAGTGTATCAACACTTTTGTATAGGGTGCTTTGGGATGAAGGATGGGAAGTGGAGCCCTTGGTGTAAGCTCCCTTATGCCTTCACCGCACGCTACTTCCAAGCATCTGTACATAGGTTTTCAGATGTGCGCCGGTTGATTTTCAATGCAGATAAGGTAGACTATGACTACCACACACTCAGGAAGACTTACGTTTATCCAAGTAAGTCTGCATATATTGAAAAATTAATTTCAGATGATATTAACATGAAGGCTATGAGTTTGGCCATTGGGAAGTTTTGTATATATTCACCTCAAGCCAAGGTTGGAAAATGGGAAGTATGTTGAAAATGAATTCAAGCTCCCTGGACCACCCAAGGGGAAGCATACCGTGGGCACATTGCAAGATGAAGAAGACACTCTGGCCCTTGAAGAAGAAGAAGGAGAACAAGAAGAACTTAGGAAGATAGTGGTGGCTTAGAGCACAGGGTAGAAAACAACCAACTGTTGGAGAGAAAAGAGAGTGCACAAGGTAACCCCTCCATTACAAAAAGAAGATGAAGTGATGGAGAAAGAAACTATGGAGATAGACATAGAACAGAGCTACTGAGGAGCCTCAAGTTTAAAAGAGTGCTAAGAAGAACAAGGACTCAAGGTGTGGGGCCATTCACAACCCCTTAGGAGGTCACCTAGGACTTCACCTGTGAAAGTAGAACCTAGAAAAGAAGAAAAGGTGCAAGTACATCCCTAGGAAGGATGATGAGGATGATAAATTCGGGACAACACGCCAAACACTCTAGTGACAGACTGAGGATACAGAAGAGCCTCAGGAGAAAGAGATGAAGAAAGATGAAGAGGAGTTGAAGGAAACAAAGATAGAAATAGATAAGAGGTGAGCCATCAGGCATGCCTCATACCACACAGACAGGTGAAGGAACCAGTGTTGGATTCAGGTGCACACCAAAGGGTAAAAGGTAAGTGCTCAGGAAAGGGAAAGGAGGAAGAAATTTATGAGACACCAACAGTTGGGTATATTGATGACCCAACCAAGATCATACGCGCAAGGTTCCAAAACACTTTAGAACCCAAGGACCTTTATGGATGGGAGCTGATGGATGGAGACATGGAAACTACACACACATGGAAGTAATTATCTTGGAGCATGCAGACTCATATGGATGAGCCTGACTTTGATGTATGTGAAGAATCATGTGTATCATGTAGATTGAAGAAGGCACCACATTTGTGCCATGTCACAGTTAAGCCCACCCAGATGTCAGATGAAAGGTAAGAAATGCTTTAACTAAGGTATCTGCAGAAGTTGCACATAGAAACATAGATAAAGTGAAACTATTCGGGCTTGTTGGAAGATAAGAAGGAAAAGGATACTGAAATCAAGTGCCTGACAGAATAAAAAGAGACAGCTGAGGTGACAACGGGTTTGATACTTAGTATGGCCAAACAAATTGGGGATGAGATTTTGAAAAGAGGCCATATTTGGAGGATCAAGTTGCAAAGGAGTTTCCATCTTCTTTGCATTATTTACGCACATTAGTTCACATCATAATGGATGAGGGACCCGTACACATGCCAAAACCCAAAGGATGTTACAGAAAGGTACAAAAGGCCAAGGCAAAAAATTGTGAAAAAATTACAAGTTATGAGGCCTTACTGCAGACCTTGAAGGATGAACTAAAGAAAGAAGATTTGGCATTGAACATGTGTGTGGCCCCATAGATGTGATAATCAAGACAAGAACTCTGGCAGAAGAGGATGAGGTTCAAAATTCAGTAAAGAATGAGACACTTGGATGTGTGGAGAGGCTTACTTTGATAGTAGAAAAATGTGATGCACTTGTAGTAGCTGAGGATCCACACAAGGAGAAAATAAAGGACATTGGGAAATTGATAGCACAACAAATGGATGTCATGGATGGAATGGTCTCAAGCATGGCCAATGTTCTCAGAGTACTACAGAATGAAGGTGAGAACATGAAACTTGATGAAATGGAAGCAATACTTGTAGACATTCCAGAAAATACAAATAAACCACTAAGTGATTGGAATGACTTAGAGGCAAAGATTAAAAATGAATATCTAGAGTTGATTCTTCTTGTGGAAGAATAGGGCGCCGAGTATTTTCTCATTCTTTGTACAATTATTCTTTCATTCTTTATTCTTTTTCATGGAGAGATAAGTTATGATTACCCATTTTTGGGGGTGGAAATGAAATTAGTGTGGGGTAATGTTGGGCTGATGAAATACAACCTAAGTATGAAGGCACAGAAGGATTGGGTGCACATATAGGGCACATAGGTGCGTGTGGAACTATAGTGAAATAGGGCATGCACATGAAGGTTTGAAATCAGGACTTAGCCATTTTCCAGTTTGAGGCTAATTATAGACATGGAGTGTGGAGCACGTTTTGTAGAAGACTTGAAGAGCACACAAAGGCTATTTTGGACAAGTAGAAGATCAAGCGCCATGCATAGTTTTGGAGTTATTAATAGGATTATACTATTGTTGTATTATTAGATAATCTATTATTAGCGAGCTTGCATGCTTTTGTATTTATCATGTAAGGGCACATGGCTATTATTAGCATGTAGCCTATTTTTGAAAGGTGCATGGGTGGTGAAGGGAAAGTCCCCACCCCTATAAATATGTATTGATTTGCATGGTTTAGATAGTACCTATTGTAGTAGTGTTATGTTGCAATTTTGTGAGCACATGACTATGGTGACTACACTATGTATGCATGAAGCTTTTGTGTTTTACAACAATTAATATAATGGATCTTTGTGGTTGGATATTGATTTTAGACACATAATTGAATGGTTCTTGTATGGTAAAGTTAATCTTGATTCTTGTTTTATTATTCTTGCATATGGTTAAGATCTAGATCTGGTTTATGCACTGCAATATAATTTAGTTATCTATGTTATGGATCTGGAATATTTGTATCATCATGCTAACTTCTTGACAGAGTTGCCATAAAAGAGGGACCTGGTACCCTTGTGCGCTTCGGGTGAGCACTCAGTTCAGGCTGAGTGATGTGCCAGTGCCTTGGGTTGTTGGTAGTGGCCTTGGGAAAGCTTTCTCTCCAGGAAATTTTTGGGGAAAAGGAGTGTGTGTGCTTTATTGAAGATCAAACTTATGAGATAGGTTTCAGGAACTCTTAGTGGTTTTTGAGAGCTCAAATCTCAATCATTGGAAAGTATACAAAGTAGTTTTACATTGGAAAGCATAAGACAAAGTTATAGTAGTATAATAAGATGAAACCTTTCTGAAACTGAGTCATGGTTTCCTTTCTGGAAAAGGAATTTGTACTGAAGGTTTTAAGTTACCCCGAATGGATTTAGGATCCTAAAAAAAAATCAAGTGGAATTAAATTGAATCCCCTTCATGACCCAAGTGATGGTTTTGCTCATTCTTCTTGTAATATCTCTAACTAACTCAGCTCACTAGCGCAACCTCCTAGAAAAAATAATATTATGAGAAAAAAACATTAAAGGAATCATTTTCATACTTTATAAATATTTTCATTGGGGTTCTTGTCCCATTTCCATGTGAAACCAAATATTGTATGGCCAAATTTGGTTAAGTACAAACCCTGAGGCAGAAAGAACACTCCTTGTTCTTATTTTGTATTGTGTGGTTGATGTCATCATGCGTTCTTGATGTACTTTGGAAGGGTGGTGGCATTTTGAGGTGAATTTACACCTTGTGCTTTTCACTTTTCATTCCCACTTGCAAATGGGTAAATCATTATAAAAAATTAAACTTTAACTTTAAAAAATAATTCCTCATATTAAATGTTCTTATTGGTGTTTATATGTCAAAAGTGTGGTTGGGTTTTGAATGTGGATCCTATTGGATTTTCCCCATTTTTATTTTGTAACATTTAAATTACAAATTGTAGTCACATGAATAATGTGAATGCGATCGAGACTATAAAATGGAGAACATATACAAAAAATATTTGGTTAGGAGTGATCTGAGTCATTGAACATGTGTGACACATGCGTCTATTTAATTCCTAACTTTTTATTTCCAAATTTACATTCAATTATTTATCATATCTAACAAATTAAATGTTATCCAATTTAAATTCTTTATGTTGTAATTTTTTTTTAAATGGCAATCTCGTTTTCTCATATTTACTTAAAAAATGTTTCTTTTAGTTATGTAAGGGTGATGTGTCGGTGTCATAGAAGTAATGAAGAACTTAACAATGTTGACTGAGTGACCCCTCTATAAGGCTTAAAATACATGCATTCTTAAGCTCAATATTATTTTATATTAGGTTGACTCATGCTACTCAATACTTATTTCATCATAACTGCACATCGCCCCGAAAAAATTATCTCCTTGTTTTCTCCTCAATATGGAAAAAATTTAGCCAAAATTTCTTGACACGTGTTAAACAAATTTGTTAGCTCTCAAAAATTAAAAAAAATGAAAACCAGACCATCCTATCAAATTTATTCTTAAATTTTTGATCGGAAGATAAAATCTACCTGGTGCTCATATGACCAATCGTTGGATGGGCTCTATCATCATTGATTTCTCATACATCACCTATTTTCTTGCAATTAGTCAAGCTAAAAACTAAAAGGGGGCTATAAAGTGATAGAATAAGCCAACATTGCAATTGGGTTTTGAACTTGAATCCTTTTCGATCTCCATTTTTTATGTTGTCCCCTTTAAGTGCAAGACTTGCACTCATGTGAATAATGTGAGTGTAATCAAGATGATAAAGTAGAGAAGAGATAACATATATTGTATGGGTAGAAATAATATGAGTCATGGAATAGGTGTGGGACATGTGGGTATTTAGTTCTTACATTTTGTAGATGTAATTGTTAGCATTGGGGTGGAAATACTCCAATTGTGAATCTTTTGATTTGCAACCTCTCACCCACAACAAAATAATAGAAACAAACCCAAAATTAAAAAATCATCCATTGTGTTGACAAAATGTAAACTATAACATACACCATTACTTATATATACACAAAAAAAGGCCAACTATGTATTATCTACAAACAATAGTGCATGATATTGGTTGTTGAATTTGTAATGTTAAGAAGTAATTATGTTTAATTTTTATTTTCAAACTAGATTGATGGGAGAAAATTTTAACAACTTATGAACCAAAATATAATCTTCAAACTAAAACATTCCCTCCTTATAACTTTGGATGAGCTAGAGAATCGAAGGAGTGCACATAGAAAATAACTTTTCTTCTTTTTTGATGCCTCAAACATTAATTACATTATTAAATGTTTCCAAATCAGAGTCTCGATGGTTATACCTAACATGCATGGAGGCCCAATCATAAATAATCATGAAATCGATGACATAAAGAACCTTGAATGCATAATTTCCATATCTAACATATATAGACTTCAAGTTTCAAACATATGCATGTTTCATATGCAAGTATTCATCGTTGATGACTTTATTTCAGAGATATCTCCAAATTGCATTTCATTTATGAATTGCACACAATAACCCCTTTCTCTTTCAAATGATTGATAAACATGGCACATGGTTCATATATGCCTTCCCATAAGAAAGAATTTTTTTGCATTGGTTCCCCAAACATTTTCCGCACTCATTTACTTCTCCTCCCTCAAACCCCTTCTTTATTGCCCCTCTTCCTCCTTCAATGCTATGATTCCTAAATTTCAACTTATTTTTCGCATCACCTTTAGTGTTTCCATCACACATTTTTGGTTTAGGGTTTATCTACCTCGCTGTTGGCATTACTTTTTCTTATAGCCTTTCATCTTCATGTCCTTGGATTTTGGCATAACATTTATTTTGAAACAATGGCATCATAAGTGGTGGTGGGGAAAAAATATTTCTTTTTGGGTATGCAGTATATGTCCGCCATTAAAGTAAGCGCTTATTAGTATTTTTTCTTCTATATGGAGCTCTCTATTTGGAACTTTAACCTTTCCTTTACTTTCTGCAAACAAAAGTTCACAAGTGTAAGTCTTGCTCCAACCTTTATGTGGAATTGAATTTAGGGGATTTCTAATTTTAATGATGGAAGAAAAAATTGTCGGAAAGATGGATCTTTTGGTTTTAGAGATCATGCATTATGAAAATTCCGTCTACTACAAGGGTTTTTATGTGCATCTAATTTCCCCTCAATACAATGAATATTTTTTACACCTAAACATTATGAGATACACTTTTATTATATTATTAGTAAAAATCCCTTCTTGTATACAATGAGTGATTTTCACTCAAAACATAAGAAATCATATGAATTATTGGTCTAAAACTATAATTATTCAAGCTTAAAATTGAAAATGGGGTCTACAAAGTGTTACATGAAGAAAGCTTTACGGTTGGGTTTTCAACCTCGAACTTATTGGATTTTCCCTATTTTATTTTCGGCTATTTAAGCACAAGTTGCACTTATGTGAATAATGTGAATGAGATAGAGACTATAAAGTGGAGAACATAAAGAAAATATTATTTGGATAGGAAAAATCTAAGTCATGGAATTGGTCTGGGATATGCAAGTATTTAAGTCGCACATTTTTCTTTCCAAATTTCCATTCATGTCTTTATTTTATCTAACCAATTTAACACCATCCAATCAAAAATATTGATGCCATAAAAAATAATATAGAAAAATAGTGTTGTCTTACAAAATGTCCCTACATTTTACTGGACAACCCTATTGAAAACTTTTTTGCCCCTTTTTGGTAAAACTGGTCAAAATTTCTAAAATTGCCCCTTTTCAAAGTTTAATTTCTAGGAAAGGTGTTTAGGAGCCTTAGAGCATTTCAAAAGCAAATTCAGATTGTAGTCAACATAAATTTCTTGGATTTTTTTCCTTTACAATATGATTTTGAATATATTTTTTAGTCTTTGGGGTGGTCTTGGGAAATCTTTCTCTCCAAGCACTTTTTGAGGAAAAGGAGTGTGTGTGTATTATTAAAGATCCAACTTCCAAGAAAGCTTTTAGGAACTCAAATCCAAATATTTGGAAAGATTACTATTGTCGCCAAATCACTGCACCCTCCGAATGGCCAGGATGTGAATAGGACGTTCGGTGTGATTGGGACACATGGGATCACCTCTCAAGCTGTGGGACTTGGGCTCGAGGTGAACCTCCGGAGAAGGCCGGATTCCTCTTCCTAAACTAAGTGTTGTACTACTCCTAGTGTAATAAAAATGATTATTATCTAGTCCTATGCTAACATTTTCATGGGGTTTTAGGGAAAGAGATTTACAGAAATGAAACTATACTAGGGATGGTGATGCACCAAATAAAGGGTGTCTTCAAACTTCAGGAAGGGTTAATTTGAAGAGGGTGTTGTGCACCACAGGTCAACTTCACCTACTGCAACTTAGAGAGGGTACAATATACCACAAACTAAGAAGACATGCACGTTCCCTTTGTTAAACTTTATCAGAAAAAAATATATCAGTTTCCAAGTGAAGAAGGATGAACTCAAGAAGGGTGAACAAGCACCACAACTCAACTGCATGCAATACTCCACCACTTGATAAGAACAGAACTCCAAGAACCTGCAATAGAAATTGAACTTGCACAGTGTACCTGCAAGCATGAGAAAGGCACAAAGAAGTATAGAAGGATGAAAGGACCGAGATTAGTCACAAAACACACACTTTTATTGCTTCAATAACATGCACAATGCATCATACATTCAGAAGAGGAAATAGTTGCCATTACAGTCTTGAAGAGGAGGCTTGAAAGTTCTCTCAACACACAAGAACAACTTGCAGAAGAGAGAGGATTCTTGAAAAGTATACACTCGCCTGAGATATCTAACTGTCCAACTTGTCTGAACTGTTGGAACCCTTTGAAATGAGCTTCCAACTTACATTTATAGAAGAATATGTGAGAGAGAAAAGGAAATGGTCATAATTACATTCCTAAAATGAAGGCCCATGATGTATTTATTACAGTTGGTTGAACCACTTTGAGAAGGTTCCATCATGTGTCATTAATGCCTGATTGACCTAGTCTTCTCAATTAATTAAAAGAATATTTAAATAAAATATTTAAATAATAATAGTAAATATTATTATTAAAATATTTAAATAAAAATATTAATTTAATTAACACAATGTTGGGAACCCCCCGTTGACCCGTTTGACTTGAAGAGGAGGGGGGTCCATGTGGATAGAATCTGCACAAATCTCAACTCGGTGAGCTTCGAATCCTCTAACTCGGTGTTGCACTCGATTTTTGACCCCGCACTAACTCTTTCCTTGCCTTGGTAATCGGGCTCTTTTGCATTGAGTCCTTCGAATGGCGAGCTATCAAACTCGATTCTTATCATTTTCCTCTATTAACTCGAGGCCATTTATGCATTCCACGTTCAAACTTCATGAAACATCACCACGAGCTCCTTGTGAAGTCACCGAGTTCTTCATCCAGCAAACGATCTTACCTTTCCTGGGCTCAAACTCACTTGAATACCGAGCTTAACCCAATATTTCTAAAAAGAATGGTTTTACCACAATGCTCACGGTTCTTCCTTATCATATAACACTTGTAGTAAGAATGTTTTGGATTTTCCATAATAAGCACAATTTGTACCTTCCAAACGATGAGAAAATGCCATTACCAATAAAGACCTAATGCTGCCATGATGATGACCTAGGTTCATGCCCATAACATGTCAATAGACACCCTTAAGACTGATTCTTGGACAAAGAGCCCTTCGGTATTTTGGTAGTGCACTCTGCAATCTAGGCTCCAACCAAATGATTATGCCACTATTGGGATCTTTTCTATGCAATGGGTAGCTGTGTGCTACACAATATACTCATTTTTCCAGAAACTAAAAAGATCCTTTATGTTACAATCTGCAACACATAAAATAAGCCCTTCAAAAAATACATTGAACAACTGGGGCAGCCAAGAGGACCTTGGAAAAAATGTACAGGTAACAACCATATTTGAATTCTTCCTTAGTCATGGATCAAAGCTAATAGAAATAAAGCTAGATAAAATTAGCTTGAAACTGCAGTATAATCATCCATTGTAAAAAAAACACAGTTTCTCTGAATCTGGTAAAAGAATACTTTTATACATCTGATTTATGACGTACATAATGGAAGGGTATAAATATTGCCTACTGCCCACAGAGTTTCTAAAGAGACCATTTACAAGTGACAAAGATGTGGCATACAAAACGGCTGACCAGTATTTTCAGAGTTTTACCTTCACATTCAATTTGCTTCTAGGAGAAGAAGTGCTGAGCAATATGAATCATTTCATTTTGCACATTGTAATAAACCTTCATCTCCTGATTCAAGGAAATTTTATGAAGCCTTGAACAATGTGACTCCAATCCATCGTACACGGTAGTGAATATTTGTTTCCTGCAGCTGCTGCCTGTGCGTGGGAGTTTCTCATGACCACCGAATGCTCAGAACTATACAGAGGACGAGGAGAAGGTCGTGGAGCTATCTTAGCCGATTCAAAGTCTGAAAGTTTAGTGGAATCCTAACAAGGGTGGATCTGTATGAAAGGAGACACTTTCTCCGTATGATCTATGAAACCCAATCCATAGTCCATGCAACACGCATCCTTTGATCTCCATGCACTCACCACTCCACTCGGTGTTTGACTCGTTCCTCCAACCTGGCGTCATTTTTGACTCGCACAACGTGCTCTGATCCTATTTACATGGCCCGTTTCAGAAGTCTGATGTTGGATAGCCATCGTATTGTCTCCACTTGGAAATTTGATCCGATTTCTCCCCTACGCGGAGGTTTGATCATGGCTTACCACGGTTATATTTCCACTTGGCAATCTGATCCAAATTTTCCAACGCGGAGTGAACAACCTCAGCACGGGATTAACAGCTTGGCCCGCCATCATCAAATTTCCGCTTGGCATTGCTTGCCTTATTTCCCATATCTGGGATTTCTTCTTTGGCTTGCCATCCACGAAAACCTACTTGGCATTCCAGCTCCGAATCCCCGCATAACGGCTCGGCCAAATTAATCCACGGGCCCCATATTTCCCATGCACGGGATTACCTACTCAGTCTGCCATGATCGTGCTCCCGATTTCCTCCTGCCAAGTTTTCCTTCATCAGATTTGAGGATAACATTAACTCTCAGTGCAAACATTTCAGCTGTAGCTTGTAAGGTGTGATAATTTCAACATAAACCTTTATGCTTGCCAATCTAGTGACTCATTAAAGATGCTCATATAATTGCAAAGCAAATTGTGCCTCATGAATATTCTGATATGAAATGAATCCCACCTCTATGAGATTCCCTTCCATGAGTTGCATCGTAAAACAAGTAAGGTCTCGATAGAGAATCTAATAATAAATTTCATCAAGTCTCCCGGTAGCACTCTCACTATCACTTAATCATTTTTCATAAAAATATCTTTCAAAGGAAATCATCCCGAATTCAAGGATGCATTCGATGCTGAATAGATAAAAACGTAGTTGGGTGACCCCAAGCTTGTTGGAAGTGCTCAAAAGAACTCTTACTATACCGCAACATGCCTGCTGCCTGTGCATCGAATGCTCGGCCGAGGAAGGTCTCTGAACAACGTCAACGAAAATATATATACTGTATTCACTTATACCCTGGCTTGACATTCTTGTTATCACCTACGTTGATCTCTACCGAGATCCTTATAGAGTTTCCTTCATTCGTACAATTTTACAACGAGCTATATTTTGCATTAACAAGACCTCATCGAGCTCTTACAACTGAGAGTCTCTACCGAGATGATTTCCGAGATGACTATCAATTTGACACCATGATTCTTTATCAACTCGACCCTGAACTCTTCACTGAGTTGAGATCAACTGGGTTGCCTTTTGATGCTAGGTGATCTCGTCATATGCAATTTAGGAATTATTTTTAATTATTGCATCTTGTTAATAACCGAAGGTGGGTTCCTGGGATTATTATTTCATTTTGAACGTGATAGGACCCCGTTGTCCAATCTTGCCATGTGTGCAAAATTGGATAACAATTACATTAGTCTACTTCATAGTTAAATGTATAAGACAAAGTTTTGGGATTATAACTAAATGAAAACTTTCTGAAACTAAAGCATGGTGTCTTTTGTAAAAAAGGAATTTGTACTGAAGGTTTTTGATACCCTGAGTGGAGTTGGGATATTAAAACAACCTCATTATGAATTACATTGAACCCCCTTCAAGACCACTTATTTATGGTTCAGTTCAGTTACTTACTTTACCCTCTCTCCTATAACTCAATACACTTGTGTTCCCTCCTATTGAATAATTGGAGGTCATTCTATTGTAATGTATTGAAGGAATCATTATGGAAATTCATGATGAATATTCTATATATGGAGTATTTTTTCATGCTCTTCTACTTTGCAAATCATATATGTGGTACAACTAAATTTAGTCAAAATACTGAGATCACGACTTGAAAAAAGAACACTCCTTGATCGTAAATCCTTTACATGGTATCAGAGCTGATAGTCATGATGTAGACATCCTGATTTGTAAAGTTTGGTGACCTTTGCAAGGTAAGGGCTTTACCTTAAAATTTTCACTTTATATGGAATTCTCACTTCAGCAATTTTTCCTCCCTATGATTGACATTTTTATGCAAAACGGAGTGAAGAAACATGGATTTGGAAAAGTGCCAAAACCCTAGAATCAACTGAAACTGACCATGTTTTGAGACATTCAAATCTGGGTGCATTCTTTGTATCCATTAGGATATAAGCGTGATGAGAATCTTCTGGACCATTCTTTTACATCATCAGAGTATTTCGGTTTTGGATTTAGTCTTTTATCCACTTGAAGCAGATTTAGTACCCTATGTGGTTCATTCTTTCATCCATTAGATATAAGTGTGTACCTTCCGGATGCATTCTTTTACCCTCTGGGTATTTCTAAAAAGATGCAGTCTTTTATCCACTAGAACCCAGATTGAGACCCTACTGGGTGCATTCTTTGTATCCAGTTGTGATATTCCCATTATACTCTTTGAGGATAGCATGTTCACACAACTTATCCATTCCTCTGCAGTGCCATTTTGGTCCTTGGATGCATTCTTTTATGCCTGCTTGGACACAAATCTGTACCCTATGGGTGCATTCTTGTTATCCAAGTTGGACTATAAGCATGTACCTTCTGGATGCATTCTTTTACCCTCTAGGTATTTATCGGTTCTTGAATGCAGTCTTTTATTCCACTGGGTTGTCTTATTTATTCCCTATGGGTGCATATCTTTTATGTACTTGGATACCTAAGCGTGTACCTTGTTTCCAAGATGCAATTCTTTTATCCCTCATCAGGTATTTTTGTTCACATAGATGTAGTCTTTTATCCACTGATGTAGCATACCACAAACATTCGATGGGTCGCATTCTTTTATCCTTATGGATATACTAGCAGAGGTACCCTCTGGAAGACATTCATAGGGTATTTCTTCCCCTCTTACACATTTTAAGGGGATTTCTGGGCATGGCATTTATCCTTTAGTCGCAAGCATGTAATTCGTTGTGGATGCACTCTTTTACAAAGCTTCTGGACATTTGTGTCACGTCGTACCTTTTAAAAAAGATCTTGAGCTATATAAAAGTATTATTTTAATAGCAAAACCTTGTAGAGCTCACAACGTTTGATCCGTAGCTCGAATTAAGGTGATGTTCCTTTACATGAACCCATTGTGTATTTTTTTGAGATCTACGTCATATGGTGACATTTCTTCATACACATCCATGTTCAAATGTAAAAGGTGAGTGTCTGACTCATTTGTAATATGTTACATGCACTTGATTATAAAGTGCCAAATCTCAGGAGGGCTGTTCCACCATGATCACTCTGTGGATGCATTTTCTATGAGCCTGATGTCATTGAATGCTTTTGGGTATTGACATTCTTGTATCTATAGGGTGTATACATTTATATCTCTCTTGTTTGTTGAGATATTTTAGATCTGTATTTTCGACACTTTTTTTGGCATGTTGACAGTCTCTCTTGTGGGGGAGCTATTCTGGTGAAGCCCAATGTTAGTTTTGTTCAGTGTTCGAGTAGTTGATTTTGACAACTCATACAGAATCTGTGGTGTCACTCTACCCATTCTGCAGTATGGGAGGGTGTGGTGTTGATATTGCTTCTTCGGGTTTTGCCCTGTCCTTTCCTTATTACCTTGGCCTTTTTCTTGGATCGTGGCACTCCTATTTATTTGGATCTTGTGTCCTTGCCTTGTTGCTTTGGTTATTGTTCTTGGATCATGGCACACCTATTTACAGTCAGTGGATCAAACTATGTTTGGTGTTTTTTCTTGCACTTTCGACATCACTCTGTTGATAGTATTCTTGTATGGAGATATTCTGGTGAAGACTTAAGTGCTTCAGTTGTTTTTTATTTTCCATGATCAAGTAGGTGAAGACAGATGGAAAGAGCATACACAAAAACTTCTTCAGAGATCATCTCATGGTATTTAGAAAACTACTTGATTTCAAGCATGCCATAATTAAGGATTCGTTTTGGGATGGGTGACCAAGGTTGAAATCAATTTATTTTTAGAAATATCACGTAAAGTGTGGGCATCAGAAGGTCATGTTTGAATCATTTTTTATCCCAAGATGCGGACCTAGAATAAACTTATCGTAGTAAGCTGAATAACATGTATTCAATCTCCTCTATCTAATACCAGTCTCAAGCATTTTAACTTAAGCAAGGTAAATCTTAGTACAAAACTATGAGATTTATCAAATTTTACACCTTGATAATCATTGAATCGTATTTGATTAGTCAAAATGCACTTAAAAGTGTTAGAATATATCAATGTTAGGAAGTTACAAAAATTTGTGATTACCTTTATGACTATGTGGACATGAAAACATTTGACTGTGATGTATTTGTGGAAAACACAGTGGAAAATTACACATGTGCGTCATTTGAAAGGTGCTTATGCGAAGTCCAAACATGTGCAATGAAAGTTTGAATCTCCATCTCCACTGTGAGTCATTTTAGGGAAATAAGACTCTCCATCTATATCCTCAATAAGACTGAATTAGATTTAAACATGCTTTGTCCCAAGTGCAAACCTTCATGTATGACCTTCATGAAGCCATTGCGCGTCAAGAGGATTTGCACGGGTCTGAAAAATTTGTAAAATTCTCGCATTAGGTGCGCGGTGATAGAGACGTTATGCGTCCCATGGTTTAATGTGTGCATGGTTCAAATTTTGATGCGACCTATTTCTCGATAAGCAAATGTGTGCGTGGATATAGAACGCCTACGCGTGACCATAAAAACCAGTTGTATTTTCATTGGCAAGAAATAATTTTCTATCCATGTAAACTCCATTTCTACCCTTTCTCTCAATTCCAACCTCTGAAACCCATCTAACTTTAATGTTCTCATTGATCCTTTGGGGAGTATTACTTTGTCACTTTAGAGCTAGAAAATTTCTTCATTCAAATAAAATGTCTATTTGAACATTGCTTTAGCATGACAAGGTCTCCTAGAATTTAAAAAGGGACTCAATTGATAAACTTCTAAAGGACCATGAAAAAGGTCTACTCATTATTTGTACCAAAGGTCATTAGTGAAAAACTTGGATCTGCTCGTAAACGAAGAGTCATTTTGAACAATAGTCCACCTAAATTTATAATCCAATTCCTCATTTCAATATCAATCTTGATGGGTAAATAAGCTAGTTAACTTTGACAATCATGCATTAAAGAATGAAGTAAACGAAAAAGTTTCCTTCTTCTCCTTCTTAATGCTATCTTAATGAAAGCTCTCTCTCTCTAGTTAGACTTCTAGAACAAATTGTTTTATTGATTTGCTGTACCAATACGATGAAGAATATCTTTAAATGAATGATAAGATCATTTTCATGGGAATATCATTTTACTAATCTAATCATGTAACATGCAAGATAGAGCTTATTTTTACTTCTATGGTGGATGGCTGAATATCAAATGGGTTAACTATGGCTGTAGCATTAATGACCATTGATAATCAAAGTGTTTTATGCAAACTACCTTGCAGGAAAGGGTAGGGTGACCCCTCTATTTATCACTCCCATTTTGGTTGGGCATTCTTGCAATCCTTCTAAGTGCCATTGGGACAACCATGAAAAGACAAAAAGAATTTTTGGCAAGTCTAGATTCGAGTGTACCTTTTTGATCTAGATGCATGAGCTAACCAAAACAGTTTTAGGATTGTGGATTTCGATGACTCTAAAGTGGAGCTTCAATTTTCCAAGCAAGGAGGAACTCATTTCCTGAGAGCGTTGGTTCAAAGTGCACAAGAATTTGTCCTATTCATGACAACATTATTTGAATCCATTGGAAGTGGGAGATAGTCTATGATAAGGAACTAGCGATGCTAATGTAACATATTTCGATAGCAGCCACTCCATTCAAGGTGAAACTATGATTAAGAGATATTTTCACTACTTCAACTTAATCGCAAAATGGCATTTTTAACCTGAGTTCGAGTCATGATATCGAAGTGTTGTCATACTTCAAGACAAAGGAAAGGATGAAGATAGTCATTTCAAATGATTTCTATATTCCAGCTGATAATTCTCAAGAATCTTTGACATGATCAAATTACAGAGAGCTCATGGTTACCGAGTTTAAGATATGTGTGATATAGGGTTAATTCTTTATAATGATGTACAAGATCATTATATGCTCATGTTAGAGACAAGAGACAATGTTCATGACAAGGAATTGATTTATGCATCCTAAATTTTCTTACAATAGATGAAGAGTTGAAAGGAAAGAAAGAAAGAAATAATATTTTGATGAATATGATGCATTTAAACTTCATGTTAATGTGATTTTTATCTTAAATTTGCAGATTGGTGTATTCTCATTGAATCTGGAAATAATTTTGGTTTTGTGGTTACATAAACTCATCATTTATATTTATTACCCAAAACCCTTTCCCCATTTCCCTTTCCAATGCTCTTATCTCACACTATTTTCCTATAAACATTGTTGCCACATGCTCTGTGTAGTTTTCCTGTGTTATCCAATAAAAAAATGGATGACCCTCCACCTATAGATTGAATATAGCATTAGTGTTATCCATTTTTTGCACCCTTGTAAAATGGAAAAACTACCAAGTCTGAACATTATTGATGGGTGCAACACTTTGAAATTTAACAGGGTAACTCGCATCGAAGGTATGAGACATGAAATTAGGGTAAAAAATGGTGGTAAAAATCCATCGGTTTAGTTTTTAGGAACGAATTCTACTGAAAATTGGTAGCAATTCGATAACCATTGCAGAGGGGAAATGGAGTAGAGGTGCTACCAAAATTTGTAGTGCTATCAAACTGCTCACAAGAGGGATGTTGACAAGTATTCAGATGACAAAGTAAAGGCATTGGTAACACTTGTTCAATTGATGCTATCAGCCAATAATTATAGATTTTAAGCTACCGGTATAGAAACATGGAATCAGCATTTTACTGTTAGTTCACATTTATGCTACCGGCTGACACCATTGAGTATGATTATGATTTATTCAGAAGAAAAATACATGCAACTTTCTAAGCATAAGAATGAACCAGGCATGTTAATGGAAGTGGTATAAGGTTGTTCAACTAAGCTTAATGAGGTATGACACCCATAGATTACCTTACATGGAATGAAATTTACTAAATTTTGTATGGCTCAACCATACTTTTTTTAACTATGAAATGTATCGGTTGGTGAGGTAACTTCAAGGATCTTCTTCTAGTTTATTGTAAAATTTGCCTAATTTTACGGGGACATTCAATTTTGTATTTTAATGGAACTCTTCAAAATTCTTGATAAAGATATTGTGACCAAAGGCCTCGAATTTGGGCTTATTGTAATAGGATTTTACCTTGTGCCCTTATTATAATGGATTGTGACATCTTTCTAAGCAATAGAATCAGTATTTTAGGGCTTTTCTTGCCATAATTCGAACTGTATATTGTATTTTTTAGTCCTTTCAACGATATGTTACAGGTATTTGTGTATGTTATACTGGTTTACAAGACCTTTAATTTGTTGTATTTATGAATTTCTAGGGAAATTAATATATTTTTAGCATTGCGGCTCTTCCTAATCGCCATTCAAGGTTTATTTTCTCCCTATTATTCACTCAATAATTTTTTTGGAGTGTCAATCACTCCCTTTCTTTGTATCATCTTCTCTTAGAGTAGATTCACTTTTAGTGTATCCATTTTATCCCTTTCTCCTTGGAAAGCATTAGAATATGTAGGATTAGTTTAGTTTTTCATTCTCTGCGCTTTGGAGACAATTGGCACGAGGTTATCCGAGAAGAAGTCAGATTTCTCTAGAATCATTATCCTAAATGGAGTAATGTCCCACATTGCAGGATAATTCCATGTTATGCAGGTTAACTGATTATCTCACATACAATATCACAAGGAATCAGGGGTGCTGTAATTTTTGACATAACAATTAGTGTATAATATTTCTAGTTTGACAATAAACTTATGGGAGTCTCTCCATTCCTAAGAGGAGGGAATTAGTCCTAGAGTGTTGGCAGAAAAACAAGATATTTTTTCCATTGATAAAATATTTCACCAACAAATAGAAAATCCCATTTTTTCAGATTTTCTGTTACATTCAATTCTGTAAGGTCGCAATTATTTGACACCCTAGAACTGATAGATAAGTTAACGATGTTGACTAATCCACAATAGTTACAAAAAAATAGTAGAACAAATATTCTGAAGTTCGATGATACTATTTTTGATTAAGTTGAATCATATTGCTAGACACCTATTTCATCACATCCACACACTTTGCACTACATTTCTAGGTCCTAAGCACATACTTTCATTCATATGATTCCTAAGCGAGAAAACTAGTAATTGACATCTATCTTTGACATCTTTTCTTTGTTTTGTATCTTCTTTTTGGTCTTTCACACTCTATAATACATTCAGTACTTTATTGATTTATCTTTCATTACTTTGGACACCATCACCTAGCTAGGACGCCAACGCCCAGGCACCCCCAGACGTCTTTGTATCTTTGCCTATCACTTTTTTGGGCCTCTTTTATCTTTTGGGCATCTTATTTTCTTATGGGTCGGTCTTCCAGTTGTCAATTATGAAATTCAACCAAGGGAATAACATAAATATAAAGTTATGTGACCAAAATAAGGGACGAAGCTCTAAGCATCTATTATCACCACCTAAGGTTGCATCCAAAGGCATCTAAGAGTCATCAAAGGCATCCATCTAGAACTCATACAAGTGACAAGGGACTGCATTTTATGCATATACACATAGAAGGGGAAGTTCATTTTTGCCATCCACACATCTATTTACATTAGTACATCTTGTTATTTCCCTCTTTCACACACACTTACACAAGGGCCTCCTAGGGCACGATTCTATCACATACGCACAAGAAATAAATGGATTATGAGATGTAGTTCATCACTCAGTCATAAGTTCACTATGTCGGGTGACCTCTGGAGTCAGTCTGAGTCCCCATTTGCATCTTTATTTTTTAGGATTTGATGTAGTTAAGGGTTTTCCAAGATATCATTTGTTTTAAAGGTTACAAGAAAATATAGAAATCATCTAGCAACACACAAGAGATCAATAGAAAAGGTTAGCGGCCACCTTGTGACACAATAAAAACCATATTGTGAGCTCTTGTGTAGATACAAGTTCCTACCAGTGGTCCCTAGTTCCTAGGCACCCTATTCCTACAGACAAGAGATCAATAGCGAAGGTTAGCGGACACCTTGTGACACAAGAAAAACCATATTCTGAGCTCTTGCGGAAACACAGGTGCCTACCAGTGGTCCTTAGTTCCTAGGAACCCTAGTCCTACTCTAGGCACCCTAGTCCTGGCTCATCCGATAGTTCTATATTTTATACTAAGCATTTTTGACACTCTATTGAGCATGTTCAACATTTTTCCTACTCTACACCTATCCTAGATCAAACATCAATTACTTAAGTCTTTTATCATCTCTCTTGCACCTAGAGTTTCATTTCATCTATCTTATTTCTTGTGTCAAATTTTTTCTTAATTATTTATTTATCATACCTGACTCTGCAATATCTTAGGGTTTTATAAATTACATATTTAATAAATCATTTGGTGAACCCATCCATTTGGACCCAAACTTGTTTCTAGGCATTTATGCAATATTTTTATCATGTCTGAATCTTCTGAACCCTTTACTAAATCCCACCTTCAAGAGCTCAATGATCATCTTGTTGAGCATCTGCGAGATCTAGATCTACTCTTATTTAATGCTTGTGAGGAGGCCACCAATCTAGCTGAGCTTAGAGTTACTACTTCTACTACCTCTATTCCTATTGATACTCAACCACCTCCTTCTACCAATCCAATTACTTCCACTATTACTATCTCGATTCCTACTCCTACCAACCATTTCAATCCACCTCTCACTTAACACAAAAAAAAAGTATCCTCTTCTGACACTCAAGATCTAGACTCTCTCTATGAGGATATTCAAGTTAAAATTCATCAAATTTAACAGGATAATTATCGTTCCTCTCCATATCTTAATTCCACTTTACTCCTGCACACTCCTTTCACACCTGCCATCTCCACATATGCACTCCCTCAAAATTTCATCACTCATAAGCTCCCCTCCTTTAATGTCTATGGTGACCCTCAAGAGCATATTCAATATTTCCATGTGGCATGTCTAGATTATATGTATGATCATACTCTACTAGCAAAGATATTTCCCATGAGCTCAATTGTAATCTCTCCCCTTTTTCATTTAAAATTTGAAGCCCGTCTGGTTTGATGCACTTTCTATCTTCCTGTGTGGATGCGTAATTCTTTGCCTTTACCAGGGTGTCATTGTCAAGTCCTTTCCTTGGGTCGTGGATCACATTGAGTCTTGGTATTATTTACAGTCTTCTCTCCGCAGGGGAAAAAATTTTGTTGTTGGGCGTCTTCCACGATTGTGTCTCCTTTGTAAATCCTGTCCCAACATCCGTGGATACATGGTCTTTTCTAATTGGATGTGGCATGGTGGGTCTATTTGATATTTTGATGCATTATGGTGAAGGGTGTGAAAGTATAAGGTAAATGCCTAAGACCCACAAAAGGACACGTGGAGGGCCTGCGCTCATTTGAGGATCCACCTCTGGTTTTGACCTTTGGAGTTGCACCAAAGAGACATGTGGAGGCTTCCGCTGGCTCTTTCCATGCTCATAATTTTCAATGGCTGATGAAAATTTCAGGTTGGACCAGACATGTGGAGGGCCTACACTTGTTTGGGGACCTGCCACCTCTATGAATTTTACCTTTGGAGTTAAAGAGCGAAGAGACACGTGGAGGCTTCCGCTAGATCTTCCCATGCTTAGACTTTTCAATGGTTGAGGCAACTTTCTTGGACCTAGGACACGTGGAGGGCCCGCGCTTGTTTGGGGACCTGCCCCTAAATTTTACCTTTTGAAAGTTGCACCCGAAGAGACACATGGAGGCTTTCACTAGCTTATAGGATTCCATGCTCCTCTATATAAACTTTTCAATGGCCGAGGAAACTTTCTTGGGCCCTGACACGTGGAGGGACCTGCTCTTGGTTTGGGGAATTGCCTATGAATTTTACCTTTGGAGTTGCACCAAAGAGACACATGGAGGCTTCCGCTGGCTCTTCTATGCTCAGAATTTTCAATGGCCGATGCAAATCTCTTGGGTTTTGACCACATGGAGGGCCCGCGCTCATTTGGGGATGTACCTCTGGGTCTTACCTTTGGAGTTGCATTGCCAAGAGACACATGGAGGCTTCCATTAGTTGGCTCTCTTTATACTAAGAATTTTCAATGGACTGAGGATAACTTTCTTTGGGCCTGGGACACGTGGAGGTCCCACGCTCCATTTGGGAGGCAACAGAACCTCTTTGACTTTTCACCTTTGCAATTGCGCCAAGGAGACATGTTGGAGGATTCCGCTGCTCCTCAAACTTTGTACCCAAAAATTGGCCCAGACTCAGAAAAGCTTAGAATTATTTTTGCAGATGAACCTAAAGGAGGAAGCCCAAAAAATTGCTAGGTTGATGGGATAATCCATTGTTCTGAAGTGAAGTGTTGTCTGTAAAAGTTTTTAATGTCAATGGCCCATAATTGAGGAGGGAATTTTGGTCGGATGAAACCTGAGATCAGGTGAAAGGTCTATTTTTTTTGTGAAATTTGAGAATTAAAAGGGGGATGAGCTTTGGTGACAGAAGGCATGGAATCCCTATTTCCCATGTCCTGGAAAAGGTGGGTTTTCCCTAGGAGAAGGAATGAGCTAAGGTCCTTGAAATTCCCACCCAGAATGAGGGGCACAATACATCAAACATGTGTGATAAATTGGTTTAAACCTTCCTCTGCTATCCTGAGCCGAAGGTATTTGATTGATGTGACATAATCCATGCGAGGACACTCATTTCTAAGAGGCACGCATGCATGTATATATTCCTCAAGCTGTATTCTCAAAGGTGAAAAGGATTTCTTGTCAGATCAAGCCATATGGAGCCACTGAGAATTATTCAAAAATGTGGCCATTTCTTACACGATAAGATAAAAGAATGATTAAAAAGGCTGTCAAAAGTTATGACATGGTGCCCCAATCATATCTGATGAAAGTAGGAAATGTGAATGGCTCACAACTTTTCCACCTGGAAAAAATAGAAATGAATATTCTTCTTTAAAGATTCTTGTTTTTTGGGGGGAAAATAGGATGAGTGAGCAAGTGAAATTGTATAAATGCAATGAGAATACTCTTGCAGAAGGGGGGGTTAATTTTTCTGAGAAAGTTTGAGAAAAACCATTTTTCTGAGAGACCGTCTGAGAAACCTGTTTATTTTCCTGTGTTTGTAGATTTAATCATGTCAAGATGGTTGCAAGTGTACAACCATTGACAAGATTTGAGATTGTTGAAGAAACTTTCCCCTGTTGATGAATCTAATGAACCTTGAATGAATTTGTGTTGATCATGAGCATAATTGTGTTTAATTTTATTTCAGAATGTTTTCAAATAGTTATATATGTGCCTGTTGTAGTCTTACATTAGAAATCCTTTGAAATCACACAAAATCTCATCCTCATGACAAGTATTGTGGCATTTGCAATTACATTATGAAGAGAGCTTTCATTTCATAATGAAATAAGTGATTTAAATTCACTTTACTTGCATTTCAGTGATACAGATTGTTTGTCAGTTCATGAGTGTATCATGAGCATGATATAACAGGGGTCTTCTAAAGTTTAATTGAGTCTTTAACATGAGCCTTTGTGTTGAATTCTTGAAGAGTGTATGAAATCGTGCATCTCTGGGCCTCCATTGATACACACCTTCTGGTTGAAGGAATATTTTGGCTATTTTGAAGCATTTTGTTTGTGAGTGTTCCAATATTTGTAAAGGTTCTCCAATATCTTGTATAATCAACTTTATTTTGCTTAACTTCCCACCAAAAACTTCTCAAATGATAAATCTTACATGAACTACCCTGTTTGGTTTGTGTATCCAAAAAGATTTATTCAAATTCCACTTACCAAAATATGTAGAAACAATCAGGTTTCAATTATTGTCTTTAGTAACCCAAACCTTGTCTAGGAAACATCTCCACTCTCTAGTGTGACAACTTGTGAGAGTTAGATTGTGTTGTATTGATCATATTTTCTCAAGGTTTTCATGAATATTGTGCAAAGAAGGTTCTCTTAATGTAATTCACCAATATGGGTTACAAAATGGGTCCTCTCACCCTGGTTGAAGGCACAACCTAAAGTAGTCAGGGTAGGTCAAACCCTGTTCACAGTGCTATCCATTTCTTCCATGCCTGAGTGAATGAAGAGTCAGCTAAATCCCTCCCTAGCTACAAAATGACTCACACTCTGATTTATCTTCCTCCAAGCATCTTGTTTGAACTACGGTGCTACTCAGTCACAAAGGGAGAATCAATTTGGGTACCAACACTGATCTGGCACCATTGCCAGGGACTATTTTTACAAATGCATACACATACCAACCCTGGTAATGTTTCTTACATGATTTAAGTACAAATACATTGTTTAAACATCATCCTTTGTTGAGATTTGTAAAATTTGTGCAAGATCACAAGTTCATTGTGCAGTATTTCTAGTTTCTAGTGGTTATTGTACTAAATTTGCATCAATAGTGATAAATGTGGGTAAAGGAAGGTCAGATCTGCTAAGCTTTGTAGAAATTAAGTATTGATAGACATTTGACAAACTACTTATAGTGCATTTGCACATCTAAGGTGAGAATCCTTGGTGGCGACTCCAAATTGGTTTAAAATTTTGATGATTACCAGTGTCTTAACCTGTGTCAAGTGAAATTTTTCATTAATATTTGCAAAGCTGGAGGGAAGAAGGTCATTCTTCACTAGGGATCCTACTAGAAAGTTATTTCCAGAACTGGGAAAAGAAAATTTAGAAGGAAAACAAGTCTGGAAAGTGGTTGGAAATCAAGAATCAAAAAAGGAGATATCAGTTCTGAAAGGTGATCAATCTGTGGTTGAAGATTACCATACGTCTTCAAGTGATTCTGAACCAAGTAGTCCTCGTGTGAATTTAAATTCCCCTACTGGAGAGGGGCCATCATTTGTGTCTGAAAAGTGTGTCCCTCAGCTTTTCTTTGCTTCTTCCAAGGTTGATAGAGTTTTCCAAGAAACTGAGTCATTAGAGGATATTTACTTTGAGAGTTATACTCCTGTGCTCCAAAGACCCCTCGTCCCTTATCATTTTGATTCTCCTACAAGATCACCTCCTCAAGGTAATATGGCTCAGCCTCCACCTAGACCTCCTTTTGTTGTCAGTACTTTTGGACCAATAAATTTCAGAGGTATGGTTGGATATCCTAATATGGTGCCACAAGATGTCAGAAATAGGTTGCCAAAATTTCAAGGGAATAATGCCATCACTGGTGACCAACATTTAAGACTATTTTTCAATATGATGGAAGATTTTGAAATTGAGTTTGAAGACGTGTATATAAAGTTGTTCATTCATACTCTTGAAGAGGATGCACATGATTGGTACAAGTATTTACCAGATAATTCAATAGACTCATGGACCGAGATGAAAAATGCCTTCAGACTGCAATATGGGGATAAGACTGATCCCAGGTTCCTTCTATCTGAGTTTGAAAATATAAAGAAGAACCCAAATGAATCTGTCCAGGATTTTAATACTAGGTTCAACAAAACCTTGAATAGGTTACCTATAATCCTAAGGCCAAGTGGTGAGTCCTGTTTGATAAAATATTCTAACACCTTTGATAAAAAGGCTTTCTTATTACTTAAGAGATAAGAACCCAAGAACATTGAGGCAGGATTTCACCATGGCCTTACAAATAGAAAATAACATCAAAGAAGTTGGAAAGCCTCCTAGGAGAGAGGGTGTCAAGTTGATCAATCCTGAGAGGCCTCAGTCAAACAAAGTTGTGGATCTGGAAGAGGTTGTGAAGACTTTGGCCGAGTCGGTTAAAGAGATATCCTACAAACTGGCCAGAGCAGAAAAAGGGATAGGACAAAGTTCCTAGGGTCAGCACAAGTGCACATGGTCAGGAGAGATTTGGAAATCATCCCAGAGGTGATCACATATCAGATGACAGAGGGAAAGGGCCCATTGGATCAGGAAATAAATAGCCTTCAACCCAGGGAAATAGATTGGTTCCTAATCCTTTGAATGCTAGGATTGCTACTGTAAAAGAGGCCATTGTTATTGAGTGGTGTGATAGGTGTTTCTTACCACATTCCCCATGTGATGTAGATAAGTAAGTTGAGGAAACAAATGATGATGAGGCATATGAAGATGTGTGTATGATGGAGTGCCCTGGGAACTCACAGCAAGGGGCAACATCAACTGAATTGATAAGTGCCAGAACTGTTGAAAATTTCTAGGATTGTGTTCACTGAGTATTACCTCTTCCTCATGTTAATACTTTTGAAATTGATATGGTGCAAGAATTTGATTTACCTAATCATGATTTTGAATACTTAAGGGCCTTGATGATTAAAAAGTATGATGGAGGAATCCCTTCCGAAGAGGACATGAAACTATTGATGAATGCAGTAGTTGCTCAGGAGAAAGAATATAACACTAGAAGTAAGGTTGTCAAAGGGGGAGGGCCACAAACCAAGCCAAAAATTCCAGTTCTTACCAATATCCTGAAGGAAACCCCTAAGAAAGATACATCTGGCAAAGGCCTAATTACCCCAAATAAAACTTGTGCTCCTGCCCATGCCCAGACTCTGAAAACTCCTATACTATCAGATGAAATTGTGAATCTTCTTCCTAATATTGTCTTACCCAAATATATTCCTTGTGACATATCCTAAACCTTGAGTCAAATAAAGGTTACTGTTCCCATTTTTGAATTACTTGGGATCCCTAAGCATAGGAAAAGGGCATTCAAATATTTGGGATTTAAGGAAGAAAATATTACTCAGGGAAAAAGTGTAAATAATGTAGAGATTCCTCCTATTATTGCAGAATTAGAAATACCACAAGCATTGGAGGAACTAGGTGAATCACCTGAGGTATATTTGGATACTTCTCTGGTTGAATCTCAGCTTGATGTTGATCCATTTTTACCACTTTAATTATTAAGGATAGACTGGTACATAACTGTATGTTTGATTCAGGAGCCTCATGTAATGTAATGCCTCTTGAGGTAATGAACGAGTTAAATATCAAAGTAACAACAGATTTTGGGAAATGTACTGCTATGGATTCAAGAGAAATGCCAGTAATTGGATATGTCAAAGGATTGGTAGTGCAATTAGCAGCTTATCCAGGAAAATGCTTAACCATGAATGTAGTTATTGTGGATTGTCCTGCTAAGTGGGGAATGTTATTATCTAGAAAATGGGCAGCTAGTGTAGGTGGAAGCATACAAATGGACATGTCATTTGCAACCATACCGGTGAGAAGAAAATGTTGCACCTCATTAAGGACCCTAACAATGCTTCTTATGAAGTATTGTACACAGACGTTGATGTTGATAACTCTGTGAGTTATGCTGATTTTAAGGAGCATAAAATTGATGAGTGCAAGTATCCTGAGTAGGTTGGTTCTCCTTGGACTCTGATGTTTGATGGGGCTTGTTCTAGATCTGGTAATGGTGTTGGTGTTGTCCTGATATCTCCAAGCCATGAGGAGTTTAACTTTTCTTTTAAACTTAATTTTGAGTGCACAAATAACATTGCAGAGTATGAAGCACTACTTTTGGGTTTAAGGATTGCTTGGAAGTATGGTGTCAGAGATATTATTGTTAAAGGAGATTCAGAGTTGATAGTCAAACAAGTTAGAAAGTTGTATGCTACAAAGAATCAAAGAATGAAGCAATATAAGCATGCAGTTTGGGACTTAATTGAAATGTTTGATTCTTTCAATATAATACACCATGATAGGAAATACAATACTGTAGCAGACAAATTGGCAGTGTTGGGATCAAGGTTTGAGAATTGTACAGTATCCCCCTATTGTGAATATGATATTGAAATATTGACTAGGTCGTCTGTCCCTGATAATATCAAGCATTGGAAAGTTTTTGAAGATGATGCCCAGGTCCAAAGGTTTTTGCAAAATAAAGGAGAATTTACCAATCAAAGTATGGACTGGGAACCAATGGTTTGTGCAAATGATGGAAAAGAGACCCTGTTTGGTAAAGACATTATCCAATTGAAAACCAATACTATTCCTAGAGGTTTGGTTGCATTGGAATCAAATTTTGATAATGTTGACCACATTGTTAACAGACACATGTCAGCCTCGAGAGATGTTGAAGAACATAACCTAGGCACAAAGGATAAACCTAGGAAAATATGGTTAGGTAGAAACTTGGATAAATAAGAAAAGAAATCACATGTCCAATTGTTAAAAAAGTACCAGGATTGCTTGGCATGGTGATTTTTAGAACTGAAAGCATATATTGAAGACCTTTTTTAGCACAAGATACCCCTGGAAGCTAATGCCAAGCCATTTAGGAAAAAGAAAAGACCAATTAATCCACTCCTTTCCCTAAAAATGCAAGAAGAGTTGAAAAAGTTAAGGGATGGAGGAATCATACAACCTACAAGGTACTCTTCATGGGTGGCAAACTTGGTACCTATTCGAAAGAAGAACAAAGACATAAGATTGTGTGTGGACTTTAGAAATTTAAATAAGGCATCAATTAAGGACAACTACCCCTTTCCAAATATGGATAACATGTTACAATTGGTTACATGTTCAGAATTGTTATCTACTTTGGATGGTTTTTTTGGGTATAACCAAGTGGTTGTGAAGCAATCAGAGAGAATCAAAACTACTTTCACTACTCCATGGGGTACCTATGTGTACGTAAGAATGTCCATTTGGCCTGATGAATGCTGGAGCCACATTTCAAAGAGAAATGGATGTAGCATTCTCAGGATATATAAATGACTTCATTGTTGTGTATCAGGATGATGTGACAATTTTTTCAAGGAAGAGAAGTGATCACCTGCAACATTTAGAAAAGATGTTGTTAAGGTGCAGGGAATATGGTATCTCACTGAACCCTAAGAAATGTCATTTTGGGGTTCAAAAGGCTAAGTTTCTCAGACATATTGTATCAAAAGAAGGGGTCATGATTGATCCTAAGAGAGTGGAAGCCATTAGCAAAGTTCCTATTCCAAGAACCAAAAAGGGAATTCAATCCTTTTTCAGGAAGATAAATTTTATTAGGAGATTTATTTCTAACTTTGTTGAATTGACTATCCCAATCACTAGTATGTTGAAGAAGGATCAGAGTATCAAATGGGAGGAAGCAACTATTCAAGCCTTTACTGGGATCAAGGAAGCATTGAAAAATGCCCCTATTTTAGCAGCTCCTGATTACAAAAAGGCCTTCCAAATGTTTTCCTTTTCCTCTGAGAATACCATTGCATCTGTGTTGCTATAGAAGGATGATGAAGGAGATGAAAGGCCAATTGCTTTCTTTAGTAAAGCATTACAAGGGGCAGAGTTGAAGTATACTATCATGGAGAAACATGTCCTTTTCTTTGGTCAGAGCCACAAAGATCTTTAGGCCATATATTTTTAGTTCTAAAGTCATAGCTTATGTCCCTCATACTATGGTCAAGGATATCCTTTCAGAGATGGAAATTTCTAGTAAAAGATGTGATGGGAAATTAAGTTATAGGAATATGATATGGACATCCAAACTAAAAAATTGGTCAGAGGTTTGGGCCTAGAAAAGCTAATGATAGAAAGCAATCTGTAGATAGTTGAGATAAATGAGGTTGATGAAGAAAGGATGAATATTCTTGAGAAATTTATAAATTCTGACTGGTACAAGGATATTATTTTTTATCTCAGACATCTGCAATGTCCTGAGTATTTAAGAAAAATCAAAAGAGAGCACTTAGATTGGCTTCCCAAAAATATATCATCACTGATTATGGGTTGGCTTGGAAAAACCCTGAGGGAGTTCTCTTAAGGTGTATCACTGAGGATGAAGCCCCAAAATTAATTGTTGATTTCCATGGAGGAGTTTGTGGGGGGAATTTTGTTGGAAGAGTAACAACCCATAAGATATTAAGGGCTGGTTACTGGTGGCCAACACTTTTTAAGGATACAAATTTATTGGTAAGAAATGTGAGAGTTGTCAACATTTTTCAAGAAGATTGAAAGCTTCAGGATCCCTCCCTTTGCAGCCAGTGTCAATTGAAGCCCCTTTTAAGCAGTGGGGAATGGACTTTGTTGGGGAAATTTCAGATTCTTCAAGTGCAGGCCACAAGTGGATATTGGTGGCTACTAATTACTTCACCAAATGGGTGGAGGAAATCCCCACTAAGAAGGAAACCCACCAAATTGTCATGGATTTCATTCTAAATCATATCATTTGTAAAAGTTTAGAGTACCTACCAAAATAATTGCTGACAATGGTATGATTTTTCGAGCTAAACCTTTGGTGGCCATGTGTCAGGAGTATGGGATAAATTTAGCATATGCATCCAATTATCATGTAAGTAGACACCTAAATTTGGTTACATTCCCAGGCATTAGCCTCTGATTGGATAACCAACTTAAACATGGGCACCTAACCATGGCCCCCTTTCACCCACATTAATATATTCCATTTAATTCAATTAAATACCCATCCTCACAATATCCATTATTTTATTACCTTAATTGACCTAATTTCCACCTCACCTAGACACCTCATCCAACCACCTTCCAGGCATAGACCTATTCTTGGCATGTTTCCTCCATAACTAACAATTCAACTAAGTCCCTTACTTACCTTAATGAGATAAGATTTGGTCTGACCTAAAATCAATGTCTAGCATATCTCTAACCACATTCCCACCCATTAGAAGGGAAGATTAGCCCCCACTATTTAATCCATTTGAGTTCAACAAACAAACTTGGCCAAGAAATTAGAAAGATCTTCAGTTTTAGTAAACCTAGGAAATCCTTCCTTAACCGACGCCGGTCATGTTTAAACCTTGACCAAGTCAAACAAAACCATCTCACTAGTTAACCATTTATTCACCTAGAACCTGAACCTTGTTTTTAGATCTGGTTGCCACATTCTGAGATTTTCAAGATGAGAGAATGAGAGCTGCATGCATAGCAACCACAATAGGACTTTTCATTTCTCAGACATTAATTTATCACTAGGATAGTGAAGCATTGACACTCACCTAGGGAGTAACATTCTTGGGATCTATCACATGCTAGGTAGTCCACTCTCATATATCATCAACTACCACCATTCAGCCATGTGGTCTTGCATTACAAGTAGTTCCTCCTATCTAAAAGGAAGTTCTTGTAATTAGTAGTATTGGATCAAGAATTAGAACGCACACTGAACAAACCATCAACCAACCCATTAACAAGTATTCCTCCTTAACCCTTACCCTTATTTGTTTCTTCATTTTGAAAATGTACAGAAAATGGTGTAACATTTTGGCACGCCTGGTGGGACCCATCAGGGGTTCTATTGCATTTTATTCATTCCTAGGAAATGGTTGTGTGTTTATTTCCCTTCAAAAAGCCTACACATTGAATTTCTTCCCTAGTAATGTTATCTTCTTTCTAATTTCTCTAAAGGAAACATTTCTTTTGGTGCATTTAAAAAGGAACCATTCTTCTTTCTTGCTTTCTGCATTTAGTGAAAGAAGCATACCCTCTACCTATTCATCATTTGTCTTCATTGAACGTAACCTTTTCGATTTGGGCTTAAAATTGGTTGCATTACATTCTAATTTGATTGCATTTAGCTCACATTAAAATGAGGGAAACCTATATGCTGGAAGTCATGCCCAGTTAATGGTTGACACAAAGAATTGTAGAAAGCACATTCTCTCTCTCTTTGTGTCTTACCAAACTTGCACAAAATTGAAATATACACATATTTCATAAATAACATCTTACCTAGGAACACCTATCCGCAATCACACAATCAGATTGGTAGGTACTCCCTAGCTCATTACCTTTATCAAGTCATCGTCTCAGAGGATGGCCCACCCCCAATATAACATACTCGAAACCTCTCCTTTTAGATATCCTTCTTCATAGGAATCCTTCCTCACCAAAAAATCTATTCTAAAATTCATGAGTCATTCTTCTAAATAGCATAAGCTCAACAAATTAAAAATCACTTGTTAGGTCATGTTTTTAGTCTTTGATTGATGTGTGTTTTGAGGTGAGAGGATATGTTTCTCCAATTTTCCATTCTTTTTCCTTATGCACTCCACAATCACAGTTAGAGTATTTTGACTTCTTCTGATTGTGTCAAGACTTCATTGCATCATCTCCAGACCTCTGGGTTGATTATTTATCTCACTAAAATTCATAACAATCCATTTTTCTACATTTTCCATATTTCACAGTAACCAACATTGGTTACCCCTGACTGGCATCGGTTTTATCTTAACCAACATTGGTTTTCTGTTCTTTTGGGTTAAATTGCCTAAAAGAACCTTATTTAATTTTCTTTATTGTCAGAGTTCCTATGAGTCTCTGTACTCTCTCTTCTCTGGAAAACAGTCATCATACAACTTGTTCATCTGACCATCAACAATCTTTGCTTCATTTGATAAAACTATTCTGTGTCTCATAATAACTGACCTCGGTTACCCCTTTAACCGGCATCGGTCATCCTTAACTAACATCGGTTACCATGTATTGAACATCAACTGATATATTACCCAAATCTACCTATAGACACCTATTTTATTCATTCTTTTCTGTCTACCCCCTATGTCATCTATAGAATAGAGTCATTACCAGGTATAGAACCATTCACATGGTGTTGACTCACAGTCAAGCTTACACTCTTATATTTCACGCTAGTGTCAACCACTCCCACCTATTCCTTCACCACCTTCTGTCCTATCACCCATGGATCCAACCTTACCTACCACCATTGCCGCAGGAGATGAGGAATTTTCACAACTCCTTGATCAGAATCCCATGGCCTTACATTTCTACCTTTCCCACTCTTCCACTTGGGACTTCTCAACTTCAGTTGATATATGACATACCTGTATCCATCTCTCCTACCCTTATTCCCACTTATGCATTAGCCCCTAATAATGCGGCGTTACCTTCACCTACTTTACCCCCAGTGGTTTCATAGCTAGGACCCATACCCTCCATGATTGCTACATTTGCAGTATCACTTGCACCTGTCATATCTGTTTTCCCCTAATTGACCACCCAGGCCATGACCCCATCCACACCCATTGTCTCAAAAATACCCATTGTAACATGTCCGCCCATGGTGTCGGTGAACCCTATTCTATTCTAGAATCTTGTCCTCTCCATCCCATAAACACTGCCCCTGATTGCTATTAGAGTCACTACGACCATCCCACCTACATACACATACTATCAACAACCCCCTATCTCATATATCACCCATTCTAGATACAAGCCTTCTATTTCAGTCCCCTATTCTTAACCTCCCTATTCGGCATCACCATACAATAGAGTGCTACCCACATCACAGGTTTAATACTAGCCCCTTATGCCACAGAAGGGGTCCCTCCACCACAACTTACCAATGACCTTATTAAATTGATGATGGAAAGGATGTAGACACTGGAAGTAATGGTTTCTAGCTCACACAATTCTCTCACCTATGATGAAATTTGTAACGAGCCCATTCATCAGTCCATCCCTATTTTCCCATACCATGTACATTGGGAAATGCCAAAATTTAGCCGTTTCAATAGTAAAGAATACCTGCAACAACATTTGCAGTCTTTCAAACATGGGTGTTACCTGATTGCCCATGATGATGCTTTACTCCTATGGACCTTCCCAATGTCCCTGACAAGACCTACATTGGATTGGTATAGTAGGATACCAAGACACTCCATCAACTCATTTAATCGAGTAGCCTAAGCCTTCCTAGATCACTTCTCCATCAACATTGTTAAGAATGTTACCATGAATGATCTTTATTCCACATGACAGTATGATGATGAGTCTATCACTAACTTTGTCACTCATTGGCACAACCTAATTAACCAACTCACATTTAAATTACCTCAAACTGAACTCATAGAGTTGTTTACTTGGGCTTGTGCAAGACACATCTAACCAACTCTACAGGTGCAGAACTTTCACACTTTTGATGAGGCATTCACCATGACACAGAAATTGGAAATTCATACTCTCGAAGAGAAGAAAATTCAACTTCGTAACAAGAACATCATGTTCAAATCAAATGATGCTTCCTCCTGCTTTAAATCCTTGGCCTTTTCTTCTAGCTCTTCCTCCTTCTTTTCTAGTTCTACTTCTAGAAATCTTAACCTGTCATTCCATCCAAAGAGCCTAGCTTCAACCTCAACTGAGATCTTGTTGAGAGAATTGCATAGCTGCTCATCTGAGATTTAATGATTTTTTACCAAGGGGTTGTCTCCTTTTAACTCGGGCATTTTCATTACTACCCCCTGAAATACCTTGAACTCTAGCTCATTGATGTGGGACTCAATTTCCCAAGAAAGCATCTTCCTCATCTGAGGGTATGTGAATTCTTCATCGAACAACTTCATTTCCACGAGTTAATCTATTGGGATGGTGCTTTGGAAGCGCACATGTAACACCTTATTGGGATCATTAATGTAGCTCATTCCTTTCCTCTGGATCTCCATGCACTTTCCCCCTATGTGTGTGCCCTTAGGAACTATTACTGATAGAATGGTTACCTCCCGCATTACCGTGATCTGTCCCTGTGCTTTATTCCTTATCCTCTTCCATCACTATATCAACGTTGTGCTCCAATTCTTGTTCTACCAAGGCCTCGATGAGTTTTTTTGATTCTCTTTCTTTTGCCTTGTTTACTTGCTCTTGTGTGAGGCTTGGAGCTTTCTACTCCTACGCACCAACCTCATCACTTCTTCCCATGTCCTGGGTGCCTTCCTCCTCTTGGCTACCCTTGCACCGCATGAAAAGGAACTCATGTTCTTCTTCTCTGCCCTCTTCTTCTGAATCATGCACGCTAAAAACAAGTGGCTCTTGGTCCCCTTCAGGATCATCTTCTTCATCATCATCCCTCTCACCTATGTATTTCTCCAAGCTCTCTGTCTCCTCTGAGTCAGCTTCCTCACTCACCTTCTGTTTCTTCCTAACTAGGGATTCTAGTATAGGAGATTCTGCTTTCTCTTCCTCCTCCGATGATTTCTCCTCTATGATAAGCTTTTCCTATGCTGACACCTCCTCTTTGACTGGGGACCTCTTCCTATGTGTGTAAGTAATCGTTCTAGCACTTGTTCCTGGGGTTCCTAATGCCTGTGTATCTTTGGCACTTGGTGCCTTCTTCTTTATTTCCTCCATATCCTTCTTCTTGGGCACGGTCTTCTTCCTACATGTTAGGTCCTTAGGTATAGCTATCTCATTTTCAAGATAAGTTCCCTTCTCAAACTTGGGCCTTATCCAAAGGTATATATGTAGCGAGACCTTCCTGCAATAGTTAGAGTCAGGGGTTTTACCATTTGGACTTCATGCAACACTTATTTTTCCACGTACACTTGCTTGTTGGGGTAGACCAACATTCTGCGCATCTCCCTGTGGTCCCAGTCCAAACTTCCAAGGTCAAGCTTTAACTTTTTGGACTCCTTGAATCTGTTAACTCCCACCTGGAAGTATTGAGCTGTGAAGGAAAATGGGAGCTTGCACCATGGGCTCATGTTTTCATCCTCCAACTTAAATCTACCAATGCAAAAGTGTTGGTATACTGACAACTCAACTTCTCCTACTGTAAGCACTGGTAATTCTTCTGGTATCCTTCATTCTACCCCGAATGCATTCCTTAAGTGTGTATACCATTTTTCAAGACACGCCTTGTGAATGGATGTCATGCTATCATAAGTGTATTTCTCAAATATTTTTTGCAGGTGAGGGGTCTTCCTCTGGGTACTCCCACACAAACTTATCTGTTGCATTTGGTACTCTGATTTCTGAGAACACAATGGTTAAGAGGACATTACCAAAGAGAATCTTGTCTCCTTCTTGTGCGCTGGTGATAATTTCATCTACAATGTATGCAAACAGATTGTAGATGGTGCCCTCTGATATTATTCTACAAACATTCAACCAAGACTTGTTTACCCGCATCCATCTTTCTTATGCATTGAGTTTTGTTACTAGGCATGCGGCCATTCTCATAACTGTGTCTTGGATATCCCCAATATCAAAGTACCTTGACCCTTTCTTATATGCATACACAGCCACTGTTTCCTTAATTGCTTCCTTGTCACATAGGTCATCCTCTATAGTATCTCCTTCACAGATAAGGCCTATAAATCTTGAAATTATCTTAGGGGTTATGCGCATCTTGCACCCTATGAAGTGAAATTGGTCTTCATGTACGTGCGACATTAGCCATTGATAGAGTCACTCTGGCTTTCCAAAGTAGGGAAACTCATAGAGTTGCAATAATCCCCACCTTCTCTAACTTCACTTTGACTTTATCGCTATAGATTGGTAACCCCTCAGGTGTTCTCTGGTTATTCAGGCGCACTAACTCCAACTCCATTTCCTTCTCAATCACATTTGTGTGATGATTGTAGTCACTTACTATCATTTTTCTCAAGTGGGATTCCCATTCCATCCCAAGCAAAACCCCATCTGGGTATTGCATTTCTGCATACCATTCTTCATTGGTACTTGTGGTAGTTTCTTGTTGTTTTCCCTTGCCCTTGCCCTTCTTAGGTGTTACTGCTGGTTTCTTGGGTGCCATTGTGTAGGTTTTCACTTCAACTTCTCTTCCTTAGCTCTTCTCTTCTATCTTTTCCAAGTTCAAATCCCTAACCTGTGAAGAATACTCTTTTCTCAACCCATGCCCTAGCTGCCAAACCCTAACTAGAATATATTTTCACAAGATGACGCTTCTCCACAACTCTCCCCATGCACCCGTGAATTACTTCCCCCTAGGTTTGCAGATCCAAACTAGTCACTCACTGTTAAAATATCTTCCAATTTTTCTTTGACACGGATCAACTCTGGAAACCCTAGTTTGCAAAAGCTCTTCCTTCTTCGTATTCGCAAAGTAAATAATGAAGTGCCCAACCTTCTATTTATAGTTTTTTCCCACTTTTTAACATTAAATGCTACCTTACCTACCACCATACTTTAACACTTAATGCATATTTTTCAAACAAACCTGACTTTAGCACTTTAACTCACGCACCCAACCTTGCACGACAATTCCCCAACCTTCTGGCGCACAACCAATCCATCTTGATAGGAGACTCTTGCGCATGCGTAACCAATGTCGAAGGCACTTCTTCTGTCATTATTTTTTCTCTCGCCTACCTCGTGTTATTTTTGTGATTCTTCCTCTCTTGTACGTGGATCCCCAATGTAGCCTTACCCTGACACCAACCATCCTTTTTCACCTTTCCTTGCATGTACTTCCTTCACAGGGCCATTCAACCAGGATTTCCAATGCAATCCTTCCTGGTGCTTCACACTTCAATTTCTTCCACCTTACTCCACCCCACACTAAAATGATGCACGGTCCTCTGCGTAGTTACAACCTTCAAAAAGTAATGAGATTACCGGTGCCCAAGGCACAACACAAAACAACAATGAGAAAGGGAAACACAAGAAAAGAAAATGCATTAAAGGAAATCCTAAACTAACTAGCAATACTACCTTATTTACAAACACCAAGAAGACTTATTTATAGTAGGGCTTCAACCTACTCCCATTGAAGTGTCCTGGAAATCTCGTCCCATCCAGCGCTTGTAACTGGCACGTGCCCAAATCAAGGATGTACGAGATTATGTAGGGACCCAACCAATGCACTTTTAACTTCCCAGGATGGCACAAAAACTTTGAATCATATAGTAAGATCATCTGCCCAACCTCAAACTTCTTGTTCTTAATGTGATGATCATGCCATGCCTTTTGTTTTTCTTTTTCTGTCTTCTGGCTCCACCTGGCGAGTGATCGTCTTTTGTCCAATTGCATTAACTTGTCAATTTTTTCTTCAAGCACTTGTTCATCGGCCAATCCTCCTACGCGTGCACTATACGTAGGAGAAGGTAACATGAATTCAACTGGTAGTACAGCTCTGCCCAAACACCAATTGAAATGGTGTGGCCTTATTCAACCTCTTGTAGGTTGTCCTATATGCCCAAAGAATGGCTGATACTTTTTCATCCCAATCTTGTCTACCAACATCACAAATCTTAGTCAATGTGTGGCTAAGTATTTTGTTAAATGCCTCAGCAGTTCCATTTTCCTGAGGGTGATAGGGAGTAGTTTTGTGATGGGCCACCATGAATTCTGATAGCAGAATCCTGACCATTTCATTGAGGAAGTGCATACCTCTATCACTTGTCAAACTCAATGGGCATCCATACCTGCTGATTATGTTTTCCCATAAAAATCTAGCAGCAGTAGCCACTGTAAAATCCTTTGTAGGTGCTGCCTTTGCCCACCTTGTCAAATAATCAGTGCAAGTGAGGATATACCGTGAACCACTCCTTCACGCCACTGTTAAGATTGGTTCGAAAAAGTTGATAACCCACTTCTCAAATGGTTCCGCTTTGGCTATTGGTCGCAAGGGCATTTCATCCATTTTTACAGGTTTTCCAAGGTGCTGGCAATGGTCACAGGCCTTGAAAAAATCAATGCAATCTTGATAAATGGTCTCCCACCAAATCCTTGCGAGTAGAATCTTCCACGCGGTTGTATTTCCCGCATAGTGTCCTCCTACAATCCCACCATGCACTTCTTCCATAATTGCAATGTGCTTGTGTTCTAGTACGCATCAGCACAGAACCTCATCATGGCCCTTTTTGTACATGTCTCCACTAATTAGCATGTAGGGCGCGGCACATATGGCCAACTTCTTTTTTTCCAAGGACTTCATTCCATCTGGCATCACACCTATTTTGAGAAATACTACAATATCCTCCAAATCCAAGGGCACGCGCTGCAACCTAAATAGTTGCGCATCTGGCATAGTCTCTTCAATACTCTGCGTGTCCTCCCCTGAATCAATCCTAGACAAATGGTCAGGTCTGGAATTACTTTTTCCTAGTTTGACAACCACCGTGAACTCAAATTCTTGGAACAATAGTACCCACCGACATATGCGCCCTTGTAGAATGGGCTTGTTCACCAAGTATTTCAATGCCATATGGTCAGTGTAAAATATAAAAGGGGTTGCCAACAAATACTGTCTAAATTTATGAAGCGCGTAGATCATTGACAATGCCTCGTGCTCAGTCGTAGTGTAATTCTGCTCTACTGGTGTCAATTTCCTGCTTGCAAAGCACAAGGGATGATCAACAATCCCTTCACTAGGCTGTGCAAGTACTACTCCAATGGTGGTTCCTTGAGGCATCCACATGAACATGGAAAGGCTTATCCCAAGAAGGGAAACGTAGGATGGGCACGGTGATAAGCCTATCCTTCAAAGTGTCAAATGCCTTCTGTTGCACCTCTCCCCAATGAAAGGCACTTTTATGTCTAAGTAACTCTTCTAAAGGCACGGAAATCTTGGCATATCCCTTGATGAACTTCCTGTAGTACCCCGTATGCCCAAGAAATCCACGCACTGCACTTTGACTAGTAGGCTCCCTCAATCCCACAATTACTGCAACTTTTGTGGGATCTACTAGTAGGCCCTCCTTACATATGATGTGCCCCAATAATGTTCCAAATGGGGTAGCAAAGACACATTTCTTAATGTTGAGGGATATCCTCAACTGCCGACACCTTTCAAACATCAACCTTAAGTTGTCACAATGGTCCTTCACTAACCCATATACTGTCCAATCATCCAGGTAGACTTGAAGGAATTTATGGATGAAGTCCTGGAAAGCTTGTACCACAATGCGCGAGAACACAACAGGTGCATTCTTCAACCCAAATGACATGACCGTATAGGAAAAACTTCCCCACTTAGTGGTGAAAGTCATCTTCCTCTGGTCCTCCTTTGAGATCCTTACCTTGGTGATAGCCTGAAGAATCCATCTGTGAAAGAATAGACCTCATGCCCTGCCACTCCCTCTAAGATTTCTTCAGTAAATGGGGTTGGGAAAGGATCAATGATACATACTACATTTAGGTCCCTGTAATCAACACAGATCCTTATCCTTCCATCCTTCTTGATGCTAATTACCATTGGACTTATCCATTCTGACTCTTCAACAACTTCAATAATGCCCGACGCTATCATCTTATCTATTTCTTCCTTGACCTTCACGTGCAGGTTAGGATTCATTTGGTATGGTCTCTTCTGGACTAGGTGCGCACCCTCCTTCAACTTAATTCTCATTTCCCCAAGGAATGGTGAACGCCTTTGAGTTCATGATACCCACGCAGGAATAAATCCTCAAACTCACGTAAAAGATCAATGATCTTAGAGACTTCCTTCTCCGACCAATAGTCTCTGATGATAGCCTCTTTAGGCTCTTCTTCTGAGCTGATGTTAACCTTCTTTGTCTTTAAAGGCTCATGATAGGCACACGCCCGTTCATCAGCACTTTCTACCACCTCATGCGTCCCTACAGAATGGTCAACATCCAAGTTTTCCACTTCTTCACCATCAATAACATACACCATCTTCCCCTTTTATTTTTCCAAACACGTGCGCTCAAGTTGTATCTCTTCTATGTTTCTTCTTCCTCAAAGCGCGCCTCCAAGCCAGGTTCACCTAGCAACTCCAGTAGCCTATCTTCTGCCATGGCACTATCCCCAATGGTAAGGTGCTTGATAACCTACAATGCCTTATCCACCAAGGGTTTTGTACTCTGATACTCAAATGTTTGAATGAGATCAGCCACTAACTCTTGCCAATTCCCTATCTGGCGGCATGTCTCAGAATGAATGTACCATGTGCACACACAACCTTGTAGGGTGGAATATAACTTGTGAACCCATAATGAAGGTGGAAAATGCTTCTTGCGCTTCCCATCCAGGTTGTCTCACATGCTTGGATATGGAAGGAAGTGGTCTCTTTACCATGGTAATATTTTATAGCCGTGGGCGCGTTGCTCCTGCAAAACCTTACAGAGAAGGAAATTCTCACCTCGCGCCATTCCAAGAGATTATCCTGATGTGTTGCCCACCAGTGCATAGCAGTTCTGAGTAGGACGTAACTTAACATCCCCCTTCATTCATTTTCCTCCTTCCACTGAGCTTCCATCTTCTACAAAAAGACCTCAGGGAAGGCTCCTCCTGAGTACTTAGGTAGCTCCTTTCCTCCTAGGCGCCGGACCGTATGCGCCTTTGTCACCGATCCTCTCAAATGTCATCTAATTAACTCATAGGTTCCATGCACCCAATTATCGCATGCTATACTAGTGGTGTCACTTAGGGACTGAGCATCCTCAAACTAGATAACTCCTTCTGTGGGATGAATTATCTCTGGATCTCTGATTGAGCGCACATATATTCTATCCAGGACCTCTTCTCCCAAAGGTTCAGTATAGGGTGTTGATTTCCCATCAGCCAAGGGTATGATGACCCGTTCCTCCTCATTTTCAAAGCTTATGTATCCCTTGTTGAACCAAAGATCCACATTGTTCTTATAGCACCATGGGCGCCCAAGTAGTGCTGGGAAATTGTCTACCTCAGCGAGTGCCAAGACTTCAAAGTCCCCAGTAAACTTAGCTCCCTGAATGGTGATGGCTACATCCTTTAAGACACCAATGGGCATTGCCTTCATTTTGTTTTCCATATACAACACATTTGAAGATGGTTGTAATGCAGGCCTTCCCATCTGATGCCATGCATCCAAGGTGAGAACATTGACCTCCACGCCTGTGTCAATGAGGATATTACTAAGGAGCCATCCATCCACGACCGCATTTAACGTGATCTCCCTATCATAGTCAAGGTTGTGAGGGGGAAGGTTTGCATGCAAGACCTTCCTCTCACGCTCTTCCCCAAGTGCGTGGTACCTTCTCTCTCAACCATGCTCCTAGCAAGGGAATAATATTCTCTTACCTTAGCATTTTACATACTTCCTTGACCTCATCCAGGTCATCCTTTGGCACCTCGACCTTCCTTCTTTGCTCCTCCCTCCTGGACTACTCCTTTAGACACTGGATTTCTCCTTGTAAACTCTGAATGACATCCATGGTTTCTTGATATACCTCCTTTTGATGCACAGGGTCTGGGTACTTCCCATGTACCACTTCTTCCCTTGAAACCAGGTTCTTCTGCCTTGGTATTTCCTTTGCGTGTGGCCTCTACTCTTGTTGTTACCATAACAGGTTCCAAGCCTGCATCACATGTCACCCATGGCATCCATTGTGTGTCTGCCTTCTTAATGCTTACCATTGCAGTGCCCTTGTCTTTCCAGTGCTGTTGATTCATGTGCTCAAACAACTCAGGGCACTCCTCATACTTGTGCTTCTTCCCGCACCATGAGCACTGCAATAAATCTGGGCACTCACATGCTTGTAGTGGTCTGTAGACCCATAATTAAAATAGGTTCCATGTGGGAACTCACTTCTTCCTCCTCTGTGGTTACCATGACCACAAAATCCTCTGAAAAATCCCCTTCCACATGCACCTCCATCTGCGCGCTCCTCATAATGGCGGTCATCATTCTTAGAACTACTGGCAATGCTAGTCTGGTGCACCCCATGATCAATGGCCTCATGGATCTGGTCAATAAGCCTACAATCCTTAGTATCATGGGTCGTAGAGGTGTAGATATTACAGTAGCAAGACACATTCTTCTGAATTACATGTTGTAACAAGGGACATCTACTTGCATCATGGTCCCCATGAAAAATTTCACAGTCTACTGTTATGGCACGTACTATCCTCCGGGGGAAACTATCCTTGACATGCCCCTCTACTTCACAATTTGTACACCATATACCACTACGAGTCTCATGGGCTGAGTTCGTAGACAACTTCTCCAGAAGCTTAGCCATAGCAGTGATTTGAGCCTCCAGAAATGGGCTAACACCAGTATCAACACTTCCAATAGCTTCGGTGTGTAGAGTAGCTTCTAACGCCTCACGTGGGTCTGTGAAAGTCTTATGAGATAAAGCTCTTCTAAAAGGTGTTATCAACCCCCCAATAAACCATTGAGCATGTTGTGAAGGGTGAATGTCATATGATAATTTTGACAGGAGGGTTTTGAACCATGCATCATACTCCCACACACTCTCCGCCATTCCCTATTGAATCTCCTTCAGGGTGCTGATGCTCTTCTGTTCAAACTCAGGGATGTGGAATTCTGCCAAGAAGGCATTCTTTAAAGTAGTATAATCCACCACCATTTGATGAGGGTCATATTTCCTATACCAGCTATGCGTGCGCGCCCTTACAATGTCATTAAAACTGACTTGCCTTCCACTCTGGGGTTGTGATCCCCTTCGCATGCCATAGCAGCTCACACTTGTGAACATGTTCTGTAGCATCTTCAATACCTATGTAATCTGGAAAATGTAAAGACATCTCAAAGAAAACTTGAGGAGGTGGCTGGGGCCCTTGTCCTCCTGAGCCAGAGCCTTGGTTTCCTCCAGGTGTTTCCCCCACTGCCACCACAAAATCCACCAGGTCCTATGCCTCCTGACCCAAAAAACCCACCATATCCACTAGGTCCTATTCCTCCTAACCCACCAAATCCACCAGGTCCTGTAGTGGTCATGCCAAGGGTCCCCAAAGTTCCACTGAACTACGCGCACTGATGGTCTGTGATAATGCCCCACTACCACTAGTGTACCCCACGCCACTCTTAAATGTGAGAGAAAAGGCTTGTGTACTTGCTCCTTATCCAAAAATTCCTCTAAATACTGGAATAGTATGTGTAGCCATAGAAGTGGGAAATGAGAAATTGTATCTCCTGGGTGTAGATCTGTCACTTCCACTGATACCAACTGGGTCAGTGATACTCCTTCCTTGATCTAGAAAACCAAGCGCCAGGGTTTGGTCACTAGGTGGGTTCAGATGTGCGCCAATGAATCTTCTCTCTCCATGCGATGAAATCTCATCAGAAGCCGAAGGGGTCTCTCTTACACACTTGAAAAGATGGGGTAACACAGACTGCTCAGGTTCCACGTCCTCTGCATGAACCTCAACTCCTTCCCGCAACATCTACCTCCATAGATCCATCACACCTGTAACCTCATGTTATCTAGCAATCTCCCTTTCACGCACTTCACTATACTTGAGTCATCTCTCCTCCCTTTCTTTCTCTGTCGTAATATCTTCTCATCTTCCTCCACCCTAGCTTCCTCGCCCAACATTCAGAACCATTTAGCCAGCCATTGGAAATGCTTCTAAAATCAAGGTAAGAATCAAAATCTTCATTTCCAGAGGGATAAAATGTAGAAATGATCCTTTGGGCTCCCACATAAGAACTCAAACTCAACAACTTTCAAACAAGAATATGTAGAAATAGTGTACTCCAGAGTGAAGCTAGCCAACACACCTTTCCACTAATGATCCACAACACAAGTCCACATCAGATTTACATCTTACAACCTCTGGTACTCTTCTTGGGTCCACGTGCATGATCTATAATACCAACTTGTTATAGACACATATGCTGAGAGCCATTCATACATTTCTATTAGGAAGCAATAAAAAAAAGTTTCATACAAATCATGGTAGAGGTTCTCTTCTACCCATCTATGTGCATCAAACTGTGGTCCAGTGCTGATATGAGAAAATTCATCCTCCATGCTCTTGAACCATAATTCAACAGTTTCCAAAGTTAAAAGCTCTATCATCACTCATCACATAGATCATGATGTATGCCATTTCCCACTACAACTTCAAAAAGAGTCCCGGTAATGAAACTAAGATGTAGTCATTTTTACACCCACTAAAGAATAAGGGAATCCCATGCACATCATCCTATCACCCAGTGGGCGTTGGACGCTCACCCAAGGCATGCGTGGGTGTTGAGTTTCTCTTTTATGTGAGTTGAGTGGGAAAACATCATCTATGATCCAAAATTTACAAGAAGTGAGTGGGAATGAAACATGCAAACATCATAGAGCTCAGAATAGCTCTAGATCAGTGCAGTCATTACAGAAAAAGATACTTTAACAGACTTTAAAGAACTGAATCAAAACAAAAAGGGAGATGCATAGGAATTCATATTCATATAATGAGCTCCTTTAAAAGTATAAGCATCACATAGATATGATTTTGACCACCTTTGACCATTATACACTTCAAACTACCCTGCATTATACCAATAAATTTGTAGATACCATGGCTTGCTTGGATTCTCAGATACCTACTTTTCCCATTGATTCTAAAATCTTTGTCACCATACAAAGGCTACAATCACCCTCTTATTTACCTTATGAAGTTTACTTGGTCGGAATCATTGCCCATGACCCACATAACCTTTGATATAAGCAATATGGAGACTATCTTTCCCTTTCCATTATACCCATTGATCTCACTTGTAATGGACAACATTCATTTCTTAAAAGTGTCTCCCGTTATGTCATCATGGGTGGTATTCTTTACAAGCATGGTTTCAACAACATTCTCTTATGCTGCCTTACAAGTTCTAAAATTCCTTACACCATTGAGGAAGTCCACGATGGAATTTGTGGAGGTCACTTTAGTGGTTTAGATATTACAAAACACATTATTTACGTAGGATATTATTGGCCAACCCTAAACCATGACTGTTGTGCTTATGTCAAACATTGCGTAAAATGCCAACAACATGTTAATATTCATCACACACCTAGTCATACCTTACAGGTCACACGAGACCTTTGTCCTTTCTCTCAATGGGGTTTCAATCCTATTAGTGAGATCAACCCCCATTCTTCCCAATGCCACCAATGGATTATAACCGCTTCTGAATATTACACTAAATGGGTAGAGGCCATTCCCCTCATTTTTACAAAATCCAAGAAAATATGCGAATTCATTAAACATCATATCATTTGTCACATTGGTGGTCCTCACCGCCTCATCATTGATAATGGAAAACAATTCAAAAACAAAACCTTACACAAACTATGTGACACTTTTGGAATCCAACTCAGTTTCTCATCACCTTATTACCCAAAAAATAATGGTCAATCTGAATCAACCAATAAAACCTTGAACAAAATTCTTATGAAGGTAGTCGATGATACTTGGAAAGATTGGCATATGCACATTCCTTTCGCCTTGTGGGATTATCGTACTAGTATTTGTACTTCGACTGCTTCCACACCCTTTTCTTTGGTCTACAATACCAAGGTTTTCCTACCTCTAGAAGTCTAGATTCCATATCTCCACATCTCACTACAAGACATTCTCAATGATGATGAATTTCACCAGGATCATTTGACACAACTTGAGTTATTAGATGAGTGTTGTCTCAATGCTCTTGACCATCTCTAAATCTACCAAAAATGTATCAAACGTGCCTATGAAAAACATGTTCATGAATGAACCTTTCAGGTCGGTGACCTCGTTCTGAAGGAAAATCAACATGTAACCAACTAGGAGAAAAGTAAATGGGGAAAATTTGCTCCTAATTGGCTTGGACCCTATATCGTTACCCATGCCTATGGATCGGGTGCTTATCATTTGTCTTCACTTGAAGGTAAACTTGAACCTGAGACCCTTAATTCCTTGCATCTTTGACCATTCTATTATTGATATCAAGTCCTATATCACTTTCTATCAGTTGATCGCTCATCCCTTGAGCATTGTTCACCTTCCATATTACCCATTTTGAGGATCCATGACTAAACAAGAATCATATGATTACCCATAACCATTTTAGCCTTGCATTCAATATGAGTACCAGGGATCTACACATAGCATGATTCTCATGGATACTTTTTGTCTTGTTTAAGATGGAATCCCATGTTCATTCATCACTCAAACCCACCTCTTTCATAGTTAATATTTGTGTGCTACGGTATTTTCTTCTAAACAAGAACATAATCTTCCTTTATAGTCTTTCCCATGACTTAAATTCCCAAAAAAAAAAGGGATACAAATCCTTTATTCAAAATTCTAGAAAAATATGACTCCCTCAAATGGGGCATCTCTTCACTCTAATTCCACCACTATAAATAGACTGCTCCCTTGAAGGACAACTATATAAGGTCATTACAAAAATGTAATAAATATCCAGAAGCTTCCTGCATCAATCAACTTCACAAAGACCTCAATGAGATAATATACTCATCCCATATAGACTTCCCACATTGATCAGTCTATTAAAAACCAACAAATGAAGGGAAAATATGAAATTTTTGTCATGGACTTGCCTATTCTTGATCCTAGGTTACTTGTTCCAAAAGACACGTTGTCGTACACTAAGTTACATTACACCACCTATTATCACCTCCTTGCCTTTTAGCCTAATTCCCTTGTTACTTAAGGGACTTTTCATAAAAGTGACATTTTGTGATTATCTAACTTTCTTCACCCTTATAATGCTCCATTACGGAATGCCTTTAGGGTCTTATGTTCATAAGCCCCTCTTAGGTATGATTGACTCATTAGGGTTCTTATTAATTAAGTGGCTCTTTTACCACCTCTTACCATTCACCTTCATCATTACTTATTGATTATCCTATATAGGAATAGCTCATCGACACCTATATTTAACAACCATTCAATCATGCCTATGACCTACATTCAACCATGCATGTGACCTACACTTAATCATGCCTATGACCTATATTCACCCATGCCTAAACACCTATAAATCCATTCCTTTCCTTCATCACAATCTTACCTAGCTTATGGGAGAACTACATCATCCTGAGGTCCCTTTTCACCAAGAATATGTAGGTAGCACTTCAAGGGCATGGGGCCCTTGGAGGTTAGCTCGGCCACTCTCTACCCTAACCAATTCCTCCTTTTCCTTTCCTTTTCCTATTTACATTCTACCCTAGTTAGTTTCCTTTCTATATCACTAACTAGAAATTAAACCACAAAAGCAACAATTTCTAAACATCTTTACCATCATAATTTACACATTCATTTCATCACATCTACCATTTCTCTACCATAATCATAAATTTTCCTAAAAATCATCTTAACACAATCCATAACATCAAAAATTCCACACATTAATGAATTATAAATTCAATCAACCATAAAACCTGACTCAACCATGCCTAACCGACC
>JAHRHJ020003487.1:0-158026 GCA_019776745.2 Taxus chinensis | reverse complement strand
TCCATGAGAATCATGCTATGAGTAGAAAACCGGGTACGATATTGAAGACAGCTAAAAGGGAAGAGTAATCACATGATTCTTGTTTATTCGTGGATCCTCAAAAATGGGTAATATGGAGGTGAACAACATCAAGGGATGAGCGATTCAATTGACAAAAAAGTGATATGGGACTTGATATCAACAATAGAATGATTGAAGATGCAAGGCATTAAGGGGCTCAGGTTCGGGTTTACGTTTGAGTGAAGAAAAATGATAAGAACTTAATCCATAGGCATAGGTTACGATATAAGGTCCAAACCAATTAGGAGAAAATTTACCCCATTTGCTTTTCTCCTCTTTTGTTACATGTTGATTTTCCTTTAGGACGAGGTCACCAACCTGAAAGGTTTGTTTATGACCACGTTTTTCATAGGCACGTTTGATACTTTTTTGGTAGATTTGGAGATGGTCAAGAGCATTGAGACGATATTCATCTAATAATTCAAGTTGCACCAAAATGTCTTGGCAAAAATCATCGTCGTTGAGCATGTCTTGTAGTGAGATCAAGGGTGAATCGGACTTTGAGAGGTAAGATGGCTTAATATCTATTATAGAGAAAAGGGGTTTTAGTAGCGTCGAAGGGTGAATACTAATGCGATAATCCACAAGGTGACAAGGAATGTGCATATGGCCAATCTGCCCAATATTGTTGACTCTTCATAATAATTCGTTCAAGGTTTGATTGGTTGATCGGCTGGACCAATTGTTGAGGTCATAATGGATTAAAACGAGTTGCGATGCCAAAATCCTAACATTGTTTTAGTTTGCGTAGGGTTTGTTTGTTGAAAAAATTTTGTTTTCTGTATCCCAGTGAGAATGCGGTGAGGGACACCAAAATGAACAAATGATGTGACGGTTGATGAATTCACATATTTTCCTAGCTTGGTGGAAATGAGGGGAATGGATCTACCCATTAGTGTAATTTCAGGAGCAGTTATGATCCCTTGTTGGCATGTGGAAGAATTGGGCATTGATTTGCACCGACAAGAGCCAAACCCCATTGAGAGAAAGGCACAAAGGTCTCGGCGACCTGTAAGGCATAATAGGTGTGTGATGAGGTTAAGCATGTTGTTGGACATTTCATGCAATTTTGACATAATAAAACGTCACGGTTAGGGGTTGGACAAGCAAGCCTAGGCGAAGAATGCATTTGCGTAGCTAAACCACTAAAGGGACCCTCCACAATTCCTCATGGACTTCCTTAATGGTGTAGGGATTAAACTTGGTAAGGCGCGAAGAGACGCTATTGAAACCGACTTGTAAATAAACACCCATGATGACATAGTGGGAGACACTTTAAGAAAGAACATTGTTCCATGTGAGTGAGACGGCGGGTAAAATAGAAAGGGAAAGATAGTTTTATGCATATGCTTCTACAACAGTCAGTGGTGTTAGGGGCAACGGTTCAACAAAGGAGACTCACGAGGGGTAAATTAAGAGGGTTTATGTGAGCCTTTGTATGGTGACAAAGATTTAGAGTCAGCGGGCGAAGTGGATTAATCTGAGAAGCAAGAGACAATGGTGATTTGCAAATTATTGGTAGAACATGGGGGTTTGAAGTGCGAAGGATAAAGGTGGTCAAAGATGTCTACGTGACACTTATTACTTTAGAAGTATCTAATTATGACACTAGTAGATACATAACGTGGTTTATGACAACGAGAATCACCAAAATGTTGATTGCCCTTAAACATCTAAGACTAAGCATGGAGACCCAATATGAGTGCTTCATATTCAATAATATTGTTTGTACAATCAAAATCGAGTTTGAAAGACAAAGGCATAGGTCCACCATCAAGCAGAATGGGGATAACACCAGTCCCACCCCCACACTAATACTTGGAGCCATCGAAGAAGAGTTTCATTTGGTAAGTGGGTTCGTCTAGGGAAAGGGTAGCTATAGACTCGCCGAGAAAGTCAAAGTTAGAGGGTTGATTCTAAGAAATAGCTGCGTCAGCCAATTGGTCAGAGATAGCTAGCCCCTTGATGACGTTTTGAGGATGAATCGAGGTCGAGGTCGGTTAGAAGCATAAGGCCAACATCGGCACGGATTTTTGATAAGGTTGACATACATATAGTGTATGGGTCAGTATTAGTAAGGACGAAGGTTTTTTGGGAGTATGTAATGGAAGAGTTTGGTGGTGATGAAAAATAAGTGTAGGAAACATTTTTTAGCATTGGTATATCTAGTTTCGTAGTCAAGAAGGGTATGTCTTATGTAATAAATCGCTTTCTCTTGGTGTTGGTTATCACGATGGTGGAGCAGGCACCTAGAGAATGATCAGGGTCAGAAATAGAAGGTAAAAGGGTGGTCATCCTTGGAGGAATTGAGCACTGGTGGTTGAAAGAGGGTATTGTTTCAAGGATTATAAGGTTTTTATGGCATCCACTCATTACCATTGAAGGACACGTCCTCTTGAGAAGAGATGGAATAGTTGACAACGGTCAAGAAAGTTGAAAGATAAAAAATGAATGATTAGCTTCCTTGTAGGTTCGAAGTTGACAGAGATTAGTGTGTGGCGGGAATTTCAAGAATAGCAGTACTTTAGTAGGACGCGACGTCTAGACATGAAAAGAAATAATGAAACCTAGGAGTTTCCGAAAAGTACGCATGAGATTTTTTCGGTAAAGCAAACAAAAGATTGATGAGGCGGGCAAAGATGATTTTAAGAATGGGCAGGTGTTCAGTTCGATGCTGGAGTTGGGAGCAGATCCTCTATGTAATCTACAATATTAGATGAATGAGTCATGGAAATATGTAATTCATGCCCGTGCATATGTAGCACCAATGTTTTTGAGGCCGAAGGGATGGACTCGGCTAGCAAAAGTTCCCCTAAGGGTGATGAAGGAAGTCTTGTGCTGATCATCAAGAGATAGTAAAATTGATTATAGCCCAAGGAAACTGTCCCTGAGTGAAACATTAAGGCCAATGTGAGATCAACTAGTGGTCAATGCATTGGTAGTGGGAAATCATTTGGGACAGGCGAGGTTGAGGTCACGAAAACTACATGTAAATGTGGAGTCCCCCTGTCACGTTGTGACATGAACGAGTTAGAATCCATGGGGATAATCAATGGTAGAATGAAGGAAATTGAGAGAAGGCGGTGAAGCTCTTCTGTGACCAGAGAGCATGCGAGGAGCATTTTCCGTAGCGTTGTTTGATGGGTGGCATGGAATGGTACGATATTATGGAACCATGACTTTTGGGTCAATTACCGGTGCATATTGGAATAGGACCGGGAAAATGTGTTGTTATGGTCCCGAAGGAAAGAAGGTGAAGGCTTCCATTCAGTAAAGTCCAAGGATGGCCGATTTAAATGTGTGGAGTCATCCTGAGTATTTACTGTTGATTCACTGGTGATTCATTCAACATGGTTACATCTCAGAGGGAACGCCCAATAATATAAGAATCTTCTGCACCAAGGTAGGTGAGGATGGGGAATCATCGTCCGACATTGAATTGACGTTAATTGAAGGTGTATCATCATCGATCATGGCAGATACAGGAATGAGAAAGAAGAGGCAGGCCTCACCATGGTTGATAGGTCAGTGGGCCCAGGAAATGGATGTAGAAAACATAAAATTAGGACGAAAGATAAGGATCTATGGAGTTCGTGGTAAGATGGTAATGGGGGTGAATGAGAGGAGGAAGATTTCGGTCGTGGATAATGTGACGTGAACCTTCGTGGAGGGTGGAGTCGTCAAAACTTAAATGCCACTATGGTCATTGTGTTTACGAGGGACGCTAAATGAGCTATGGTGGCTTGTCAAAAAAACCGAAGTAGGAATCCTTTCCATGTGGCACTGGGGGCGGAACAGTGTGAGCGAAGTGGCGGTTAGTGGGAAAGTGTAGGTCAGATGGAAAAATGGTTAGGTTTGGGATGAGCTCGGGTATAGGCGGCCATATTCAGTCCCCATTGTTAGGTTGGGCAAAGGTGGGGAGGGCCAGAAGGGCAAATGTAACCGTGTGGATGTCATAGCTGGGGTTACGTAGATTCCCATATCTTGAGGGGTGAGGAAGGTATTCGAATTGTATGAGGCAGTATTCCCCCAAGTGAGGTGTAACAACACCTTCTAAAGGGATCAATTAGTTGGGAGTGGATAGCGGGTAAGAAGCTCGCTAATGAAGGGGAAACAAGGGCACCAATGGTAGAGGCTACAACGTAGTGGGGATTACAAGGTTAGATGCGTAGAAGTGTGGGAATTTGTGGTGTATGGGTAGGGGATGAAGGTGAAGTGGTGACAGTAGTCGATTCCTTTGACCGGCAAAAGCACATCATTGGGTTGAGATAGCATTGTTATAGGTCTTGAAGGGCAGGTCGGCAGTATGTGTAATATGTCCCTGTGTTAAATTTGAGCATCGATGAAAAGTCAAAGGGGACACAACCAAGTAAACATGGATTCCAAGGTCGACCAAGCAGTAAGTTATACTGGAATTCCCCCTCTAGGACATAGAAAAGTTAAGGGACGATGCAGGGACCTACACGAACATGGAGAACAATTGTACCTAGGGTAGAGGTCATGACATCATTGAAGGAACACAACATAACATGGTTACCATGCATACAATTGGCAAGTATTTGCATTTGGTCATATTCCTGGGAGGAGATAATGTTAATACAAGTACCACCATTGATCATAATCTGTCGTATGCGTATGATTATCGATAAAGTAGAGATGAGCAGAGCGGGGTAAGGATCATTATATTGGAAAGGGAGTGACTCTTCTTTTAAAAAGATGAGCCGGCCATTTTGGTGAGTGGGTAGATGGGTGTAGAGGCAGGTGAAGACTAGGAGAGAGGCTAGTGGTGAGGGTAATGATGGATGCTATGGGTTGGGTGATTTGGTAAGATTGATGGATAAAGGACCTCAGAGGGCTTGACGATGTGACTTCGAGGTTTGAAGGGTTCGTATTAAAGACATTTTGAGAGGGGATTGGTGTTAGTGTTTTGCATTGTGCATGGTGACCCAATAAAAAATAGGATATGCAGGACCTCAAATGAGACTTTGGGTATGGGTGCGGATTGTTTATGTGGGGTACGGGGTTGGTTGATGGCGCCAGTTGCTTTTTCCTTGCCCTGTCTTTTGATATCGGGTGGCAATGTTTGATCAGTTAATTCCTGAGGGGAGGTGGAGGAAGGGTGTGTCATGGAAAGGTATAATGGCCGGAGGGACAAAACCTAGTGGGGGATTTCGCGCTCCCGTATTCGCGCCGCCGCCTGTACCTGCTTAATCATTCTGCATGCTCGCCCTTTTTACGACTGATTGCGGCCTGCCACCTTGTCTCCCCCGACACCTTGATGTCCAGGGATTCCCTTGCCGTCGTGCTGACACAAAGAGCATGCCCGGGATCCCCCAAATCGCTCCGCCGCACCGCCCCAGCTCCGTTGTTTTTCTCCGTCAGCCCCCTGAATGGAAGGCTCGGCCCCAGTCGACAATTCTGTTATCCTCCCTGCGTGTGCTTCGACACCGCTCTTCACGCCTCTAGGCCGGGGAGTCTACCTTTATACTACATACGTAGCAGATCCCCTCCCGTCTCATCGTGTGGATTTGTTCAGAGGTGGCTCCCTTCGTGGCACAATTTGTGGTAGAACTGCTTTATTCCGTCTCGTTAGCGACGGGGCCGAGATGTGCCGCGATGAATTTCGGGCTCCTCGCGCTGGCAGCCAAACTCCACGCTACCGTGACTTACCTACCCCACCGTGCTCACCTATCAATAGTCTGGCTCACCTGTGCCACCCCTGACTGCTGTGTTCACTGTTCCCCGTCCTGCCAGTTCGTTTTCCAACATGTCGTCCCAGAGTAACGAATCGTGTATCGCCGCGCATGGACTGTTCGTTGCGGCCATGCCGCCTTTGTTCCACCGCAGTCCCCCATTCTTACAAAACCTCCTAAATAAACAATCTAGCCGGGTTTCGTTAACTGCTGACCCATCGCTGGTGGCACGGTCAGTGACTCAGCGCCCCTGTACTCTTCCGATTCTATCCTAGCTGTCTGTTCCCCCATCTAGCGCCCAGAGTGCTGCCACGCTACATTTCCCCTTTCTCTTGTATCGGGGTTTCTTAATATAAAAAAAGAATATCAAAAAAAACCCCAACAATATCCAAATTTCCGTTTTTTGTGATGCATCGCCCGTTTAGGCTCTTTTTTATTTGTGGTCTATTTTTTTTATGACCCTTGTGAAATGCACAGTTAGGGCGAATTCATTTTGGTGTGTTTGGCTAGCTCTCTTCTACAAAACATGTTAATTTGAATCTCATGGTGGATCAAAGAGTGTGGGGTGGAGATTTTGGGCTGAGTAGATAAGGAGAAGATCTGTGGAAATTGGTGAGGTGAATTGGGGTCATCGCAAGAAGATCGCCATTGTCAAACTGTTCTTCAGGAGAATAATTGGATTAAGAGCGGTTTTATAGCATTACATTCTCACCTCGTGTCCTGGCAAAGATGGTAGATGCAAAGTTGGTTCGTAAAAACCTTTTGGTTGGTTTGAGGGGTCATAGGTCAGAGGTGGTAAGTGATGACAGAAGTTTGAGGGATTGGTTAGATTTTGGTGTAGACCCTGTAATGGCTCACAGGGAGGTGAATTGTTTTGGGTATAGGTGTGGTTGATGTGGAGGAAAAGTCTTTACAAGCCGGGGGACGGTTCGCTTTAGGAGGTTACTACGGTTGGGGGTGGGTGTCTTATGGGGTGTCTTATCTGCTTGGGTAGGGGCATGGTAGATGAACTAACAATGGAAGGTTTGGTGTGTGGTGTGGTCTTATGTGTTTGTCGTATCTGCTTGGGTATGGGCATGGTAGATGAACTGATAATGGAAGGTTTGGTTGGATTTTTTTTTTTAAACCTTATTGAAGGGTAGCAGTTTTTTAGCTTAGATTGCATCTTTTTGGGTAAAGGTGATACAGACGTATGAGATGTGGAGGGAAAAGATGATGGTGGAAGAGGGCAGGCTACCCATAGGGGTAACCAAGGTGTTGTGGAGGTAAGTGGTATGGGTTGGGCAGGAGGTGTGATTGAAAGGGAAGAAAGTGTCATGGGTAGTGAAGAATTGATGATGGTAGTGGAGGTATGGGTGGTAAGAAGGTCATGGGTGAGGGTAGAAGTTGTGTAGGTCACTTGGGTATATTAGAGGTTTGTGACGAGGAAATGGGTTGTTGCGCTCTTAGTTTACCGGTGGATGGGGGTTTCTTGGCCATGGTCGAGGGGTGAGGTCCTAGGATGTACGGGGCAGGGGTGATGCGAACTGACGTGGTAGGCGAGTGTGTGTGAGGTCTAGGAGATGGACTCTTGTTTTAGGGGCCGAGTTAAGTTTTTGTTAGTTCTGGAAGATGTAGCTAATTTCTAATATGATGGCGTGGGTGAGTAAGGCTAGTTTGGGGGGTTTTTTTTTTTTTTTTTTTTTTTTTTTTTTTTTCGGTATACCCTAGTTAGTTGATAGTTTAGGTAAGGGAGATGATATAGGCATGGGCTTTAGGTGTAGATTATGTGGCTTACGGGTAAGGTATGAGTTGGAAGAGTGGGTCATGGAAGGATGCAATAGTTGTGGTTGTTTTTAGTTTGGTCACTCGAAAACACTTTTGGATAGATTAGTGGAGGTGTCAGTGAGTGAAGTTGCATTTGTTGTTGAAACAGGAAGTAGAAGCATCCCCAAAGTAACGCTCTATCGACATAGTCCAAGAGATCGTCCAGTGTGTAAGGTACATTATAAGTGGGGGCTATGGGGATCGAGTGGCAATCCCCGTAAAATGTGTTTTGAGAGACAGGGAAATTCGGTTGCCTCGAAACGTTGTGGGTAAGAGAGCCAAAATTATATGAACAGGATCGAAGGTCTGAGGTTGACGGTCATCTATAGCAATGTAATTCTATAGTATCATCAATGGGCAGAGGAGAGGATTGGGCCAGCGAAGCTGGACTCTCATTGTGTTGGTGTAGGTGGGGGGTTGCCTGTATCTTTATGATTAGGAGAGGTGCCATAAAATTGTTTGGCAATTTTGAGGGGTCAACGGGCGGTGTGATGATTATAGGCTCCTCCATGGGTGAAGGGAAATGAAGGGGGTTCCTCTATGGGTAGAGGAGTAGTGAAATAGGTTCTAGTGCTAGGTATGGGAGTACAGTAAATTTCATCGATGGAAGGAACATGATGGCAATTAGGAAGTAATGGTGGTCATTGCAAATACGTGGAACTCGCAGACCTGTATCATGGTTTGAGGTATCACCAACTGGTTGGAAGATGGCCACATGATTAGGGATGGCTTTTTGAAGATTGTAACGTTTTGGTTAGTGGGTGCATTTGGGCTATTTCGAAGATATATCTCCATTGTCTAAACATTCTGGCGATATTATTAAAGGTGATGAATTATTGTCGCCGTGAACTTTGACACGATGATAGTTACAAAATTTCATGTCCTTATTACCCATGATGGGTTGTAGGGTAAAACATTATTCGTGGTTTTATAGGTGGGAAGGGTAATGACATAGCCTTAACAAGGATTTTCCAAAACGAAAGAATACGATTCTATATGGAAGGTACTTGTGCTATTCTCTCTGGAATGGGAAAGCTTGGAAAGAGAGAGATTAAAAGGGAGTTTAGCTAGGTTTGATTGATGGGGGGACAGCTTTGAGAACTACGGGCATTAGCAAACCCTTTGGGGCTTTGAATAGGGTTTGGGGTTTCAAAAGATGAAGAAGTATCATTTGATTGATGCAAGTTCTGTTATGAAGTTGATCTTCTTTTCTTCAAAACAACGAATTCCATTTCTGTGCCATGGTGAATGCCTCGTCGAAAGTGAAAAAGGTTTACACATACAGGGTTGGTGAGATGTGTCTCACACAAGCCCGAGTAAATAGCTATATAAGCTCAGTTTGAGGTAATTGAAACATGAGCTGGTTAATGAGGCTCGCCAGTGAGATTGAAGTCAGCCAATGATCAGTATACTGTCGTGTGGAAAAAGATCTATCATAGTAACCTCTTAACAATGTTGATGGAGAGTGATCTAGGAAGGCTTGGGATACTGATAAATGAGCAGATGGGTGTCTAGTAGACCACTATACCAGTCTAATGCACGTCCTGTCAGGGACATTGGGAAAGTCCTCAAAAGTAAAGTGTCATCATGGGAAATCAAGTAACACCCATGTTTAAAGGACCACAAATGTTGTTATAGATCTTCTTTGATATTAAAGTGATTGAATTTTGGAATCTCCCAATGTATGGGGTATGGTCAAATGGGAATGGATGGGTGAATAGGCTCATTACAAATTTCATCATAGGTCAAGGAATTACGTGATCCAGAAACTGATGCTTCTAGTGTTTTCATCTTTTCCATCATCAACTTGATGAGGTCATTGGTAGGTTTTGATGCGGGGACACCTCCGGTGGCATAAGGAGGTGGATATTAAACCTCATAGGGAGCTTGAGAATAAGGAACCGACATGGGAGGCACATATCTAGAATGGGTGACAGACGGGATAGGGGGTTGTTGATAGTAGGTGTATGTAGGTGGGATGGTTCTTGTGACTCTGGTAGCGATTGGGGGCAATGTTTGCGGGATGGAGAGGATGATATTTTGGAATGGAGTAGGGTCCATCAACACCATGGGTGGTTGTGTTGCAATGTGTATTTGTGACACAATGGGTGTGGATTGTGCTATGGTTTGGGTGGTGGATGAGGGGACAACAGATACGACATGTGCGAGGGAAATTGCAGACACAGTGGTCATGGCAGGTATGGGGACTAGCTGTGAAACTACCGGGGGTGAAGTAGGTGAGGGTAACGCTGCATTATTAGGGGCTGATGCAATAGCAGTAAAAAGGGAAGTAGAAATTGATACAGGCATGCCGTATATCAACTGACTAGAGGAGTCTTGGGTGGAAGAGTGGGAAAGATAGAACTGCAAGGCTGCGGGATTTTGATCAAGGATTCGTGGAAACTCTTCGTCACCGGCAGAAATGGTGGTAGGTAAGGTTAGATCCATGGGTGATAGGATGGAGGGCGGTGAGGAACTAGGTGGGAGTGGTTGATGAATAGTGTGGAATATGAGGGTGTTAGTCTGGCTACGAGTCAACACCATGTGAACAAGTACTGACTTGGTAAGACTATATTTTGTAGATGACACAGAAAATAATAAAAATAAAGAATAATGGGGCCCAAGAGGTGAATCTAGCCAATGTCTAGATTTTGAAAAATTAAACATAGGAAATCGGTTGACCGGTGACAGTTATGGGAAAACTGATGATGGTCAGGATGACCGTTGATGGTTGGGACAACACAGATGATGATTTCTGAAACTGATTCTGGTCACTGTGGAAGAAACTAGTCTCAAAAAAATGAAGTGGGAATCTTGGATTTATACTGGTGAAACTATGTATGACAGTGAATATCAACAAGGGAGAAATATGATGATGCCCGGAGGGCTGGAAACAGAAAAGAAGCAGTGATGAAAGTTGTTCTAGGTAAAGTAACTAGAAATCTGAAAGCCAACACCGGTTAGGGTTTAACCAATGATAGTCAAATGTGAACTGGCGATAGTCGCTAGACCGACATCGGTGACTGTGAAATTAGAAAGAAATGAAGAAAATTGGTTTTGTTAATTAAATTAAGTGAAGAATCAAACTCATAAGCCTAAAAATGAGGAGATGAGGCCCTAACACACTCAGATAAAGTCAGAATACTCCAACTATGATGGTGGAGTGTGCAAGGAAGAAGAAAAATGGGGATTCCTAGTCTCACACCTCAAAACAAAACCCAAGAAGAACGCTAAGAAAAAGTGCAATCCTAACAGTTATTTTCTTATGTTTGTTTAGCTTATGCTATTTAGGACTATGTGTATTTAGAACATAATTTTTTGGTTGGGAAGGCATCCTAGGAAGAAGGATATCTAAAAGGAGAGGTTTTAGGTATGTTATGGCGGGGGCAGGCTGTCCTATGAGATGATGACTTGACAGAGGCAACGAGCTGGGGAGTACCTGCCAATTGTATTGTGTGATTGCTGACAGATGTTCCCAGGTAAGATGTTGTTTAAGAAAGATGTGTATATTTAATTTTGTGCAAGTTTGGTAAGAAAAAGAGAGAGAGATAAAAATGTGATTTCTACAATTATTTGTGTCAACCATCAGCTGGGCATGACTTTAAGCATATAGGTTTCCCTTAGTTTTAATGTGAGCTAATAATGCAATAAATCTAAATTCAATGCAGGTATTTTAAACCCAAATCGAAGTGTGATATTCGATGTAGCGAGAGATGAAAAGGAAAAGGGGTGCTCTTTCACTAATGCAATGCAAAAGAAAGGAAGATGTGTTCTTTTTAAAGCACTAAAAACATGATTTATTTTAGAAAATAGAAAGAAGGAGAATGATTCCAAAGAAGAAAAATTAATGTGGAAACTTTTCAAAGGGAAAAAAACACACAACTTTCACCTAGGAATGAATAAATGCAAAAGAACCCCTGATGGGTCCCACCGAGCATGCCAAAATGTTTCATCGTTTTCTTTACCTTTTCGAAATGATGAAACAGATAAGGGTAAGGGCCAAGGAGGCATACCTATTAAATGATGGTCGGTTGATGGTTGTTGCACGCGTTCTGACTTCTTGATCCATAGCTGAATGTGAGAGCTTCCTTTTGGCTAGGAGAAACTACTGTGTTAAGGATCTGATGGCTGAGTGGTGGAGGTGGCTGATCAGAGAATACGTGTATGGTCTTATAGCGGTTCTTTCACTAGAGTGATCCTATGGATACAATGGCTCTCTGATTGATGCTGGTGATGGCTATGAATGTCTGGATGTGTAAAAGGATGCTAATTTCACTTGCATGCCGCTCTGGTTTCCTTCCTTGCTCTCAGAAATGTGCCAACCTTGAAATAACGTTACCAAAGGGAATAAAAGGTAACCAACGATGGTTTCGTGTTGACCGGCGTCAGTTAGGGCGGGATTTCCTAAGTTTACTAAAAATGGGAGATCATGGCAATGATTTCTTCCAGATCTCTCTATTCATTTGGGAAAGTGCGAGAGTTACCTTTTCTTATGTGGGAATGTGGTTAGAGGGGATGTAGGCTTTGATTTTTAGGGTTTAGTTAGTTATGGAAACATACTAAGAATAGACGTAGGGTGAGTTGGATAGGTGAGGTGTATAGGTGATGTGGTGGGGTGGGAATTATCTTAATTAGGGTAATTAAATAATAAATATTGTGAGGACATGGATTAATTTAATTAAATTAATTAAATTAATATTAGTGTGGGGTGTAAGGGGCCATGGTTAGGTGAGTGTGTTCAAGTTGATTATTTAACGAGAGGTCAACGAGCATGTGACCGAATTTTGGTGTCTACACCAAGCTAGATATTGTTTTGGTCACTACATGCGTTGAGGCTACACATGCCCGAAAGGTACCAAACAAGAGGCCTCTTATCGTAAGATAAAAAGTGTTACATGGGAAATATCTTGATCCTACCCACCAGAAGGAGGTGTACCAAGAAACCATGGAGGTGATAAGGAGTTTGCAAGGAGAAATCCAGTGTTTGAAGGAGAAATCACAAAAGTTGGAGCAGAAGAAGAGCACTGAGGTTCCTCAATAGGATATGGATGAGGTTAGGGAAGTGTTTTAGATGATGTGGAAGGAGAAAATTATTCCTCTATTGGGAGAATGGCTTAGAGAAAAGGTACTGCATGCTAGAGGAGAGTGTGGGAGACAAGTTCTACATGCTAACCTGCCCCCTCACAACATTGATTATGATAAGGAGATCACACTGAATGCAGTTGTTGATGGGTGGCTCTTGAGTAAAATATTGATTGAAATAGGCATGCGGGTCAATGTCCTTACTCTAGATGCATGGAATCAAATGAGGAGGCCCCCATTGCAGCCATCTTCCAATGTTTTGTACATGGATAACAGGATAAAGGTCATGCCTCTTAGAGTGTTGAAGGGTGCATCCATAACTATTTAAGGGGAAAATTTTACTGGAGATTTTGAAGTTCTAGATATTTATGAGGCTGATAGTTTCCCAGCATTACTTGGGTGCCCCTGGTGTTACACGAATAACGTTGAATTGTGCTTCAATAAGGGGTACATTAGCTTTGAAAAAAAGGAGTGCATGATTATCCCACTAACTGATGTAAGGTCTATGCCTTATGTGGAACCCTTAGGAGAAGAATACCTAGATAGAATCTATATGCACACCATCAGGGACCCCGATGTAATTCATCCATTAAAGGAGGGAGCCATTTAGTGGGAATACGTTCAGTCTATAAGTGACACAACTAGTATTGTGTGTGATAATTGGGAACATGGGACATATGATTTGGTTAGAATGCATATGAAGGATACTGAGACTCGAGTTATCAGAGCATGCTTAGTGAGGTGCTTGGGAGGAAGGCAGTTGTTAGGGTACACTAGGAGGGAAACCCTGATGTATATCTATGTGAAATGGAGATCCAGTGGAAGTGTCAATTGGAGAGAAGGAATATGCTTACCTAAACATTGTGGGAAATAACAAAAAATTGGTGGGTGACCCATCGAGACAATATTTTAGAATGACGTGAACTGAGAATCGCCCTCTCTGTAAGGTTTATCCAAAGTAATGTACCATCTCAAATGTGTGACTATGATGGGAGGGGATCCATCTCATGCCATGTTTAGGAGTGTGAGAAGACTTGGATGAGAGGCGTGGAAGCTTTACCCCCTTCCCTATGGGTACAAAAATGTTATTCCACCTTGCAGGGTTGTGTGCACGCCTAGTACATATATTCATAGTCACGTTATCAAATGGGGAATTGGCAGGAGATGACGACGGATATCATCCAAAATTTTGAGTACTAATCCCCTAAGCAATCAGTGAATGAGGTACTGTAGGTAGTCAAGCGCCTTACTTTAGGATATTGTGTCATGGCAAAGGAATGAATTTTGGAGTTGATAGGAGAACCTGAGTTGGGGGTGCACTTCATTGAAGAATAATTAGAAGAGGTACATCTTGAGCACGCATGCATAGAGAAAAAAAGGGTAAGTTGGTGTACTTGGTTGATGGTGAGGAGATGGAAATATTGGATGTTAACCATACCTTAAGTACGCACAAAGTATTAGGAAAAGCAAATGAGCAAGTGCACACCTACCATGAATCCTTGAAAAAAAAGAAGGTTAACATCGGTACTAAAGCAGAGCCTAAGGAACTTTTTATTGGAGACTACTGAAGATACCAGGAAGTTTCAAAAGTGGTTGAACTACTGTATGATTTCCATGACTTGTTCCTATGTAGGTACTATGAGTTAAAAGGGGTTCATCCTTCGTTGGAAAAAATGTGGATCAATTTGAAAGAAGGTGCACACCCCATCAGGAAAAGGCCCCAAAGAATGAACCTGAATTTACGTGTAAAGGTTAAGGAGGAAATTGATAAGATGATATAATTTGGGATCATTGAAGCCATTGAGGAATCTGAATGGGTGAGCTCAATGGTCATTAGTATCAAGAAGGATGGAAGAATAAGGATATGTGTAGACTATATGGTTCTACTTTATGATTCTAAGTTTTTGGGAAAAGACAAGACAAAGCGACGAAGAAGTGAAACACATAGGAGAAAAATAGGGCCCATAAAGTAAATTGCCCACTTTTCAAATGGATTTGCGCTAGAAATTATTATTTATGGAATTTCCTCTCTTCATCTTGGTTTACCAAGGTGCTGGAAATGATCAGAGGTCTTGTAATATTCAATACAATACTTGTAAATTGTATCCCACCAAAGGTCAGCCAATAAGATCTTGCGCATGTTAGCATTTCCTGTATAGTGACCTTCTGCAATGCCACAATGAGCATATTCTATGATTGCAGTATGCTCATGTTTCAATACACACCTGCATAAAACCTCATCTCATCCTAAATTGTACAAGTCTATAAAAAATTAGGGCACTCACACTTGTAGTGTTAAGTCAATCCACAATTGTAACAGGTCTCATGGGAAAAGTCACCTCTTCCTCCACGACCATTACAACCTTTGAAGCCTCTGTGAAAACCTTTTTCCTTAACCTCCTCCTTCCGCATGCCCTTCATACTGATAATCCTTGGCCTTATAACTGCTCTCAATTTTGGTTTAGCACACACTAGGATCAATGATGTCATGGATTTGGTATATCAATTGGAATTCCATCATATCGTGACTAGTGGATGTGAAAATTTTACAATAGGAGGAGAAATTTTTCCACAGTGCGCGCTAAAACAAAGGACATCTACTATGATAATGATCTATGTGACAAATCTCATAATCTAATGATATGGTGCATACTGATCTTCGAGGACAGCTATCCTTTATGTGTCCCTCTACCTCACAATCTATGCACCATAGTCCACTGTGAGTCTTATGAGCCAAGTTCACAGAAAAATTCTCAAGATGCTTTGCCATGGCAGTAATCTATGCTTCTAAAAATGGGCTTACTCTAGTTCCTATGCTTTTGACAGCCTCAGTGTATGAAGAAGCCTCCAGGGCTCGAGCGGACTGTGAAAATACTATGGGAAAGTGCTCGTGTGAAAGGCATGATCAATCCTCTAAAGAACCATTGAGCATGCTATGAGGGATGGATATCATAAAACAACTTTAAAAAAGAGTTTTAAAGTGTGCAGCATAATCCCGTACACTCTCTTCCATCCATTTTTGAATATCCTTCAACGCGTTGATGCTCTTTTGTTTAAACTCAGGAATGTGGATATTTACCAATAACTCATCACGTAACGCAATATAATCCACCACTGTCTGATGGGGGTCATACTTCTGGTACCAACTTTGCATGCATCCTTACAATGTAGTTGTAAACTGACTTGCTTTCCACTCCTAGGCAGTGATCCCCTTAGCGCGTCTTAGTAATTCACATTTATGGACATGCTCTGTGGCATCCTCAACACCCTTGTAATCAGGTAAGTGGAGCGAGATCTCATAAAACACTTGTTGAGGTGGTTGAGGCTTTTTTCTACCAGATCCAGGACCTTAATTTCCTCCTGTGTTGCCTCCACCACCAGAAGACCCGAGCACCTACATCTATGTATAACATCATCCTTTCCTAGCCTCTCACTAGCACTAATAGTAGAAACAACCAACAACAACAATGGTAACCCCCAACATCACACACACATCCCTCTATCTCATAGCATCCTCGCAACACTTCATTATCTCTAAAACCTCCCTCTATTTCGAACCCAAGCACTCCTTTAAATAGAATTTGGATCTCCTTCACCGCCATAATTTCACCCATGAGCAGATCTCATGTTAGGTGGAAACGTGCTCCTCCATACTCAAGTGCTTATGCCAGCTTGCAAAAGCCTCCACTAACTGTAATGATCCTCCTTTGGAATATTCCCTTCATGGAATATTCTTTCCTTGAGCTCCAAGACTTTAGGCTGACACCTTATCCACTCATCACGCCTACTCGAGCCTTCACATGTTTTTCCTACGATGCCACCTTAGAAATGTGGCTAAGTCCCCAAACCCTTTCCTACTTCCGCATGCAACCATTTTCTCCCATGTGCCTTTCCTTGAGCATTTTTCTACCTTACTTTCCCTGTGTGCGTGCACTCTTCCTCTACCTTGGGACTTAGTCAATTTTAGGGTCTAACATCACCCCACACTAAACTTGTTGTCCATCCTCAGAAACAACTTGATCTTCTATAAATAATAAAGAATGGGAGGAAAGAATAACATGTTTCTGGCTTGTGCTAAAGGATTAAAGAATTCCATCACTACTGAAGAAGAATTGGGAAGTCTTTATTCAAGCCTACTTCAATTTTACACCAAGCATCCACCTCATTTTGCGCTTGTTAAAACACATTCCCTATCAATGCATCGACTCATCAAATGAAAACTCCTCTTCCTTAGCCTTCAATGTATCAACAATTTTTTCCATCTATTTGCTAAGGTTTCTTAGCGTGTCCATCCTACGAGTGACCTGGGGATATGATTATTTCTCTTTATTTTTAATCGAGACCCTTAGGCCTTTGATCACCTCAGACTTCTTCTCGACCTCTAGCAATTATTTTGTCTCATTCTACCCTGTTATTCTTGTTCTTCTCCTGAAACTCCTTCAGGTCTGCCTCATGGGTAGCAACCAATATACCTACCACCATGTCCCTATCCCCACAATTGTCATAAACAACTTTGGCCATGTGCGCCATGTGGTTTTTTACTGAGGCAAGGAGCTCGGAGTACCGAGTTATGGTTTCCTCAATCTTTGATTTCTCCTCAACCCTTTGTCACACCAAAACTTCCTCTACTAACTCCAACACAAGTGGTTACTTCTCCATTGTGATCAAGCGCACCACATCCTCCAAGAAAAGAAAAGTTGACTCATACTTCTGTTCAGGAGGGGCCAAATCTGGGCATGCTCGAATGATGGATTCTGAGATAGTCTTCACCTTTTTGTAAGCTTCACACACCTTCACCTTCTCTTCTCTCAACTCAGCCTTCAGTTGCACAATTATAGACTCCTTCCCTTTTATCTCCCTGTCTCTCTCTATTATCTCCTTATTCTTTTCCTCCAATTCATCCTCTAGGGATTTGATTCTTTTATTCCTCCTGAATAACTGAGCCTCTACTTCTACTGACACCTTGTTGAGCATTACAAACCTGTTCATTAGTTAACCACTGAGTATCCACAATAGGATTCACCTCACTGGGGTTCTCTATTTCTATTATTACATCTACACCAACTTCAACTCGGGATCATCAACATGAGACTCGAAAGTCCATGACAACATCTTCTTTGTGCGCATGTACAAGCTACCACTATCAAATGATGACCAAAAAAGAGTTGATCTGTGGGTACTATGCTCTAGAAGCATGCATGAAGGAATTTTCTAGGGTCATTGACATAAGTCATGTGTCCTTGCGCCACTAGCATGCCCTTGCCATCCAGTGCACACTGTCATCAGGAAGCTCACTGCTAAGCTGGGATATCCACCCATGCTCCCATACTCCTTTCTTATTTCCACTGTTTCTTTCAATACCTCCTCAATGTTGTGCTCCACTTCTTGATCCACCAAGTTTTGAATGATGCCTGCCACTTCCCTTTCCACCGTATCCTCCAATTGTCCTCCAGATAAGTGTGGGGTCTTCTACACATTTATTCCTATTTCTTCATCACTACCTCCCACATTATGAGCACCTTCCTCATAATCATTCTTCTCCTCATCATCAGAATTCATGTATATCATGAACAGGGGGACTCTTTCCTTCCTCGTGCTCTTCATTCTCCTCCCTTAGAGTCATCATCCTTTATGCTTTCTGTCTCCTCAGAGTCTGAGATTTGTGTCCATCTTCTGCTTCTTCTTTATTTTTCTAGACTCCTCTAACACAGGGGAAAATTCCTTTTTAGGTGATTTCTCCTTAACAAGGGATTTCTTCCTCCTTGTGTAGGTACTTGGACCAACACCTGACTCTTGCACTACTGCGTTATGAACTATATGTGTGCTCGACACCCTACTTGTTGTAGTCTCTTCCCTTTCTCTCTTCATCCCTTTCTTCATGGAAAAGTCCTCTGGGATGGATACATCATCCTCGATGTATGTTCCCTTCTCAAACTTGGGCCTTAGGTGTATATACACCCTTGCCACCATTTTTCCTGTAATAGGTATTGACACGGGCTTCACCATACGTATGTCATGGGAGACATACTTCTCCACACATTTCTTAGGATATACCAACATTCTACGTAGTGCGTGGTACTCCTGGTCTACCTCACTTAGATAAAATCTAAGTTTCTTAGCCTCCTTGAACCTATTGACGATGCTCTTAAAATATTGTGCTGTGAAGGAAAATAGTAATTTACACCATGGGATTTTTGAGCCATCTTTCAAAGTAAATATGCCTATGTAGAAGTGTTGGTATACTGCGAACTCAACCTCACCATGCACTAGGGCTGGTAGCTACTCAAGGATTCTCCATTCCACCCCAAATGCATCATGCATTCTCTTGTACCACTTCTCCAAGCATGCCTTATGTGTAGTAGTCATTGTGTCACAAGTGTATGCTTCAAACCTCTTTGCGGGGGAAGGGTCCTCATCAGGGTACTCCCAGACATAGCTATTTGGCCCATCGGGCACTCCAATCTCTGAAAAAACACAATGGTAAGAAGTAAATTACCATACATGATCTTGTCTCTGTCATGCACCACATCTATGATATCTTCTGTAATGAAGGCCGAGAGGTTGTAGATTGTTCCCTCTAAAATCTTCCTACAAATATTCAACCACCTCTTATCCACTTGCATCCAACACTCTTGTCCATTCAACTTGGTTAGCAAGTGTGGCCATCTTCATAACTAGGTTGGTGATCTTGCTAATATCAAAGTAGCATGAACCCTTCTTATACTCATACTCTACGGTCGTTTCCTTGACTACATCCTTATCACCCAAGTCATCATCCAATGAATCTCCCATGCATTTAAGTCCAATGTACTTAGAAATCAACTAGGAAATCAAGCGCATTCTCCCTCCCATGAAGTAAAAATAATCCTCATGCACGCGTGACATCAACCACTGGTATAACCTATTGGGTTTACCAAAATATGGAAACTCATAGAGTTGCAAGAGTCCAACCTTCTCCAATGTGGTTTTCACTGAGTCATCATAAACATGCTTATCATCATGTGTCCTCTCTCCCATTGGGTGAACTAACTCCAATGCCATTTCCTTCTCCATGGTGATTTTCCTATGGTTGTAATCACTTACAACCATATTCCGCATGTGAGACACCAAATCCATCCCTAATAAAAAGCCATCGGGGTACTGCATCTCCACGTACCACTCTTCATTGAAACTAGTTGATGCAACTAGTTTTCCCTTACCTTTTCCTTTTCCCTTCTTAGGTGAAGTGTTTGATCCCTTCCTTGGTTCCATTTTCCTCATCTGGTCCTTGTTATTTCTTCCTTTCTTCTTGCTTCAACTCTTCTCAATCCCTCGGCTTCACTCCTCTGCGAAATTCCTCCAAAACCCATGCCCTAGCTCTATAAACCCTAACTTGGAAAACTTTCCTTCCACAAGACAACATAAAACCCATGGGAATCCACCAAACTAACTCCTCCACTCATTCTCATGTACTCCCTTTCCACTCTGGTTCACAAATATGCTAAATCTTCCGCTATGCATGCAAATCTCCACAAATTTATTTTTGCAAGGATGCCCTAGTTCACAAGAGCTCTTCAACAACAAATGCAAGGTAAAAAGAAATAACTTACCCCGACCTTCTATTTATAGATTTTTGCTTTCAAAAACTCCCATGCCACCTACTAACATACAACTACATTAAAGTTGGATTTTTCCAATGCCATCCTTCCATGCGTTTTGTCCAGCAATTTTCCTTTGCGCCCAATCCTACGTGAAACTCCTACACCCCCACAACCTTCTGAGCATGGAACTTACGTGCATCAATCAAACCTATCTCCTTGTCAAGTTCTTGAATTTGCCTACCTCATGTTGCTCTACACTTTTATCCTTGTACATGGTTTTTATAAAGATTTTTGACACTAATCTCCACCCATAATCACTTCTACTACGCACAATCTTCTGACCTTACGTGCTTTTGATTTTTCCACTTGGGCTACTAATCCACATCATTTTCAACACTTCTTCTTACCAGACTATTCACAGAGACTCTCCTTTGACACCTTCCACCCCACACTAAACATATGCGCGGTCCTCTACGCATAAAAAACCCTTTCAAAAAGTAATTGGCTACCGGCGCAAACGTGCCACAACAAAAAAACAAAAAGACAAGGACAAGCTACAAAGAAGGGAAACACATAGAAAGGAAATTTCATTAAGGGAAATCCTAAGCTACAATGGAAATATTTCCTTATTTACAAACACCAAGAAGACTTATTTATAGTAGGGCTTCAACCTACTCCCGTTAAAGTGACCAGGAAACATTGTTCCATCCATCTTGTAACTGGAAAGCCAAACCAAGTATATAAGTGATAGTATATGGTCTCAACCAATGCACCTTGATCTTCCTTGGGTGGCACTAAAACTTAGAATCATACAACATGACCATTTTCCCAACCTCAAACTTCTTATTTTTAATATGATGATCATGCCATGCCTTTTGTTGTGCTTTCTCTATTTTCTAACTCCATCTGGCAATGAAACACCCTCTCATCCAACTCCATAAGTTTATCAATGTGATCCTCTAATGCTTTTTCATCAGCCAATCCTCCTGTGTGCGCAATACACAGAGATGGCAACATGAATTCAACGAGAAAAACAACTTCTACCCCAAAAACCAATTGAAAGGGCGTGACCTTGTTCAAACATTTATAAGTCATTCTATATGTGCATAAAACAACAAAGACTTTATCATCTTATTCCCTTTATCTGACATCACAAATATTAGTTAAAGTGTGGCTTAATATCTTGTTAAATGCCTCAGAAGCTCCATTAACCCAAGGGTGATAAGGGATAATTATGTTATGGGACACCATGAACTATGCCAATAATAATTTAATGGTCTCATTTAAGAAATGTGTGCCCTTATCAATCATTAAGCTCAACGGACATGTTGGTGGTGTGTTATTTTCCACATCATTAGGTGAGTCATCTCACTTAGGTGAGATTGTAGGTCCATGTGTCATTTAGGGGTCATTATGAGATTCTCTTATGCATCAGTGCATCAATGCGTCATTGGGAGTAATACATTCTAAGTAATAGCCACAATGAATTCCCCCATGCAAGGTTTGAGTTGTAATCATGTTTAACACCTATGAATACTCAATACACTCCATTATATTAAACACAATAAATACACAGAAGCTTCTTATGGCAATAAGTACCATAAGTTCATGCCTATGCATCAGATCTGGCAACATAACTTCACAATAACTCATATCCCAAGTCCTCTTATACTACGCAGATCACTACATATTTATAAGGGTGGGGACTTTCCCTTCACCTCACTTACATAATTCCCAAAATAGGTCAAATGTTGAAAATAGCTATGTTTTACAATAATAGACACACATGCAAGTGCGCTAATAATAGATCTCTTCTGGTTAATTAGTAGTAGCAAATCTATTATTAACTCAAACCCATGTAAACCTCTTAGTAGAATCTCTTCCCAAAATAGTATATGCGTGTCACGTAAGTATTTATCTAGTTTGTGTGCTCTGCACGATATCTCAAAAAATAGCCCATACATGTGAAAATTGCTAAGTCTCAAATCTCATCCTTGTCTTTCACATTGTGTGTCCTTCCCTATCCTTCCATGCCTTTGAAAAACCCTATCCCACGTGTAAAATTTGTGTGCCTTTGCTAAGTATCATACTTTGTTCTGCTCAACATTACCCCACACAAAACTGTATTGCCACCCATAATGGTTGCCTCTTGATACTTTTCTCAATAAAGAATAAGGAATGGAATTATTGAAATAAAAAGAATTGATGTACAAAGAATGAACTTCACCTGCAACGTCCTCTTTTCAACTGAAGAATCAATTCTGGATATTCCTCTTTTATTTCAACCTTCTAAGGTTGCCAATCACTCAGGGACTTCTGCCTTTTTTGGAATATCTGATGCAATAGATGTCTAACTTACTTCTTGTGCAATCTCTTCCTTTCATTCTGCAATACTCTAACAATGATTGACATTGCAGTCACCCTTCCTTCTAGAAGATCCATCTTATGGGCTATAAGTTTCTTAATTTCATGTAGTCTATCCTTATGGGGGTCTTTACTTCCAGCTGCAAGGGCCTTTTACATGTTATACTTCACTAGTGCCATCTCCTTCACCCTGAAAGTCTCATCTATTCATCATTAGAGGAATTCATTGACTTCTAATGGTCAAACTGCCTCTAGAGCCACATATACTTTGGTCTCACAAGGTTTGATGCATGTCCTCATTCTTCTATTTCATGTGGCAGACTACCACTGATTGTGTCCCTTAGCTCTTTTGCAGGGAGACCCTTTACATACTTGCCTATTGGCTGCTACTGATTAGTCATCGGGAGAAATTTCAACCTCCTCCTCTTCTTTGGTGATTTTTCTTTGGTGCCATCTGTAAATCACTTAGTTCTTTCTGTCCTCTGTATAGTGTGTAAATGCTTTCCTTCTATCTTCTTGTAATGAGCAAGTCCAAACCCTAGCTTGAAATCTATTCCCTAGTTGAAATCATGCCCTATATCTTTTGCCTCATAATGCTCTCTTCACTCAAACCCTTCACCAATGGGGATGTAAGCTTCTCTTGTGCACAAATTTTGCTCTCCACACTCTAGTTTCACACTCTTCGCACCTCAACACGATTCACTCAACTCATTTTTCACTTAGCTCATTCAAATTTTTGTGATTACAATGGTAAAAATGAACTCACATCCCATCCTTATATAGATTTTCAAAAAGTTAGTGCATTTATTGCTCCTTCACCTACCAACAATCCTCTCATTAATTGACCATTTTCACAATTTCCGCATGGTACATCTTCGTGCCTCAGCTATAACCTTTTAGCACACCTTCCTACCTTCTGGCTACAGACTTCTCTTTAGCACGCTTTCATGCACCTGAGTACCTTGCCACTGTGCCTTCTCCTGGTAGTCTCCATGGCTCGCTGCTTACCTCGCGTTATATTGTTCCTTCATTTATCTCCATCTATGGTCCTTATTTGGAAGCAATCTTCTATCCACCAACTCTCCAAACTTGAATAACACCTGTAGTAGTTTGTTCCTTTATGTGTACCCATTTTTCAATAACCACCCCACACAAATGGTATGTGCAGTCCTCTGTGCATAAAAATACTGCAAATGGTAATTAGCTTCTGGCGCACAAACATGCTTATTTCACAAAACACCAACTAAATTGACAAAGCATAGCAACAAAGAAGGAAATACATTAAGGGAATACATAATTGAAAACCTAATCTAAATGGAAACACTGCCTTATTACAAACACCAAGAAGACTTATTTATAGTAGGGCTTCAGCCTACTCCCATTGAAGTAACTAGGTAACCATATTCCATCAAGCACCTCTAACTGACAAGCTCCTGTTTCAAGTATGTAAGTGATAACATATGGTCCTAACCAATGTACTTTGAGTTTTCCTAGATGGCACAAAAACTTAGAATCATAAAGAAGCACCATTTGTCCTATCTCAAGCTTTTTGTCCCTGATGTGCCTATCATGCCATGCTTTCTGCCTGGATTTTTCTTGCTTCTGACTCCAGCATGTTATTTCTCATCACTCATCTAGCTTAATCAACTTTTCAATTCATTCTTCTAATGCTTTTTCATCAGCTAGACCTCCAGCATGCACAATACACAAAGAAGGTAACATGAATTCCATAGGAAGAACTACTTATGTGCCAAACACCAATTGAAAGGGTGTGGCCTTGTTCAACTATTTGTATGTTGTTCTATATGCCCAAAGCACTGGCAGAAAACTTTATCATCCCAATCCTTCCTTCCAACATCAAATTTGTTTTTCAATGTCTAGCTGAAAATCTTGTTGAAAGCCTCAGCAGTCCCATTTTCCTGAGGATGATATGGTGTAGTCTTATGGTGTGCAATCATGAACTCATCCAATAGAATTCTGATTGTCTCATTCAAAAAATGTGTGCCCCTATCACTTGTCAAACTCAACGGGCATCCATACCTTGTAATAATATTTTCCCATAGAAACCTGGCTGTTGTAGCTGCTGTACAATCCTTTGTAGGTTCTGCTTCTACCCACCTTGTCAGATAATCTATGCAAGTGATGATGTAGCATGATCCAGTCCTACGTGTGGCTGGTGAAAATAGGACACACAAAATATATAGCCCATTTCTCAAATGGTTCTGCAGTAGGAATAGGTCTTAAAGGAATTTCATCTCTTTGTCCTAGTTTTCCAAGGCACTAACAATGATCATGAGCCTTGCAATATGCCTTACAATCTTTATACAGGGTCTCCCACCATAATCCAATGAGTAGAATCTTGCACGCAGTGGCGTCACCTACATAGTGCCCACCTGCAATACCACCATGAGCCTCTTCCATGATATCTATGCACTCATGTTCCAGTACACATCGATGCAATACTTCATCTCAGCCTAACTTGTACAGGTCACCGCTAATCAACATAAATGGTGCCGTGCAAATGGAAAGTTGTTTCTTCTCTAAGGATTTCATTCCTTCTGGCACCATACCTATACGTAGAAAGACAACAATGTCCTCTAATTCCGATGGTGTGCATTGTAACCTGTATAACTGTGCATCGGGCATGGTATCTTCAATTTCCTGCACATCTTCTCCTGACTGTATTCTAGATAAATGGTCTGGTCTAGAATTACTTTTCCCTGGTTTTACCACAACTGTAAAATCAAATTCTTGGAATAAGAGTACCCATCGGCATATGTGCCCCTGTAAAATGGGCTTGTTTACCAAATACTTCAATGCCATGTGATCGGTATAGAATACAAATGGTGTTGCTAGTAGGTACTATCTGAATTTATGTAGCACATAGATCATTGACAAAGCTTCACGCTCTGTAGTTGTATAATTCTGCTCTGCAGGAGTCAAATTTCTACTAGCAAAACAGATAGGATGATCTATAATACCTTCTCTAGGATGAGCCAACACCATGCCAATGGTCATGCCAGAAGCATCCACATGTACATGAAATGGTTGGTCCCACGAGGGAAAGCACAGAATAGGCATTGTAGTAAGTTTCTCCTTTAATGTCTCGAATGCACACTGTTGCGGTTCTCCCCAGTAGAATGTCCCTTTTCCTTTTAGTAACTCTTCCAAGGGTGCGACAACCTTAGCATACCCATTTATAAATTTTCTATAATACCCAGTGTGACCTAAGAATCCATGCACCTCACTTTGACTGGTAGGCTCTTCCAGGCTGATAATGACTGCAACCTTAGCTGGATCAACCAACAAACCTTCCTTGTAGATGATGTGCCCTAACAATGTGCCAAATGGTGTAGCAAATATACATTTCTTGATGTTCAAAGAGATGCTTAACTGGTGACATCTTTCAAACATTAAGCATAAATTGTCACAATGATCCTTAACAAGTCCATACACCGTCCAGTCATCTAAATAAACCTGCAAGAAGTTGTGAATAAAATCTTTGAACGCTTGGACAACTATGCACGAAAATACAACAGGTGCATTTTTTAGACCAAAAGGCATCACAGTATAGGAAAAACTTCCCCATTCAGTGGTAAAAGTAGTCTTTTCCTGATCCTCCTGTGCAATCCTAACCTGATGATACCCAGAGAATCCATCTGTAAAGGAATAGATCTCACACCCTGCAACACCTTCTAATATTTCCTCTGTGAATGGCATAGGAAAGGGATCAGTCACACATGCAGCATTCAGCTCCCTGTAGTCCACACAGATCCTAATCTGACCATCTTTCTTTATACTGATCACCATTGGGCTAACCCATTCTGATTCATCTAGGGGCTTGATGATTCCAGACTTCAACATTTTGTCAATTTCTTCCTTGACCTTTTCACACAAGTTGGGGTTCATCTTGTAGGGTCTCTTCCTGACTGGGTGTGCACCTTCCTTAAGATTTATCTTCATTTCTCCTAATGATTCATGCACACCTTTTAGTTCATGGTATCCCCTAGGAAATAAGTCCTGATAATCTCATAGTAACTCAATGATTTTTTCCACTTCAGAGTCAGACCAATAATCCCCAATTATGGCCTCCTTAGGCTCAACATCTGATCCAATATTCACTTTCTTTGTTTTCATAGGTTCATGATAGGCACGCATGGTCTTATCTACATGTTCCAAAACCTCACGCCTACCTATTGAATGATCTACATCCATATTTTCTACTTCTTCATCATCCACTAAGTAGACCATCTTTCCTTTTTCTTTCTCAAGGCAAGCACACTTAAGTAGTGTGGCATATGTCTCTGTTTCTTCAGCAAAACATGTGCTTCTGAGTCATTTCCATCAAATAACTCCTGAATGAGTTCTTCCACCTTGGCACTATCTCCCATAGTTAAGCACTTTATAACCCTTAATGCCTCTTCTACTGGAGGTTTAGTAGAGAAGTAGTCAAAAGTTTGGATCATTCCTGCAATCAAATCCTACCAATTTCCAGTCTCTCTATGGAGTTCCACATATACATACCAAGCACGAACGTAACCTTGTAAAGTGGAATAAAATTTGTGCACCCAGAGTGAAGGTGGTAAAGCTTCCTGCCCCTCTATCCAGAGTCTCTCACACTACTTGAACATGGTGCTGAACAGGTTGATTACCATGATAAGTGCATATTTGAGTAGGTGCATTGCTCCTAGAAAACCAAGTAGAAAGAGCAATCTTGATTTCATTCCATCCTACAAGATTATCCTTGTGAACCACCCACCAGCACACGTGTTGTCCCACACAGGGTATATGCTAGCATATTCCATCTCTCCAACTAGTCTATCCATTGTTCCTCCATGGCACATGTAGAAATACCATAGGATCTCCTTCTCTAGTGTATCGAGGTACCGAGTTGTTACCTATTCTTCTGATACAACGAGGTCTACTGTTCCACGCAAATGTGCTTCTTACTTCACACCCTACCAACTCATAAGTACCATGAGCCCAATTATCACAAGCAACACTTGTAGTATCACTAATAGACTGTGCATCTTCCCACTGAAGGATTCCTTCTTTAGATGGCTCAAGCACTTCTGGGTCCCGGATGATGCACGTACATAAATCCTATTCAGATCTTCCTCACTCAAAGGCTCAACATAGGGCATAGATTTTCCATCTGTTAAAGGGATAATAACCCTTTCCTCCTTGTTCTCAAAACTGATATAACCCTTGTTGAACCAAAGATCAACATTATTTTCATAACACCAAGGGCACCCAAGTAGAGCTGGGAAGCTATCTGCTTCTGCAAGTGCTAAAACCTCAAAATCCCCTGTGAACTTGGCCCCTTGTATAGTAATGGATGCATCTTTTAAAACTCCAATAGGGGTGGCCTTAGTTCGATTAGCCATAAACAACACATTAGAAGATGGTTGTAATGGGGGTCTCCCCATCTGTACCCATGCATCTAAAGTAAGAACATTGACTTCCACACCTATATTAATCAATATATTACTCAAAATCCATCCATCCACAACAACATTCAGAGTGATTTCCTTGTCATAGTCTAAGCTATGGGGGGAAGATTTACATGCAGGATCTATCATCCAGTCTCAATACTTGCACGCAGAGTGTTTCCCTTTAGCCAATTCCCTAACAATGGAATGATATTCTCCTAGCACAACATTTTTCACACCTCCTTCAAGTCATCAATATCAGATTGGACCGTCTCTGTTCTTTCTTTTGTTCCATCTTCTGTGATTGCTCCTTTAAACATTGTATTTCACCCTGAAGATTTCTGAGTACCTCCATGGTTTCCTGATAAACCTCCTTCTGATGGACAGGATCTGGGTACCATGCATGTAGAACCTCCTCCTTAGTGATGGTAGGCTTCTGTTGTAATGCTTCTTTGGCACGTGCCACTTCAGCGTGGGTAGTGATCTTTATAGGAAATACCTCAGATTCTGGTTCCAACTTGGGCATCCACTGATTTTCCACAACGCATTGTATCCTAACCATCCCTGCACCTTTATTTTCTTGTTTATGTTGCTTACTAAGATGCTCATATAAGTCTGGGAATTCCTCATAGCTATGATTCTTTCCACAGAAAGAACAAGTAATATTCTGAGGACATTCACACCTGTAGTGGTCAGGAGATCCACATGTATAACATGTTCCACAAGGAAACTCACCTCATCCACCACCATGGCCTCATCCTCCAAATCCACCATGGTATCCTCCACCATGATCCTTGACCTCTGCCATGACCTCCTTTAAAATTCCCTTCATTCCTATTATAGCGCACTTGATTGTGATCCCGATCCTGATGCTCATTCTTTCCTTTAGAGTTATCTGATACTCCTGTCTATCACACACCAATATCTATAGCATCATGGATCTGACCAATCAATCTACAGTCCTTTGTATCATGAGTTGTGGACCTGCAAATTTTACAATAGTAAGAGATGTTCTTCCCTACTGCGCATTGCAATAATGGGCAGTGGCTAGCATCATGGTTCAAATGACATATCTCACAGTCCAGTAATAATGAACGTACTTATCTGTGGGACAACTATCCTTGGTGTGACCTTCCACTTCACAATCTGTACACCAAATCCCCATGCACATCTCATGTGCTGAGTTTGCTGATAGTTTCTCTAACTACTTTTCCATAGCTGCAATCTGTGCTTCCAAAAATGGGCTGACCCCAGTGTCTATACTTCTGACTGCCTCAGTGTGTAAAGCTACTTCAAGTGCTTCACATGGATCAGTGTATGTCTTATGTGATAGTGCCCTTCTAAAAGGTGTAATCAGACCTCCAACAAACCATTGTGCATGTTGGCTTGCATGAATATCATAAGAAAGCTTAGATAAAAGTGTTTTGAAATGGGCATCATACTCCCTGACACTCTCAGTAGTGCCTTGCTTAATATCCTTGAGCACGCTTATACTCTTCTGCTCAAACTCAGGGATGTGAAACTCTTTAAGGAAAGCATATTTTAATGTTGCATAGTCTACGCAAGTCTGATCAGGGTCAAACTTTTTGTACCAGTTGTGTGCACGTCCTTGTAACGTAGTGGCAAATTGACTTGCCCTGCACTCAGAAGTCCATGATTCCTTTTGCGCCACAGTATTTCACACATGTGCACGTGTTCAACAGCATCTTCTATGCCCCTATACTCTGGAAGATGAAGAGACATCTCCATGTAAATATTTTGGGGTTGGTGCGGACCTTTCCCACCTGATCCAAAACCTCTTGTGTTTCCTCTACCTCCAGAACCACCAGATCCACCAGAACTAGAACCACCTATACCTCCTGATCCTCCACCTGTAGCCAGAAGTGGACCAGAAGATGTACTTCCCTATGTCCCAATAGTAGTACTGAACTGAACCCCTACAGTCTGTGAAGTGTTACCACTCCCAGAAGTGAGTCCAAAATTCTACGTGCTTGAATTCTGTGCAGATGATGCACCTAAAAAGGTACCTCTAAACAACAATGAAGATGTTTTCCCTACCATCAATGTACTTTCTATGTGACTTACTCCTACTCTCCCACTACCTAAATTAGCTTGTTGACTATTTTTCATACTAGATACTAGAAAACCAAGCACAAGGGCTAGGTTGCCAGGTAGATTCAGATGCACACCCATGGCCCAGGTCATCTCTACTGGCACACTTCCATGTGAGGCTGAGGGGGGTTCCCTATCATGCTTTCCCAAATGGGGGAGTTCCTGATGCTCTGGCTCCATGCCTTCTACGTGAGCTCCAAATCCTTCATGAGCCATCTCTCTCCTCAATGCCATTCACTCTACAACATCCCACTACTTCTCTATCTCCCTCTTGCGTGCCTCATTATACTTAGTCCACCTTTCTTCTCTCTACCTTTCTGCCACTAGGTCTGCCATCTTTCACCAAACCTGCTCCTGCCCCCACGCATGGTGGGGTTTAGTTAGCCATCGGTTTTCTTTCCAAGTTCAGGGTCACCATCAAGATTTTGATCACCAGTGGAATGCCTTGCAAGTAAGTTCCCCTGGGATATCATAAAAAATGGAATTCCACTACCTCTGGGAAAGAATAAGTGGAAATTGAGTACTCTAGAATATAACTGTTCAGAACACCATGAAACCAAGTATCCACAATGCATGTGTCCAAATCAGATCAACATCATAAAGGGCCTAAAATTCTTCCTGCATCCAGACAAGTGTGTGATACCTCCAATCCCTTTTAGACACATAAGCAACCAACCACTCATATAGTTCTACTAGAAAAATAGTGAAGAAGCTCTCATACAAACTATCATACAGATTCTATTCCACCCATGCACGTGCATTAAACTCAGATCCGGTGTTGAACCTCCATGTGTATTCTTCTTCTAGATCTTGTATCCACTCCTCAACACTTGCTAGGGTCAACTGGTATGTCTTCATCATGAACCATCTTGAAAACAACTGAAAAAGAGGTCCCAGAAATGGAACCAATGATGCAGCCTAGAATTTACCAGAAATAACCCAGGCATGCTGGCACATCACTCAGCCTAGACTGAGTGCTCACCCAAAGCATGCAAAGGTACCAGGCCCCTCTTTAGGGTTTCTTGTGTAGGATGTTAGCAAGATGAAGAGTTAATGCATTCAGATCCATAATTAGTATAACATTCTACAGAGCATATTCCAGATCTAAATCTAAAGAGTAATGGATTTAAGTAATAGCCATAATGAATTCTACCATGCAAGATCTAGTTATAATCATGTTTAACACCTTGAATCAGTCAATACACTCCATTATATTAAACACAATAAATACACAGAAGCTTCTTACAATAAGTAATACCATAAGCTCATGCGCGCATCAGATCTGGCAACATAACTTCACAATAACTCATATCCAGTCCTCTCTATACTACACAGATCACTACATATTTATAAGGGTGGGGACTTTCCCTTCACCACTTACATAATTCCCAAAATAGGTCACATGCTGAAAATAGCCATGTGCCTTTACAATAATAGACACACATGCAAGTGCGCTAATAATAGATCTCTTCTGGTTAACTGGCAGTAATAATTCTATTATTAACTTGAACCCATGCAAAGCGCTTAGTAGATGCTCTTCCAAAAATAGCCTATGTGTGTCACGCAAGTCTTTATCCAGTTTGTGTGCTCTGCACGCTATCTCCAAAAATAGCCCGTACATGTGAAAATGGCTAAGTCCTGAATCTTTCCTTGTCTTTTGTGCACATGTGTTTCCTTCCCTATCCTTACTAAGTATCATACTTTTTCTTCTCAACTTTCAATATACACTGGCACAAAACCTCATCTTAGCCTAAATTTTAGAGGAAGAGAACACGTGTAGGGCAAGGAAGAAAAGCAATCAAGGAAAGGTATGCGGGAGAAAACGTTAATGTGTGGAAGCAAGAAAGGGTTTGGGGACTTGGCTGCATTTCTAAGGTGGCATCATTGGAAAAACACGTGAAGGATCGTGTAGGCATGATGAGTGGATAAGGTTCCATCCTAGAGTCTTGGAGCTCAAGGAAAGAATATTCCATGAAGGGAATATTCCAAAGGAGGATCATTATCGCTAATGGGGGCTTTTGCAAGCTGGCATAAGCACTTGAGTATAGAGGATCACATTTCCACCTAGCATGAGATCTACTTGTGGGTGAAACTATGACAATGAAAGAAATATCTATATTTTATTTAAAGGAGTTCTTGGGTCCCAAACAAGAGGAGGCTTTAGAGATATTGAACTGCTACAAGAATGTTATGGGATAAAGGGATTATGATGTTGGGGGCTTTCATTGTTGTGGTAGGTTGATGCTACTATTGTTAGTGCTAGGGAGAGGCTAGGAAAGGATGATGCTATGCATAGATGTAGGTGCTCAAATCTAAAACCAGAGCTAAGATGGAAGAACATAGCTAGGGCTATCTATACAGAGTAGTTTTGTAGGGTTGGGATGTTATTCCCTGATGTCTATGGTCTGATATGACCCTTTTTGATGTAATATGGCTACTATAAATGATTATAATCAATGTATGAAGATTTTTTCCAAATATATGTGTTTATAGACCAAACCCTAGTGTGTTTTCATGTTGTACTTGGTTTAGATCTGATTCTATTATGCCATTGTGATTTTTATGTTTATCTCATGGTGCATTTGTGCTTAGAACAAGTTCCACTACCCCTGTATTAGATTACATGCATGTTTCTGTTCTGCAAACCATTCCTCTATTAATGGTGAAGCATTATCACAAGGCTCACATAAAAGAGGAACAAACATTAGAGGAAACACATTTGAAGTGATAAATTACCAAATTTAGGTGTCTACATATTTGAAGTGTGTGTTGTAATATGTGTATCATATATAAAAGAAAACACATGATCTAGTTGTTAGAGTCTAAAGGTACATCACGAGGAACAAAATCAATGAAAAAAGTTGGACAAGTTTTAATGGAAGGTGTGTCCATAGTTTCAATATGATATTGTAAGTGTGTAACTATGTATTAAAATGAGTGATAAAAATAGAGATTTCTACTTAATTTTTCTATTCTCTTTAACATACTTAACCATATCCTCACAAAGTGCACATACTTTAGATATTAATATGTCATTTTATGATTAAAGATTATTATTTTCTTTTGCAAGGGTGTTGAGGTCTTGGAAAGAAGAAAATAAAATGAAGTGGGACAAAAATAATGCCTTAGGAATGACACAAAATACAAATCGAAATGGGCCTTCATGCAATGTGAATTACACATGAAAAAATGACCCCATTGTAGAATGATGTGTGACACTTTTTAAAGAACAAGTTTATAAGTTGATTTGTAGCCATAAATATGCATAAAATGAAATTATACAATCTTGAAGTAGAATGGAACTAATTTTAATTTATAGCTATGAAAAACACACAGTTTCAAAAAATGCAACTAAATCCACTGCAAAGATAAAACTTATAGCTCCTTAAAATTCCAAAAATAGGAACTAAACAAATAACTTGGAAAAAATACTAATTATAGATAGCTTGGTTTCAAAAAAATTGAAAATTACTCTACCAATCCGTAAATATCAAAAAAAATAATAAGGGATAAAAATAAATCACCCTCACAAGCCTCCTAGATCAAAAGATATGGGTCATAGAAGAAGTGTGCTCCAAATAAGGGCCTAAATGCTAAGGAGCTGGCTATTGGGGGATAAAAATGTGAAAGGTCTGATCACATTTTACATATTGTTTCTTCAAAAGGTTTATGGAAGTTAATGTAATATCTTGGGATTAAGGATTTTGGGTCTCCAATCGATCACATGTATGGATAAATAATGTGGCAATTAGGAAGGAGAATGTGGATGGAGTCTTGGTGGAATACATGGTCCATTGGTGTGACTGGAGGTTGATAGAGGGAACTGGAAAACAAAACAATGATTGTATACATGCGAATGGGATTGTGAAGTTTAAGGAGGATTAATTGAAGGTGTAACAATTGGTCCCATATATGATTGGAGGTACACAACAATGGCTAAGGAAATGAGTTACACATGAATGGTATATGGATGATGGTATGTTCATGAATAATGATGGATCTAAGTGGCATCTCCCAAACAAAAATCATAGGCTTTCCCTCTCCCACGTGAAAATTAAGAATTGAACTGTGACCTTCAAACATGCACGAAGGGATCCCAAAAGTCCAATGAAGAATTTTTGGAATTCTCTCACAATTTTAAAATAAAAAATATATAATTTGGGTATTTCTTTTTCACAACGATTGTAAAAAACTTCACTAACCATATTATTGTTCCTATTTACTCCTCGAAGCCTCCAACTTCAAAAATCACCAAAAATTACACATACGACAAAAATCCCCATATAATTTTTTTGGTATATTTTATTGAAATTTTAAATTAAAATATTGGAGAAAACTCAAAAAATCTATATTTTGAAAATAGAAAAAACTTTGTAAAATTTCCTAAAATTGCAGTTTTTACTCAAACAAAAAGATCTAGGTTGGTATTTTTAAAACCTATAAAGAGGGTTTCCTTAAAATTGTGCTAGGGGTTGGATTCTAAAGACATTATGTGGGAATGATGAGCTCGATAAAACTATTGGAAATATATAACCTTTATCTTAGGGGACTAGTTGTAGTAACATGATGGAGTATGGACATTATTATAAAACAAAACCTTCAAATAATATGATGCACTTTCAAAACACCGATTAGGATATGATTTTTAAGAACATGGATTCATTTCCACTGCATTTGATTTGTAATTTAATTATTTATTTCTATAACATGCCTTAAAGTTTTAATTTTGCAAGTCTTTTTCCTAAATAATTTTCATGTAATTGTAAACTTCATTTATTTTAGTTTTATTGGATATGGTTGGTCATCTTGGCATATGTGAAGTCTTATCTTCTATAAGGTAAGTTATGATAGGCCAACATTTTTGCTAGTGTTATCATTACTTCTTATAGAAACAATATAGAAAGTTAAAGAATTTGAATGTTAATGTAGATGTGTAGAGTAATTGTGCCACTCGTTAAGATTATTTTCTTGTAAATGATAAAATCTTATGATGGTTGTCAATATTTTGTGAAGATCATAATACTATTAGGATTTCATATGTTGATACATCAATGTAAATATTGGAAATGCCAAACCTCATGGCACTCCTATGGAAACACTATGATTGTAACAATTAATTGAATCTATTGTAATGACCGTGCAATCTCTAATATAAAGCACCCACACTCCAAGTTTCTAATAGCTAGCTCCCTAAATATTCCTGAATCAAATTCAACCCAAAATTACTTTTCAACCCATGGTTCAGAAAAAACTATTCCTATCAACATTAATAGTGGAATATTTTTTCTTTCTTTTTTGTATTGAAAAAAATAGTTACAGAGGATATATGCATCTTACACAAATGTGAAAAAAAATAGTTTACAAGCCTACACAGGACAAAATGAGACAAGGTTTGCTAAAAAATAACAACCAAATTAGAGCCATATCAAAAGGGAATCCAAGAACAACTAAACAAATAATAAACTATAATTGTAAACAACAATTACATAACATTAAAAATAAATATGCATCCCTTGAATGTATGATGTGATTCGATCATTTCTCTAGGGATTATGTAGTTCCAAAATTTGTAACTTGATTTTCCATAACTAGAAGGATATCTTTTCATTAACTAGAAGGATATCTTGTCATGTCTCCTTAGCTTCATTTGTAGTTTAGAAAAAAGAGACAAAATTTAGAAAATAATGTTAGAGTAAATAATTGGAACTACAATTTCTTGATAAATACCAGAGTTAGAAATTGATGTTGAACATATGATTTTGCATTAAGAACAACAAGTCTAATTTAATCCACGATAACATTATTTTTTCAAATTCTTGTGACTAATTAGACTTAAAGAAATTATCTAAACACAAAACAAGACTATTTATCCATGCAATATTGCAGCCCTAACACGCATGTTTCATGGTCTTGTATACAACTTCAAAATGGGAATTGAATGATTAGTTTTGGATATTCAAACATTCCTTTTCTATCCCCAATAATTAGCTTATAATGAAGTATTTTCAATGCCAATATTCTTCCTTGCGTCGATATTAGATTTAAAGTTCCAAATTTAAGCACTTAAATTGATAAAATATTTCATTACTAAACTTACATATCAATTTAATGACGAAGGTGGAAATAAGGATTCATAATTTGTAGGAGATATAGTAGATTTACCTCTCTTAAAGGAAAAAATGAGATCTGATGAGACGAAAACTAAACCAATGTTTGAAAAAGTCACAAAAAGTTGGATTGTAATCTTGACAACTAAATTCCATTAGGATAACGGATTCAAAGTACTACCCAAGAAGAATTAATTTTTCATACATATCTTTCAATACAAATTGTTCAATAATCTGTCAAGAATCCTTAATGTAAATTAGTGAAGTCCCATGTCACTGAATTACTTTAGTATTCTTTCTTGTTAAAAAAGTTTCAAACTTCCCACGAGAAACTAACAAAAAGAGGTTCTACTTGGTATTGAATATGTTTATTTCAGTAAATAGAATGAGAAGCAATGTTGAAACAATGTTGTAAATGATGATTCCTTCCATCGTAGGAACTAATTGGTTTCAAACACATTAGTCCAAACTTTTGAAAAAAAAAAAGAATAGAAAAAATATTTGATTTGAAAATCATTATCTGAGCAACAAGAATTTGTGTCCATTCAATTTAACCTTCTGACATTAAAATGACATATTTTAATGTGACATAAAACTAGTATTTAATTGTTTATAGGAGTCAATTCCCAAAAATAACCTCCATTTCCTTAGCTAAGTGCAATATTGTTATGTATACATATAAAGGGAATTAGTAATATTGCATAGAAAATGACTAACCTTCCTTTAAAAAATGGTAACAATGTGATTGAATACTGTATTATAATGAAATTGCACTTGAGGTGTAAGAAACACATATGTGAGGTAAATTTAATTTAACCCAGTTAGAAATGAAATGTTGTGCACTGATGGTGGATGTGTAATGGTGGGATGCAACTTAATGTCAAGAAGTGTAGAAGTAAATCTTAGTGTATTCATGATGTTACATGCTTAGAAAAGGAAAGTTGAGAAATGCCCTAATGATATCAAACACATTTCCTCATTTTTTATTGTAGATAGAGATATAATGCTTCATGACATGATCCTGTATCACTCGAATGTAATTTTATTGGGGATACATCCAAGTATACTAACGAGTACATTCGGGAAACTATGGTGAATGTTCATTCCCTACATATTTTATTTTTTCCTCCATGGATTACATTAAAATTTATGAGGTGTTCTAATTATAATATAGGGAATAAGTGAGATGTGTAAGGAATATCTATGTTATAGTGTGAACATAGAATATTATATGAGTGATTATATTATCCAATTTATAATATAATATGTGTTAATAATTAATATTGTAAATGTAATTATGAGGTTCAAGGTGAGGAAATAGTTTTTATGATTTTGTTGAGTAAATAACTATCATTAACAATATTAGTTTTGTGAGAACAACAAAATTTCAACATAAAATAACATGGAGTTGCTTATAATAGTATTGTGACAATATATTTATGGATATTATCTCTCCTAAATATAGGAACTACCTCTCCTATATATATGGGTGTCATACATCCTATGTAATAGAAAGAATGAAGAGTACAATATTTCAAATTTAATTTGATGCAATTATTATATTAATTTTTTCATTTGGTTACCAGAGCAGGTCTGATTTTGGGAAATTTCAGATGTCTTCTTGATCAAATCCTTCTCATGAAGAAAAGATTCTATTTTTAATTTCTAGACTTTGGGGTTTTCTTTAGGATTTTGGTACGTAAAATCATGTGTTGGTCAGGAAGACGACTCTTCTTTGGAAATTTCAGTAGAACCTTAGTTCGTATTTTTGAAGAAATACAGATTTCACTATGCATTTATTTCACCACATCAATTCTTCAATGGCTGATAATTTTCTCCAATTTCCTATAATTGAATTGTTAATACAGAGTCTTGGCTTGCATTACTTAAAGAGGTTCAAAGAAAAGAGCTATATAAATTTTTAAAGTACCTGATTCAATTCTGTATTTTTAAATTGTATACAGTAGCTGTTTAAAATAATGGAGAAATTAAATCTGATTGAAAAGTTTGAAGGACAAGATTTCCATACATGGCAACTACATATGCAATTGCATTTAATATAAAAGGACTTATGGGATGTAATTAAAGCTAATGTTATTTCACCAATGAATGCAAATGATCTAGTTAAATGGAATGCAAAATATCAAACAAATTTGGGTACCATTGGTCTGGGCTTATCAAAAGCTTATCTGCATCATGTGGATTTCACAAAATCTGCAAAAGAAATTTGGGAGTCTCTTAACAAATTGTTTGGTTCTGAAGCTGAAACGGCAAAGACTACATTGAAGCAACACTTGTACGGGTTGAAAATGGAAGAGAACTCAAAAATGGTAGATCATATAAGTAAGTTCTACTCTTTGCTAAATCAACTAGCCAGGATTAAAGAGTCAGTAAAAGACAATGATGCTAAAGTAATACTCCTAAATAGTATGCCTAAAATTTATTCAAATATTGTGTTTATTTTAAGAAAGGTAAAAATTATCTTAGAAGGAGTAATCTCCACATTACTTGATCAGAGTAATTGTGAATATCATGAAGAAGTGATGCATGTACCAAATAAAGCAAGTACTTCATCTAAGAAAGAAAAGTTCAAATCCAAAATTTTTTTGGAGTTCCATAAAGGTAAAATGAAATGCTATTTATTGTAGAAAGAATCGGGACATGTAGATCTTGAACTGTAAAAAGAGGGATAAAGATATAAAATTGATGATAAAATAAATCAAAGTAGCTTCTTTTGGTTGATTGTTAGGAAATAAGGGATAAAATATGTGGAATAATCCCTCACAGAATCACAACAGTAGAAACTAATATGCAGAAAATATTACAGATCTCAAATAAAAGTGCAGAATAAAATAACACAACACAAAGAGACAATATTTAATGTGGTTCACCCAATTTGGGCTACATCCACCAAGAATCACTTGCTCAGATTTTATTACAAGCCACCACTCTCTCAATACAATACCCAGATCTGTTTGGAGCTATGCTCAACAAACTCTACAGAATTCACACCCAAATTCAAAACACATCTGCAATGTTACATTAACCCTACCATATGCATAAAACCACATAAGTAGACAACTGCTTAAGCAGTTTTACAAAACCGTGGGTATCAAAACCATGGGCCAAAACCGTCCCATAAACCTATGGGTCAAAAATCCCACCCATACGAGAAAAGCATATTTCCCGGTATAACGGGCCAAAAAAACAATTTAAGGGGTTGCGCCCCGAAATGCTTGGGGCTTCTGCCCCCTAGCCCCCCTGGGGCCACCCCAGCCCCCGCTCGGTGAGACAACTGTGGAAAGTGTACAGTACTCTTAGTGTATAGTCTTCAACACTTTCTCACATGAAAATAGGCTCCACAACCTAACAATCTCCCACTTGGAGACTAGTTTTCCTCTGAGCAAGCTTCTCAACCCTTCACTAGTTTCCATGAAGACCAACCAAAGCTGAACACAGCTTTAGTTTTTCCCTTGTGACCACCTTGGTCATCATGTCTGCAGGATTCTGACTGGTATGAATCTTCTCCAGCTTCAACTTCTCTTCCTCCAAAGTTGTCCTGATGAAATGGTACCTTAACTGTATATGCTTCATCCTAGAGTGGAAAGCAGAGTTCTTAGCTAGGTGTATAGCACTCTGACTATCACTATGTAGCTTTCCTTCCTCCTGCTTATGCCCCAACTCCTCAAGAAATTGTTGTAACCAAATCATTTCTTTGCTTGCCTCTATGGCAGCAACATACTCAGCCTCTGTGGTTGACAAAGCCACCAGCTTCTGTAGTCATGAAATCCAGCTCACTGTTGTCCCACCTATAGTGTAAACATAACCTGTTGTGCTCCTCCTGCTGTCTACATCTCCAGCCATATCTGAATCTACATAACCACACAAAGTGGTGTCTGATCCACTATAGCACAAAACTGTCCCCATGGTCCCTCTCAAATACCGAAGGATCCACTTTACTACCTGCCAGTGATCTCTACCTGGATCACTCATAAATCTACTCACCACTCCCACTGCATGGGCAATATCAGGCCTGGTGCACACCATGGCATACATCAAACTACCAACTGCTGATGAGTAAGGTACCTTGGACATCTGGTTTCTCTCCTGCTCTATCTTGGGACACTGCTCCTTTGATAACTTGAAATGGCCTGCCAAAGGAGTCCCAACCGGTTTAGCATCCTGCATATTAAACCTCTCCAAGACCTTCTTAATGTACTCTTCCTGAGATAAAGTCAACTTCCGTTCCTTCCTATCCCGAGATATCCTCATACCAAGGATTTGTTTGGCTGCCCCCAAATCCTTCATAGCAAAGGATTCACTTAGCTGCTTCTTGAGTACTTTTATTTCCTGCATGTTTTTACCTGCAACCAACATGTCATCCACATACAAACACAGGATAATATAACTTCCATCCTCAAATTTCTTTGTATTTACACGCAATGGTCAGAATGACATCTAATATAACCTTGCTCCATCATGAAGCTATCAAATTTCTTATACCATTGACGTGGAGCTTGTTTCAAGCCATACAAGCTCTTCTTCAGTTTGCACACCATCTCCTCTTTACCTTTGACCTCATAGCCCTCTGGTTGCTGCATATATAGTTCCTCCTCCAAATCACCATGGAGAAATGTAGTCTTTACATCAATCTATTCTAAGTGCAAGTCTTCTACTGCAACTATTCCAAGAACAGTTCTAATAGAAGTCATTTTTACTACAGGTGAAAAAATCTCATAAAAATCTATACCTTTTTTTGTGTAAACCCCTTGACCACCAACCGGCCTTGTATCTTTTCTTTCCTCTTTCTTCCTCTTTGACTCTGAACACCCACTTGTTCTGTAATGCTCTTTTTCCTTCAGGTAGCTTCAAAAAATCCCATGTCTGGTTATCCATGAGAGCATGATGCTCCTCATCCATGGCTTGCTCCCACTTCTTCCTGGCATCTACCTGCATTGCTTCATCAAAGCTCTCTGGCTCTCCACTATCAGTGAGTAATAAATAATAAAGAGAAGGAGAAAAACATTCAGGTTCTCTTCTTACCCTAGAAGACCTCCTCAATATAGGAGTTTGGGGTTCCTGTTGAGGAGGTTCCTGAACTGATTCATGTGTCACTTTCCCATCTGGAAGATCCTCTACCACTGCATATTCTTTCTTGGATTCTTCCCTATTTTCCTGCAACTGTTTCTTATACATGACTTTCTCATTAAAGACCACATCCCTAGATCGAATGATTTTCTTGTCCTTAATACTCCAACATTTATATCCAAAGTCATCACCACCATAACCAATGAAAGTACATTTTTCTGATTTAGCCTCTAGTTTGGTCCTATCATCCTTGTCTATATGAACAAACACCTCACATCCAAATACTCTAAGAAATGAATAATAAACTTTCTTACCATACCAAGCCTCCTCAGGTATGCCTCCATCAAAGGCACTTGAAGGTCCTCTATTTATCAAATACATAGTTGTGCTCCCCGCTTCTGCCAAAAAGAAAGAGGCAGTCCTGCATGTAACCTCATGCTCCTAGAACATTCCATTATTGTTCTGTTCATCCTTTCTGACACCCCATTCTGCTGCGGAGTTCCTGGAACCATCTTTTTCCTATGGATTCCATTCTTAGAACAATAATCATCAAATTCATTGCTGCAATACTCCCCTCCATTATCTGACATGAGACATTTTAGCTTACGACCTGTTTCATTCTCTACCAAGGCTTTCCATTTAACAAAAGTGTCAAATACATCAGATTTGTTTCTAATACAATAAACCCAAACTTTCCTTGTTGCATCATCAATAAAAGTAACATAATAACTTGAACCCCCAAGAGATGATACCTGAGCCGGCCCCCACACATCAGAATGCACCAGCTCTAACTTACTCTCTTTCTTTGTAGGTCCAACCTTGAGAAACCTTACTCGCTTCTGTTTCCCATATATGCAGTCCTCACAGAACTCCAAACCTGTTTCTGTATATCCAGGAAAATCCTTCTTTATGATCTCCATGCCCTTATGGCTCATATGACCGAGCCTATAGTGCCACAATGTTGTATCTACTTCTGAAGCCACAAGATTACAAACATTAGTGCTATAAGTGGTTAAATACAAGGTTCCAACCTTCTTACCTCTTGCCACCACAAGAGCACCCTTGGTAACCTTCCAAGAGTCCACTGTAAATATCACAGTACAACCATCACTTCCCAACTGCCCTGCCGATATCAAATTTCATCTTAATGTAGGCACATGTCTGACATCCTTCAATAGCCAAGTATTCCCATTCTGCATCTTAACCTGAACAGAACCTTTTCCAACTATGCTGCAAGGCTCATCATCACCAAGAAAAACATGCCCAAAATCTCCTTGAACATAATCAACAAAATAATGCCTATGTCGAGTAGCATGGAAAGAAGCCCCTGAATCTAAAACCCAAGATTCAGTAATATTGTGCAAAGAAAGAATCAAAGCATCCTGACATACATTACCCGTTGCCACATTTTCCTCCTTGTTTTCTTCCTGTTGTTTCTTCTTATCCCGAAGCTCCCAATAGTCCTTCTTTGCATGCCCAGACTTTCCACAGTGCCAACATACTATCTTGCTTTTGGATTTTGACCTTGCCCGATCCTTTGATTTTCCACGGCTTCCTCTATTCTTCTGTCTCCCTCTAGTTTCCACTGTCAAAGCATTCCCTAAAGTAGAAGATTCCCCAGAGCTTTTTCTTCACATTTCCTCGCTTAGAATCACCCCTACAACATCCTCAAACTTCAACTTTGAGTTAGCTGGAACCGAGTTACTTACCGCCATTACCAGGCTATTCCAACTCTCAGGTAAAGAGCACAGAACTAATAAAGCCCTAACTTCTTCATCAAATTCTATTGTAACCGAAGCTAGCATATTTACAACCGTATTAAAATCATTTAAATGATCTGCTACTGAACCATTCTCAGACATCTTAATATTAAACAACTTTTTCATTAAAAATATCTTGTTAGAGGCAGAGGGTTTTTCATACAACTTCCCTAATGCATCCATCAGTTCTTTTGTAGTCTTTTCCTTTGAAACATTAAATAATACCAAAGATGCAAGACATAACCAGATTGTCCCAAGTGCCTTCCTATCCAGCAAATCCCATTCTGCATCTGTCATGCTCGAGGGTTTGTTCACCTTCTCAGACAACGGAATATAAAGATCCTTTTGATAAAGGTAATCTTCCATCTGCATCTTCCAAAGACTGAAATTCTGCCCGTTGAATTTATCAACCCTTGATCTTCCATCATCTGCCATAGCTCCCACTCAAGATAAAACTTTCCCTATGATTCAACACTTCAGCAAACCAAACCAGGCTCTGATACCAATTGTTACGAAATAAGGGATAAAATATGTGGAATAATCCCTCACAGAATCGCAACAGTAGAAACTAATATGCAGAAAATATTACAGATCTCAAATAAAAGTGCAGAATAAAATAACACAACACAAAGAGACAATATTTAACGTGGTTCACCCAATTTGGGCTACGTCCACCAAGAATCACTTGCTCAGATTTTATTACAAGCCACCACTCTCTCAATACAATACCCAGATCTGTTTGGAGCTATGCTCAACAAACTCTACAGAATTCACACCCAAATTCAAAACACATCTGCAATGTTACATTAACCCTACCATATGCATAAAACCATATAAGTAGACAACTGCTTAAGTAGTTTTACAAAACCGTGGGTATCAAAACCATGGGCCAAAACCATCCCATAAACCTATGGGTCAAAAATCCCACCCATATGAGAAAATCATGTTTCCCGGTATATCGGGCACGTTTTAAGGCCAAAAAAAATTTGCTCGGGGGTTGCACCCCCGAACCCCAATGAGACAACTGTGGAAAGTGTACAGTACTCTTAGTGTACAGTCTTCAACACTTTCTCACATGAAAACAGGCTCCACAACCTAACACCTCAAATGCTTCCAAAACTATCATTGGATTCAGACGTCAACCAATGAATAGATCTCCATGCCATAGGTTTCAAGATCACTTGAGAACGCTAGATGATTCATTCTCATGTGCAACATGAAAGCATTAATTTTATTTTTGAGGCAAGTAGTAATATTGAACTCTAAATCTCATAACTCATATAGAGTTAGGAAGTCTGTGATACCATGTCACACTAAGGGGGCGAATAATTGAAGGATTCTAGCTATATAGTATTAGTGGTAACATAGAATACTTATGAATTTATATTATATTAATATGTAATATGTGATTGGTTGACCCATCATATGAGAATCCATACTACCAATGTAAATGTAATTAGTGAGTGGTTGAGTAATTATGTGAATGAGTTAGGTTGAGTAATAGGTTCATTAGGTCCATATTAAGTTTTGGAACTGCACCCCCAAGGCAAAATCTCATTGTGTAAAATAACATTGGAGTTTTTTAGGAGTTGACAATGTGGAGATATTTATGGCTGACTCATCTTATCTATGATCTTGAAGGATATTTAAAATTAAAAACCTTCTCAATATATGTCTATGCAATACTTCCTTATCTATGTAATAGAAAATGCTAGATGAAAAATTTCCTATTTACTGTATGCTATGAATTATGACTCAAAATTTTTAAGATGAATAATCCTGATGATTATCAACAAAGAAATGGGAAATTAGAACATGTTTCAATGGTGGATCGAAATTTTAAAATTTCATACATTTTTTGTGGGTAAATACTTAATTCAAATTAGCTCCTACATATCCCATCTCTGAATATACAAATTTCTAAAGCTTTATACTGGGACAGTTTCTAAAAATGATTGATTTGCCTTTGCAGAGCCATGTGCCCTTTTCCATGGTCACCTGTTGTTTGACTAGAAGAATCTCACAGAAATGGACTACTAACAACAACCGTGCATGTAAAGGACAGGATGACCGAAGGCATTTGTAATTGAGGTATAAAATTTATGAAATCAAATCTTTAGTTTTTCATAATTTCAAGATGAATATTGTCAAGACAAGGGGCCAATGATGTCTACTTATTCAAAAGAATTTGTGAGCATCAAAAAAGTCCAAACTTCCATTTAATTTGATGTGCTTTTACACTATGTGCTGGGATCAACAAGGGGATTCAATTCATGTCGTTCACCAAGGATGTAGTCTCCATCGTGCAATCATGACAACAGGTTGGGGAGAATTGTCATCACCAATCCGGCACTATGATAATTCTTCACCGGGAACTCCTCGTGCTATGATTATTTACTAATGCACAGCCTTTAGTTTGGTGGATGTAATCTGGAAACAAAACAACAACCGAACACAAGAATACCATCGACTATGATAAGAAGGAATGATGAAAAATCTGAAATATCAAAGTAAATTATAATATTAACATGAAATTGTTACAATCTCACCCATGAGGTAAGTGTTATTGACTTCAACAAGACTATGGGAGAAACTTTACAATTACACCTCTTGATGGCTTCTTCAACACACCTTTAACTGATGGCTTCCTTTGCACACTTCTCATACAATATTTCTCACTACTTCTTTCTATGCTAAATGAGGGGGGTGGCCTCTCTATTTATAGAACTTCCAGGCTTATCCATCCTATCTCTAAGATAGGATAAGAAATCCACTCTGACGAATCATATTCCATACCTTAACTCTTATCTGTACATGTAAGCTTATCTCTTAAGATAAGATAAACCTTATCATTTTACATGGGTTCCACATTTTTAGACTTTTTACAAATAAAATACACAAAATATTTATGACCTCACTCCTTGTCCTTATTACCAATATAATATTTCTAATTCCTAATCATGTAGACCCTACTTCTCTACTTACCCAAACTTTGACATTTTAACATTACCGGACCACTTACGACAAATATTTACTTTTTACAACATTCCTATTGTACTTTGACTGTTACCGTACTCCACATTATTGGCGACACCGTACTGACGGCGCCGTTATCTTCTATCAGACGCTACTACTAATTATACTTAACAACATCCTATTCCTAATACATACATTAATGAAATAGAAATTATGGAGGAAAATTTTAGTGTCGACATCTTCCCCCTTCCTAGCTTCTACTCCGTCCTCGGAGTAGACTATTCTGGTGCTTGGAAAATCTTCAACTTGTCGTGGTTGACCCATTTCGTAATGGGAGTGCCATCCAATTCCTCCAGTCGGTACGTACCATTTTCATGCACAGCTGCTATTTTGTAGGGCCCCATCCATTTTGGAAGAAATTTTCTCTGTCTTCTTTTTTTGTATCTGGAATCATATACTAGGACCAAGTCATTCACATGAAATGGAGACCATCGGATCTTTTGATCAAAGTATTCCTTCTGCTTCATTTTCTTCTTATGGCTTGTATCCTTTGCTATTTCCCTCATTTCCTCTAGCAAATGAAGATGTACCAACCTTTCTTTTACTGAATCACTTTCATCCATCCTTTCATTTTTCATAACTCTCACAGTGGGAATATCAAACTCAATAGGAAGAACTGGATCAATGCCATAGGCCAACTGAAATGGGGAGTATCCTGTTGCTGACTTTGATGTTGCCCTATATGCCCACAATGCTGCATGAATCCTTTTATCCCATTTATGTACCTGCAAGGCTGCATCTTTTGCTAGAATTTGACACAGCACAAAATTTGTTCGTTCCACCTGTCCATTTGTGCTTGGCTTGTATGTTGTTGCCTTCCTGTGCTTAATAGAAAACTTATTGACTAGGGCTTCTACCACCTCATTAATGAAGTGGCTTCCTTGATCTGTTACAATTTCTAATGGACAACCAAATCTGGTGACAATGCGTTCATATATGAACCTTGCCACTTCATCCATGGAAGTTGTTTTCAATGGCCTAGCTTCAACCCACTTGGTTAAATAATCTGTGGCAACTACAATATACTTATTTTGGCGTGATGTAGTTGGAAGTGGACCTACAATGTCTATTCCCCACTTTTCAAAGGGACCAAGTGGAAGAATAGGACATAATGGAGCTGATGAAGTCTTACGGTTACCATGTGTTTGACAAATATCACATGTCTTACAATAATTATAACAATCTTTAAAAAGAGTGGGCCAGTGATAACCTGCATCCAAGATCCTTCTTGCTGTAAGTTGTCCAGAGAAGTGCCCTCCACATGTACCATTGTGGAATTCTTCTAGCAGCTCCTTTCCTTGATCACGTCCAACTGCCCTCTTGTACTGTCCATCAGGTCCTATTCGAAATAATGCTCCATGCAGAATAGAATATGGACGACTGGCTTGAGTAATCTTTCTCTTAGTCTTTGCATTGGCACCATCAGGAAACTTGAATTCATTCAGATAATTCCAAATATCTATGTATTCACTAGGGATTGTGTCAAGGGAGAACAATGCTGCATCGGGAAAATCATCATCATCACAAGATGATCCTAAACCATCATAGGCTCGAGAGAGTGCATCTGCATTGACATGCTTCTTTCCTGGCCTATCTATAATATCAAATTCAAATTCTTGTAGCAAAATTATCCATCTTGCTATCCTCCCTGATGGGTTAGGCTTATTGACAATATATTTTAGAGCCTGATGATCTGTTACAACTATAAATTTCTGCCCTAGCAAGTAATTTCTAAACTTCTTTACAGCAAAAATGATAGCTAGAGCCTCTTTTTCAGTTACAGTATAATTTACCTCAGCACTGCTCATTTGTCTGCTCCCAAAGTAAATTGGATGTTCATTCCCATTTTCATCCTTTTGGCTCAAAGTACTTCCTAGTGCTGCATCTGAGGCATCAGTGTACACAATGAATGGCTTGCTCCAATCTGGATTCTTCAAAACAGGTGAAGACACCAGGGCTTCCTTCAGTTGTCCAAAAGCTTCATGCGCCTTATTTCCTGGTTCATAAGTAACATCCTTCTTCAAGAACTGGGTTAGTGGCTGTGCAATCTTTGAGAAATTCTTGATGAACCTTCTATAGTAACCCACATGGCCTAAAAATGATCTCAACTTACTTCTATTAAGAGGAAATGGTAAATCTTTGATTTTTGAAACTTTATCAGGATCAGTACCAATACCATCTCTGGATACAACATGCCCTAACAAAATGCCTTTAGAACATCCAAAGACACACTTTGTAGGGTTTAGTGAGGCTTGTGCTTCATCTAACCTTTGAAATGTTGTCTCCATCTGGTGCAGGTGGTCCAACTTGCTCCCATAGATGCAAAAATCATCCAGAAATACTCTGATGAAGGTCCCAATGTAGGGTTCGAACACCCTATTCATCAAACGCTGGAATGTTGCTGGAGCATTACACAACCCAAAAGGCATAACTCTATAAGCAAACGTTCCCCAAGGAGTGGTGAACGTGGTCTTCAGCTGATCTTTCTCTGCTATACGAACTTGGTTGTAGCCACTATATCCATCAGCAAAACTATAGCACTCCTGGCCAGCTACTTCGTCCAAGATCTGATCTGAAAATGGAAGAGGGTAATGATCCTTCTTTGTTGCCTTATTGAGCTTCCTGTAATCAACACAAATGCGTAGCTTCCCATTCTTTTTTATTGAGATCACAATGGGAGAAACCCATTCTGAATTCTCCACAGCAAATATGAATCCTGCATCAAGCAACTTATCTATTTCTTCTTTTACAGTCTTGGAAAAATTAGGATTCATTCTATATGGCATTTGCTTTATGGGCTTAGCACCATCTACCAGCTCAATACAATGTTCTACCCAACTTACTTGACGGAGTTCCTTGTAATCAAAAGTGAATAGGTGTATGTACCTTCGAAAGAGCTGGAGGTAGGATTCCTTCTCACTCTCCATCACAGCATCACCAATCTTTATTTGTTGGAGACGATCATCAACTTCTTCTTCAGATAATTTTATGGGGTCATGAGTTGGTGTGACTGGAAGGATATCCATGACTGAAACATCCAACCTCACTTTCTTCATCTTCAGTGTCCACTTCACTGGTACTAGAGTAATCAGAGGATGTCCAATCATCAGTTTCATCACTTGAATCCACAGGTTCTGCTTTATGATGTCGAGGGATCACGTTTATCTTCACCCTCTCTCTACCACGTCCAAGTGTCATGAAACCTTCATTCCAGTAGTTTCTTGCATGAACTCTCCTTAGCCATGGTCTTCCCAGCAGCATTGGGTACGCAACAGTACCATTTTTCATCACCTGAAAGTCTACCACACATACAACACCCATAACAGATATTGCCACATTTGAAACTACACCTTCTGGTTTAGTTTTTCCCTTATTTAATGACCTTAACATAAGTGTTGAAGGGCGATCAATTTTTAAACCCAACATATTCATTACAGACTCGGTCATTACATTAACTGCAGCACCTCCATCAACTAAGACATCATGAATTGAAATACCATTACATAATACCTCAGCTTGTGGAGCATAGGGATCTGCCTCTGCCTCCAAAACAGGGACCTCAACCTCCTTCCTTCTTCGAGCATTGAGTCCACCTCGCAACTCCCGCCTCTTCTCAGAAGACATAGCCAAGAGTTGACCATATGTAATATTTGCAGGCCTTTTGGACAGATCTTCCAAGATGGAGTATGGTCCTTGCCCCTGTGAAATCAGAAAATCCTGCACACCCAACTTTCTTCTCCTATGTTTCTTACTAGTTTCTCCTTTCATCTTCTTAGGATCATTTCCATCTTGATTATCTTTTTCTTTCTTTCTTTTTGTTACAAACACATCTACTTCATTATTTCTACTCTTATCTACTACATCAAGAGAATTCACAGGTGCTTTTCCTTTATCATTATCTCTTGTACCAGATGTAGAAGCTCTATCTGGACAATTATACTTATAATGACCCTTTTTATAACAACCATAACAAACAACTTCAGAAATATTTCTTTTTGGACCTCTATCTCCTCCCTGAGAACTAAATTCCTTTCCTTGAAGAAGATTAATAGTTAACTGACCCATCTTCCTGAGCAGATCTTCATACTCAGTAGATGTACTAGGAGAAATATTTGTGCTCACCGGGAGTGGTTGTGGATTCTGGACCAAAGGTGCTGGTGTAGGCTCTACTTTAGCAACAATTTCTTTGGGCTCCTCTTCCATGCTTTCTTCTTGCCTTCTTGCAATCTCCTTTGCTTGTTCAATGGTAGCTGGGCAGTCATACTTCACTCATTGTCTGATCTCTGGCTTCATCCCAAGAATGAAGTGCTTACAGAGGAGATTATCCACGCCATTCATCAACCCATCCGCTAGTCCTTCCTTCCGGATCTGGGCATCGAGCTTCCTCCTTAGCTCTAGAACACGAGCATGATAATCCCTTATCTTCTCCTTCTCTCCTTGGGATAGCTTTGTGATCTCGATCATGAGATCTGCATATTTCTGTTGTTCACCAAATTCTTCAAGAAAACTTTCAGTTAATAAATCCCATGAATTTTTCACATTATCACCTAGTGTTTCAAACCACCTAAGTGCTGAACCATCCAAAAAGGTAGGAAAAAATTCAGTCCATTGTTCCCTTCTTATAAGGCCATTACAAATACAAGATCGCTTAAACTCTTGAATGAAAGAAGAAGCATCTTCATTAGATTGAGCTGAAAAAACAGGAATCTTTCCCATTTTCAAAAGTAACCACCGTGAAATACCAACCCACAAGTACAATCAACAAGACTTATGTGCACAAATAATTGGAATCACTATACTAGAAAGTAGAAATTAGACCATGGTAAACTATGGTAAAACTTGACTTACTGCGGTAAAAACTGACTTTACTGTGGTAAACACTATTCACGGTAAAAAGTGAAGTTACTGCGGTAAATACTATTCACGGTAAAAAGTGACTTTACTGTGATAAATACTATTCACAGCAAAAATGACTTTGTCATGGTAACTACTATTCACGGTAAAAATGACTTTACCATGGTAACTACTATGCACAGTAAAAACAAGGTTACCCTCCAATTGATTTTTGACTAAGTGGGAATATCTCTCCAGAAAATCCACCAACGAGGAATGGTCCCGGCAACGGAACCAAAATGTCATCACCAATCCGGCACTATGATAATTCTTCACTGGGAACTCCTCGTGCTATGATTATTTACTAATGCACAGCCTTTAGTTTGGTGGATGTAATCTGGAAACAAAACAACAACCGAACACAAGAATACCATCGACTATGATAAGACGGAATGATGACAAATCTGAAATATCAAAGTAAATTATAATATTAACATGAAATTGTTACAATCTCACCCATGAGGTACTTCAACAAGACTATGGGAGAAACTTTACAATTACACCTCTTGATGGCTTCTTCAACACACCTTTAACTGATGGCTTCCTTTGCACACTTCTCATACAATATTTCTCACTACTTCTTTCTATGCTAAATGAGGGGGGTGGCCTCTCTATTTATAGAACTTCCAGGCTTATCCATCCTATCTCTAAGATAGGATAAGAAATCCACTCTGACGAATCATATTCCATACCTTAACTCTTATCTGTACATGTAAGCTTATCTCTTAAGATAAGATAAACCTTATCATTTTACATGGGTTCCACATTTTTAGACTTTTTACAAATAAAATACACAAAATATTTATGACCTCACTCCTTGTCCTTATTACCAATATAATATTTCTAATTCCTAATCATGTAGACCCTACTTCTCTAATTACCCAAACTTTGACATTTTAACATTACCGGACCACTTACGACAAATATTTACTTTTTACAACATTCCTATTGTACTTTGACTGTTACCGTACTCCACATTATTGGCGACACCGTACTGACGGCGCCGTTATCTTCTATCAGACGCTACTACTAATTATACTTAACAACATCCTATTCCTAATACATACATTAATGAAATAGAAATTATGGAGGAAAATTTTAGTGTCGACAGAAAAACATCATTGGACCAAAGTATTATATTCCCTTCCTTTCATATAGATTTAGTAAATTCCCTTACCTTTTTATAGATTGAATATGATCAATACTCAACTTTACATAATTTATATATAAATTGTCACATTATTGAACAAGTTAGGTTTTCTATGATAACGAAAAACCTCCTCCATGCACCAAATATTTGGATTGGCACTCAAATATAAAAAAATTAATATCCAAAGAATGGTTGTTCTAAAAAAACATGCAATGTGCAGTTAGTCCATGATGAAGTTAAAAAGTACTATATGTTTTATGTTTAGATTTGATTTTTCAACAAAATTCAAGAACCAAATTAAAACAATGGTATTTATTTTCATTTAAAAATCAGAAATTGAAAATTCATATGTATACTTAGGGGTTTCAAAATAAAAGTAAACCAAAAAAATCCAAATTTTCACCAATGAATGCCTATAAATTTAAACCAATGAATGTAGGTGCAGATATTACTGCGTAGGTGAGGGAAATCTCGTTATATTCATGATGTTACATATTTAGAAAAATGAGAGGATTCCATAATGAGTGCAACTTCCTTTCCTAATTTTTCCTTTTGGATATATGCAATGATTTGGACATGTGGCTATAGCACTTAAATGTAAATACCGAGAAGACATGCACGTTCATTGATGAGTGCACTCACAATAGTCTCACGATTGTTATTCGATTTATGTATTGAAATTGCCCACACCATTTTGAGTGGCATTTGTCGAAAATTGTCGCATGTAACAAGAGGTATCAGCAAATGTGTCAGTGTACCGGTTACATGTTGGGCCAGAGTATTTTTGAAAGTCAACAGCTACAAAGAGCGCCAAGTCAGGGGGTTTCAATTCGGGATGGTAGACGATTTGCATAACCTTGCCAAGTGCCCCATTAACCAACCCTTTTTGCACTCATAAGTTGGATGTCAGCATAATTTCTTGTCCTTGGCACAATAGCGCAGTTGTCTCCAACTGAGTGTCATTGAGGTTTGGCAAGGCTCAATTCGAGCTCTATTCATCTATGCTTATCACAACAAGAATATGCAGTGCCCTAACCATCTCTTTGTTATGTACCCATATTGTTTGTTGCATATAGATGTTTGAACCTTTTTTTCTTGTTCTATTGACATGTGCGAGTCAATTATTGACATGAGAATATTCCAATCCTATGTTGTTGGTTTTGCATTTCTAATGTTGGATAACAAATGTCTGAATTGCAATTGGTGTGTGTTGAATCGTTGATGTCAAGAATTGCTATCCAATGTTATAACTATGTCAAATGTTTGCCAAAGAGTGTGACCAATTGACTTTCCTGCATACATTAGTATGTCCTTCACGAGAGGAAGTTGTCCTAAGTCTCCCACCAGTACTATAGAGCAGCCCCAAAAGTCTTTGTTGTTATGCCGAGGGAAGGCCTTACACAACTTGTTGTTTATATTGCTTAATAATTTTTGGGCCTATGAAGCTCATCTCATCTATGAGATGTAGTCAATGTGTCACATTTTTTCTTGGATGATTGTTAATGCTCATTCCTCTAGCCATCTTCAATTCTTGTCAAGGAACCGGCATATCCCGACATATGTATAGTTTTACCCTTTATGTTGAATGCAGTGACTAGTTGGATGAGAAGTAGGGGAGACTGTGCTTCCACTTGTGGTTGTTCTGTAGTGTATGTTTAATGTAACTGATCAAGTATGATTTTCCTATGCTTGTTGATCCTTGAATGATCATCTTTAGTGGTGGGTGGTGTCCTATGGTCAGTTGTGTGTTCGATAACAATTTTGTAGGCTACTGTTGTTTGGCATATAGGTGCATTGGTTGGAAAGGGTTCAAGTGTCAAAAAGGTGTTGAGCCTGGTTATTAGTGGAAGCCAAATTTATGAAGTGTGATCCTGTATTGTGCAAGTTACATGCCAACCCATGTTGTGATCAAGTCGTTGTTAGTGCCAAAGTCTCGAAGCCCTAGCATGTCTAGGTCATTCATTGTTGGCAGGCCCTGATGGGTGCATAATCTCATTCTTGTAGTTGCACTTCCATATAAAACTCTACTTCTACATCGGTGTTACTCATGTTTATTTCAGAAAGTCATTTATGTTTCTATATTTGTTCTCTCAATATGATCATGCACTCATAGATATTTTTGATTTTCTCCAATGTGCCACAACATATTCCTTGGTTACACCAATGTCTATTTGTATAAGTCGGAATGGTTTGTAAAGCAAAAGTTTCTGACCAACAAAAGTATTCATATGAAGGGATTTCAGGTGTCAATATGCTAGAGTATTGTGGGAACACACAAATGATTGCGGGTACTTTATGTTTTTTTCAAGGCTCTCCCTTTCGTTGTTTGTTGAAAGACCAAGATCTACTAGCCTCAATGAGGGTCAATGTTTCCAGAAGAGTTGGGCGCTTCATGTAGGCATCTTTGAATGATGGTATTTGGGCTCCCTGCTTGTTTGTTTGCATTGGTCACATGCTTGAATACTTTTTAACCTACTAGGAGGGTGATGAAGGCATGGTGCATATGGACAGAGAGAGTTTTTTCAGCATGTGGCATGTCTTCTACGCACCAATGTCACAATAAACAATAGTTTCTGCTAGAACTTACTGTATGTGATCTTTGCAGGGATCTCATTTTCCATTGTGTTAGATATTCTCATCAACATATGGTGGCAGCTCTCTTCTTTTTGTCCACCTTTGATTCATACTTCACAATGTAAATAAGAACTACATGGTGTGAGTAAAATTGGCTGACAGATTGATGTTGGCACACCAGATTGAAATCATTTCAAAGTTATGGATATTTACTCTTGCATCATTTCGTGTCAGTGTGTATGTTTTGTGCCCTTCGTTGTCGATGTGCATGATTGATGTGTCTTGTACTGGCCAAGGGGTCCTTATATCCGAATTGCAAAGTTTCACCCTTCCTTTATAGGCATGTTGTCTCATTGCATTTGGTGTGGCATTGTATATGGTTTAAGAGTTCTTCATAATATTTAAGAACATTGGTTGCTAGAATCTCGTTGGTGGATAACAAGCACGGAGTTGTCAATACTGGAATGGTGGAGAGAAGAACTATAGTTTTTTTGGCCCTTATGGATTCCATACTATTGTGAGTTTTTCAAAGTAGCACTTTCCTACATCTAATTCACGAGGGTCACTCTAATCTAGTGAGTCCATGTTTGGTCAATTTGAAGAACAGTTTTAGGTTAGCAAGTTGTTTTATCATATTTGTGTGTTCATGCTTACATATGGAACAATAAGATCATGTTCCTTGTAGGGGTGAATCAAAGTGCATTAGTTGGTATACAATGTGTGAATATGATATGAATCAAGTTTATGACATAGGGTAGTGAGTGTTGTAGGAAATTTTTCCTCAATATTTCTCTTTTTTTAAAATACAAATGTTTCTTGGGTACGGTGGAACATCATAATGTTGATCATGAAGTAGCAGAAATATGGGTGTGAGCTGAATCTATTTTCATGGTACAAAAACAAATATAGAGAATACTTATGCATTTGGAAATTTCTATTGCATGGTTTCTGCAATATGGAGGCCCCTTTTGAAAAAAGGCACAAAAATTCCATAGAAAATAATCCCTCTATGTCTACTATCAGAAATGTCTAACTACTGGTGGCATCTCATAACTTTCCCAAGAATACACCACAAGTACAAGATGAGAACATATGGCTATAGCAAAAGCCATAGTGTATTATCTAGATAAACATGCATTTATACTCAAATATATAAATCACCTACTTACACCATCACTGACAGAAGAAATACAGGACCAAATAGAGATAGAACAAACACGTTGCTTGGTTGCACTTTAACAAGAACAACCCACTCTCACGAAGAATAAACTTATCACTAATAGCATGTTACATCACATAAAGGAAGTGGACAACTTAATTGGCCTATTGATCAAACAAAATAAGGAGAGGGAAGACCAGAAAAGGGAAAATGAATCAGCAGATCGAAAACAGAAAGGGAAAATACAAGAGCAAGAAAAAGAAGAATGAGATAGGAAACAAAAGGAAGAATACATTAAAAATAAGAAAGTGGAGAAGGAGAGAAAAATAGAAGAAGAGAGAAAACTAAAAACTGAGTTAGAAGCGAAGAAGAAAAAAGAAGAAGAGGAAAAGAAGAAAAAAGAAGAAAAAAGAAGAAGAGGAAAAGAGAAAAAAGAAGAAGAAGAAAAAAAGAAAAAATAAGAAGAAGAAAAGAAAAAGAAGGAAGAAATGGAAAAGAAAAAGAAGGAAGAAACAGAAAAGAAGAAGAAAGAAGAAGCAGAAAAGAAGAAGAAAATAAGCAAGCAGAAGAGGAGAAGAAGAAGGAAGCAGAAGAAGAAGAAAAGACAACGAAAGTAGAGAAAGAATAGATAAAGAAAGAAGAACAAGATAAGGAAGAAAAGGAGAAGGCAGAACATGCTCAACAAGCATTACAAATATCATCTTCTAGCCTGATAACCACACTAGCACCTCATGACTCACTAGCTTGAATCAAGTGGGCTCTACGGAAGAGGAAACAAGAACAATCTTTTCAATTGTAACAAGGGGTTGTTGAGAAAACCACGGAAGTCTTCAAAGTACATTTAGATAAACTAACTCCTTTACAAAAATATAGTTGCAATCAAGTGTTATAGCAGAGTTCCACCCAAGACTGGATGCAAATCTGTGTAGAATTAGAGGAAGCAATGAAAAATATACTCACCAGCATTCAAATGGATAAGCCACAGATCAAAATTGAAAATACATTATCCGTTGAAGCATCTAATGAATACGTGGTAGGGGAAATACTGAAAGAACACCACATAAACTTGGAGGTAGAGAAAGAAACAATCCACAAAAATGCAAAAAGAGAATACCAAGAAGATGCCAAAAACCTCATATAGTGGAGAATTAGAAAAAAAAAGAAGTGAATTTCAAACCACGGTGAAGAAATTGGAGATAGAACTGAACAATGCCGGGGGTATACTAAACTTATACCATTGGTTGGCTAAGGCACGACCGCATAAGACAAGGGAAAGATGGAAAAATTTGAACAAGATGTCTACACAATATGACATTCTACAAGACAAGGATGGTGTAAAAAGGAGGAAATTAGCAGATCTTACAGAGAAATATCAAACCTAATAGAGGGGGCGACAAGACAAGGTCTACGGCATGCAATAATGTAGCACTACATTGGATAAATCTTTTACGCGGATGCAGCAAGAAACTACACTTGCAAAAGATTGATGGAAGGAAATATAAGCACATCCCATTCCATCAGAATTGGTGTCACTGATTCAAGAGATTACACGGATTAATCACGTGCATAATTATTTAACTTCATGGCTTAACTATGAAAAGAATATCTTTCCCCAAATTACAAAGTACATGCCGCAAAGTACTCCATAGAAGATTAAACGTCATGGTGTCCCATAAACCCAGCCAAGTGAGTCAAGTGAAGAAAATCCTCCTTAAGCCAAACGTCTAAGTTCCTGGGGAGGTTGATACTTCTATACCTTAGCGTCCCATAAATCCATTCAAATGAGTTGAGTGAGGGAACCCTTCCCTATGCCAGATGTGTAAGTCCTGGTGGTTGATGCCCATTGATCCCAATTTTGGCAAAAACAAATTGAAGGAAGGAGTAAAAGTCATCATCATTTTTTTTTCTCGAGGACGAGACAAAATTTAAGAGGGGGGATAATGTTGGCAAGAGTTTGGGTATACACCACCAAAGTCTGGAGATAGTTGTGGAAAGGTAAAGACAACCGCGAAAGAAAAAGGAAGCTGCGGAATGAAGTAAAGCCACAAATAAAAGAAAGAAGTCGTAGTACATAGAGAAAGCCACATAATACTAAGTAGAGTCGCAGAAGCTGACTTAAAGCCACGTAATGAAGATAAATCATGCCAGATCATGTTAGAAGCTGATAGAGGCACAAGTCAAAGGAAGTGACCTTTGAAATAGATTGTATTTTGTATATTTATTGTAATCAATGTATTATGTAAAGGGTTGCATCACGAAATACTTTTGTGAGTGTGCCATTTTGAGATTTTGTAAGAGAGATAAGAGAATGAGAATGAATATAATATATATGTACTAGAAATTGATGTAATTATTATTGATGAATAAATAAATATTGGATTTTGGAGTAAAATCTGTTATGTTTTTTTATCACTACTAGTAATCAACAGATCATCAACATATAAGACAATAATGATAATATGATTATTTTCATACTTTAAAAACAAATCATTATCAGAAAATAATTTTTGAAACCAAGATCCTGAAAGAAACTATTTATTTTAGCATACCAAGCTCTTTGGAGCTTGTTTAAGACCATACAAGGATTTTTTCAGTTTACACACATATAGTTCCTTACCAGGTTCTTCAAAACCTTTAGGTTGACACATGCAGATTTCTTCTTTCGGGTCATCATTTAGAAAAGTATTTTTAACATTCATTTGGTGAATCTCCTAACCATATTGAGCAGTTAATGCTAGAAGAATCCTAACAGTGCTCATTTTGGTTATAAGAGAAAAGGTTTCAACGTAGTCAATACTAGGTTTCTGAGTGAACCCACGAGCTACTAATTGTTCCTTAAATTTATCAATTTCTCCTATAGAGTTATACTTAATTTTATACAACCACCTGGATCCTACAATGCTCCTTTTGAAGGAGGGGGGACTAGTTCCCAAGTGTTATTTTTAATTAGGGCATTGTATTTGGCTTTCATAGCTTCGATCCATATTTCATCTTGACTAGATTCTTCGAAATATTTTGGTTCAACCTCATATAGGGTCATCAAGGCATGATAAGTATGTTGACTACGGGTCATCTTTCTAAGGCTATCAGGATGAGATTCCTTAACTAGATTTTGAGCCCATTTAGGAATTCTAGAATGCAACACATTTTGAGATGACTCCCCCTCAATCTCCATCATATCTAGAGTAGGATATTCATCCTCTTGAACTTTTGTTTCCATATTTTCTAGAGAAGGATTATCAAGCTCTATTTCAGGAGAAATAGAGGAGGGTTCACAAGAAGTGTCACAAAATGTTTTCTCTAAGACATGAACATTCCTATTTTCTACTATGTCATGTTTGAAAGGATCATATACTCTTAATCCTTTTGTGTGACAACCATATCCAAAAAAGATACAGGAGTAGGAGGTTAGATCTAGTTTCTTCCATTTAACTTTTGGAATAAAGAGAGAAAGTGGACTACTAAATATTCTTAAGTGTGAGATATTTGGTTTTTGTTTTGTCCATACTTCATGAGGTGTAGTTTGATGTAATGCTTTAGTAGGAAATCTATTTAGAATATAGACTGTATTATTCATCACTTCTACCCATAGAAACTTAGGCACATTTGATGCATGAATCATAGTCCTAGCCATTTCTAATATGGTCCTATTTTTCCTTTCTATGATGTCATTTTGTTGTGGGGAATAGGGAGTTGTCAACTCATGTTGAATCCCACATGACACATAGAACTCATCAAACTTTTTACTAACATACTCACCTCCATTATCAATTCTAATTCTTTTTATTTTCATATTAGAAGCATTTTCAACTAAGGCTTTAAACTCTTGGAATTTGAACAAGACATCAAATTTTTCTTAATGAAGTATGACCAGGTCATCCTAGAGAAATCATCAATAAAGCATACAACATACAAGGCTCCACTGAGAGAGGGAACTTCAAGTGGACCTCTCACATCACTGTGAATCAACTCTAATAGGTGAGATGAATTCGGATCGTGATGTTTGTGAAACGGTTCAACATGTTGCTTACCACACAAACAACTTTCACGTTTCATGATCATATTTCATTTTAGGGATACCTATTACAAGGTTTAGACTATACATTTCATACATAATCCTAAAATTCACATGTCCTAGTATTTCATGCCAAAGTTGAAGATCATTTCTAGAAGAAGAAGAAAAGCATGATTCAGAAACAAATCCATCAAAAATATATAAACCATTTTTCTGTATACTAGATGTAATAACATTACTGAGTTCATTTTTCACATACCATTTATTTTGCAATATAATACAACTTTATAATTTTATTTAGTTAATTGAGACTAAGATAAAAGGTTCTTTTTCAACTGAGGAACATATAACACATTCTTAATTGTTCCATTTTTCAATTTAACATTCCCACAACTTTCAGATTGAATGATAGAATTTTCCCCTAGATATATATTTTCCTCACATTCTACAACATTAGTGAGGATATCATAGATGCAGGTCATGTGCCTAGAGGCACCACTATCTAGGATCCATTCATTGTCATTCAAAGCTGAGAGTGCAGTATATAGGGCAATAGATTGCTCAACATTATTTGCATGGTTTTGATTTTGGATATGGTTCTGATCCTTCTTTTGATTGTTAAATTTCTTATTTTTAGTATTTTTAACAAACTTGTTTGTTTTCACATGACAATCAAACTCCTTATGACCAAATTTTCCACATTTATTACATGTTCCATTGAATTTCACTTTGAATTTTTGATTTCCCCTGACATAATTAGAGTTACCGATTAGATTTAAATTTTGATTTTAAGCTTAGTTTCTGATTTTGAGGATTGTTATTATTCCTATTTTGAGAGGGTTTGTGATTATGAGAGAACAATTCCTGAGAGGCATTCTCTTTTGAATCAAAATTTTCCATAACACGTTCTTCCTGAATTATGAGAGAAGAAAGAGTTTCCAAGTTAGGTAAATCAATTTCATTTTGGTATTTAGAGTTCAAGATGGAGATGTAGTTTCAGAATTTTTCATGGATGTTTATCTGAATGATAAAATAAAGCAATTTATCTTGAAACAATTCACAATTACATCCATCTAACTGTGCTTTAATGTTTTTAATTTTCGCCAAATAATTAACTATTTTTTCATCCCCCTTCATGGGAGTCATAAATAGTTCCATTATGAGTTTAATTATCTTCAAGAGGAGACTTCCCTCGTGCTTGGTTTCCAATTATTTCCGAGCATCAGCAGGAGAGTCCATATGTCCTATATGTTGTTAAAAATCATCTTTTATGCTTTTCAATAGAATTGATAAGGCTTCCTGGGATCTTTGGGAGAAGGATCTTAGGTTTTTAGGGGTTAGCTTACCTTCCATGGGTCATTTCTCCACACTAGTGACCAAATCCCATAATTTTCTAGCCATAAAACAAGGATTTTAACCTAACTTGCTAGATATTATAGTTTGTTCCATTTAATAATTGTGATTTATCCATTGAAAAACTGGCAGTTCCAGCCATTTTTTAATGATAAATTCAAACAAGCACAACTTGAAAACAAATTTAACTAAAAACAAATTTTTTCACTAAACAACAAAATTTAGTAAAAAATTTTCAAACAAAAATGCAAACTAAATTAAATTAAAATAAATTTCTAGCATTTTTGAAATACACCCGGTAGATAAATATGAAATCTAAATGTACCTTCTTTCTGTCTTTTGAAAGGTCAAAAAACTTTCAAAAAAATTAAATAATATTATTTTGATTTTTCGCTAAATTTTTTTCCAAAAAAAAAAATTAAATACTTTACTTTAAAAATGAAACACTACGAGGGACAGGAGTCGAACTCCTCACCTCTAGTGGTCCCAAAGCTTTCATCAGGCCCTTTACCTAACCAAAAGAGTTATTTAGCTCTTATGAACTAGTTATCAAAAAAATTTTAATTCTATGGATTTAAATTTAATAAATTATAAAAAATAATAAATTTTTCACTTTTTTACTCGCATAAAAATTCTATTCTACAGATTTTACTATATGAATCCAAACTAAAAATGCTAAGGAAGGTCTATGGAAAAGAATTCCTAAAAATTTTAGGGTTAACTAGAGTTTAATAATAACATTTTAACTATAAAACAGTTTTATTTTTGATTTATTTGCTTGTTTTACAGGAAGGGGGCGCACCAGGAGAGTTAAAGATTAGGAGATTTAAACAAAACTCAAGATTTTTCCTTTTGTTAGCTTAAGACAAAATGCAAGTTGATTTGGATGTTGGATGCATCTCAAGATTTCTAGCACTCAAATGGCAATTAAGGGCTCTTTAATAACATGCAGGCAAGATTTAACATATATTGTTGTTTTCTTAAATACCAAGTGCCAAGATTGTTTTAGAATTGGTTTTGAACATTGATATTTGCAATTTGCAGTGACATAATGACTAGCGTTTTATAAAAAATATGCAGGCGCCTAAGGTTTTTTTATTTTAATAGGGCGTTTTTCAATTAAATCAAAGAGGCGTTTGCACAAGTTAAACCCCTGAAAGGAATGATAACCAGATTTTACAGGTCAAAATGGAGATTATTAGCAATCAAACACCACAATCCCAATATTATGAAAGCAATTGTCTAGATTCCCAATTATAGAATTGAGGCGTAAGGTTGCATACAAAATGTTTACAATTTATATTTGTATTTATTCAATACATTTAACAGAATTATTCTTGTTTATTGATTAAAACAGGGGCGAATAGGCTAACATTGCTAATGATTTCATTTTGCAGGTTCAAGGTTGGAGGTTTCTAAATAAATCAAGGAATGGAGAATTTTAGATTTAATTTCAAAGGCCAACTAGTCAAGCCTTAGACTTTATTAGACAATTTTGACTTAACTTTTGGTATCTTGTTTTGTAAACCATTTTCTAGGAAAAACTAGTCAATATTCATGTATTTGGATATTTTACACCTTACAAAGATAATTATCCCTAATTCTATTTAAGATACAAAGAAATAAGTTTGATTTACTACACATTGGTTTTTCAACGATTTCCTCCACCTAAATAAATTTTCAAAAGATCCTGCACACACAAAATACCTTCAACGGGCACCAACTCTGATACCATGTCAGAATTTATAACGATAAATATTTAATTAATTTAATAATCATATCCAAGGATTATAGTTTTAACATGTAGTATGTGCAGAGATTTAATAAATTAATGAAGTAAATGCAGAGTAATTCAAAGTAACTTTACAAAGTAAAATACACAACAAATGTAAATAACACAACATAACACAAGATTTATAGTGGGGAAAACCCAAAGGTAAAAAACCCACTCTAAAAAGCACTTCCCTTTATTAAGAATTTTACATACAGATTTTACCCAACACCTCCACTTCCTCCTCGGTCCCACACAAAACAATTGCTCAACAACATTTATTACAATGAAATAATAATTTCAATCACACAATCTCAAATTCTCTCAATTCTTGCATGAATTACACAATCCCTACTTTCATGAGGGATCACCCTATTAAATAGGGTGGGTGAATTAGCTGCACACGGGTGCACTGTTTCACTCTTTTAATTAAATCAAATGATTTAATTAAGTGTGGAGACCGACATATAAAGTTTATAAATAAACTTTAAACAAGGGGTGTGAAGTGGTGGCCCACCTAAATGGTGTCCCCACTTGACATTATTACCCTCACAAAACTTTTTCTGAGATGACTCAAAAATAATTGGGTAAGGTTTTTGGTATTAAGAATCTAACACAGGTTGAGATATGCTCAGCACGTCCATGATGTTTTGTTTTTGTCTCTTCATTCTATCATTTTGTCAACAATGTTCATTTATTTATTTCTTGTTGGCATTGTAACACAAATGAAACCTTTCATTTTTCTATGTATTCGAAATTTTGTTTACAAGAAGATTAAAATTAGGAAATATGCAATGCTGTGTATAATTGTATACAATTGAAAGGGAAAGATGGAAAGGAAAACATATAGCAATTGCATAGGTTGTGCTTCTATAAAGGTACAAAACTTTGCAAATGTTGTTAAGGGTTATAAAAATAAGAGTATGACCATATATGGAGTAGAACCATGCATGTATAGAACCATATGAAACTTAATGATGAAAATTTGGATGGGTAAAATGGAAACAACACTTTTTTATATGTGCATGAAGGGATCTCACTTTGCATTACATGGGATAAAGCACGTAAAATATGAAGGAAAGCTACATTGTCTAATGCATGTCTACAAGTCTTCAGAAATGCATCTAGGAAATCTACATGGTTGAATGTATAGATTCATCTTTCTACACCTAAAGAAATGGTACAATGGACTTGTTCTTTGTCTGTTATACAACTCCTTATCGTTGCAACTGTAAAGTGGTATTTGTAGAAGAGCACTGGCTTGAGAACATGTCCCAAAAATTTTAGGTGTCAAGTCTACCATTTGTAAATTTTGCATGCAGTGATGCCCATGATTTCTGTAGTGATGTCTTCAAAAGTAGTGACCCGTTGTACTGTGTCATCCTTTATCAAGAAATTTAATACATATTTATTGAAATTTGTTGATTTCTTTTTTTGACATTTTTCATAGTTCCACAGGACCTATCTGGGTTTTGAACAAGTTTTTTCTTGTATTATCTATTTTTTGTTAAAGAAACTCAAGAGAGGTAGCAATGTTTTGACATTTTTATGTGGATGATCATTGTTGTAACTTTAAATCCGATTGTGTTTCCTAGAACATATGATGTTTTGATGCTTGCAATATCATTATACCTTAATAACATCTGTAGCTAGTGATGATAGATGGTATGGTAGAACTGTAAGAATCAAACCAAGTTCTCATATGGTGTGTTTCCACTGCATCTAGAATGAATGAAATTACTATGTTGGAACCAATGCCAATATTTTTTACCTTTGTAAAATGTTATCTTGCCCTTCTTAATTGTGATTATTAGTTTCAACGATTCCTTGGATGCACAAAGGTCTACCAAAAACCTTTACCTCCTCATCACAGAAGACACCCAAAGGGTTGTGTTAATGCAATAACCTGAGAAATCTTGTAGGACAAGTGTTCTTGTTGGTTGTAGGTGTCATCTAGTTTCCTAATCATGTCAAGTTTGGAGTAACAAACAAAACAACAACAATGATGTCTATTATAGAGTTGGCAAAGGTCGTTATGATCTCCTTAATTGGCTTGAATTGAAACTAGCAGGTTGGTATTAGTGGCATTTATTTTATACTTAGTTTGACATATGATGTTAAGCCAAGGAAAACAATCCATGAAGATTTTTAAATCATTGTACTCCGTTTGTGTACCTTAAGGTGCCACTAGAGACTGTGTAAACCTTACCATATTGCACATGATTGTAGAACACTTCTGCATGGCTTGGTCAAAAGAAGTGATAGTTATGCAGTTGCCATCCATGGTCTACAAGACCAAAGATTGAAAACTTGTCCATTTTTTGTTGAATCTACGAAGAAATCCCTCTTTATGATGCAACCTTGAATAGTCCAATCATTCTCGTAAGTATTCAAACTCTTTACGCTAGTGATTAGTTCCATCCCTTTTTAATTTGTGCCCGTGCAGTACGTGATAGAGTGCTATTGGTATTTAGGTCTTTCGTATTTCCATTGTTAGAATTTGGAATCTTTTGCATGAAGGTTAACAAGAGTAGGGGAACGTGTAACGTATGTATGTTTCCTTTAAAATAGTGGCAACACAATTTAGGCTTTAGTTTCAGGCATTGAAAGTGCTAAAAGGGTAGAAGCAATGGGGGAAAATAACTCAATGTGAAAGTGAAGCACTTGTAATATGTATGTGGTCGTTGAGGGCAACCACGCAAGATTAGGAAAGGAAAGTGTTCTAAAGATTAACATGAGGAAACAAGAAATATCAAGCAAATGAAACTTTATATTTAGTAGATAAGAACTTTAAACATGATATGCACAAGCTCAATTGTTTGTACATTCAAGAAAAACATGTATTTGAAGATGTGTTTGTTTCCATATTATACATTCATAACACTACAAGGTTGCAAAAGTGTAAAGGGTAGACCGAGAAATGTCTTTCTATGACAACAGTGGAGTTAAAAGCTCCAATAGCGTACTAAATTTGGAGGATGGGATTGCGTAAGTACTCGCTTATGTTGAACTTTTTAAAAACAACAATGTAAGTTATACCTTTCCCTTTATACTTATTAATCGTAACCTAATTCTCGTAAAAATGTTTTCATCCCTTGCAATTGGAGGTATGTTCTTTCAGCCTTATTCATAAGGTCATACATGAATTTTATTTCACTAGAATGAATGGGGTTAAAAACTCATAGAATGCACAAAAAATTAAGGATAGTATAGCTTAAGTACTCTAATGTATAGAACTAAATGTTTTAAAGTTAATATTTAAAGGAATCTACAATGTAATCCACTCCATTCCCTTTGTATTATTGGTCGTAACTAATTTATTGTAGAAAAATTTTCATCCCTTGTAATTGGAGGTAGGTTCTTTCAACCTTATTCATAAGGTCATACATGATTTTAGCTCACTAGAATTAATGGGGTTAAAAACTCATAGACTACAAAAACAATTGAGGATAGGATAGCTTAAGTACTCTAATGTATAAAACTACATGTTTTGAAGGTAATCTTTAAAGTCATATATAATGTAAGTTGCTCCATTCCCTTTGTAGTATTGGTCGTAAATAATTTATTGTAGAATTGTTTACATCCCTTGTAGTTGGAGGTAGGTTCTTTTTCAACCTTATTCATAAGGTCATACATGATTTTTAGTTCACTATAATTAATGGCGTTAAAAACTCATAGAATTCGCAAAATTTTGAGGATATGATAACTTAAGTACTCTAATGTATAGAACTACATGTTTTGAAGGTAATATTTAAAGGCGTCTACAATGTAAGTTACTTCATTCCCTTTGTAGTATTGGTCATAACTAACTTGGAATTTTTTATTATTGCATAAGTAGAAATGTTTTCATCCCTTATGTAGTTGGAGGGTTTTAGGTTCTTTTTGTAACCTTTTATTGTAGAAATGTTTTCATAGAGGTCACACATTCATAAGGTAATAGATTTTTTTAGTTCACTAGAATGAATGGGGTTAAAAAAATCATAGAATGTCTAATGTATAGAAAAAATTTGGAGGATATGATAGCTTAAGTACTCTAATGTATAGAACTACATGTTTTTGAAGGAAATCTCATATATGTAAGAATTCCCTTTGTAGTGTAAGTAGAATTGTTTTCATCCAATTTTAGGTTCTTTTAGGTCATACATGATTTTTTAGTTCACTATAATATACAGGTTAAAAGCTCATCTTCTAATGTATAATGCAAGTCACTCCAAGGTTTCCTTTGTAATATTGGTCATAACTAATTGATAGCTTAAGTATTAATGTATAGAACTACATGTTTTGAGGAAATGTTTTCATCCCCATTGTAGTTAGAGGTTTTTCATCCCTTGTAGTTAGGTTTTTTCAACCTTATTCATAAGGTAATAGATGATTTTTAGTTCACTAGAATGAATGGGGTTAAAAAACTCATAGAATGCACAAAATTTTTTACAATGGGATAGCTTAAGCACTCTAATGTATAGAACTACATGTTTTGAAGTAATATTTAAAGGAATGGAGTTAAAAACTCCTAGAATGCACAAAATTTTGAAGATAGGATAGCTCAAGTACTCTAATGTATATAACTACATGTTTTGAAGGTAATCTTTAAAGTCATATATAATGTAAGTTGCTCCATTCCCTTTGTAGTTTTGGTCGTAAATAATTTATTGTAGAATTGTTTTCATCCCTTGTAGTTGGAGGTAGGTTCTTTCAACCTTATCCATAAGGTCATACATGATTTTTTGTAGAATGTTTTCATCCCTTAGTTAGGTTCAACTATAATTAATGGGGTTAAAAAATAGAACTCATAGAATTCGCAAAATATTTTGAGGATAAGATAACTTAAGTACTCTAATGTATAGAACTACATGTTTTGAAGGTAATATTTAAAGGCATCTACAATGTAAGTAGGATACTTCATTCCCTTTGTAGTATTGGTCATAACTAATTTATTGTAGAAATGTTTTCATCCCTTATAGTTGGAGGTAGGTTCTTTTAACCTTATTCATAAGGTCACACATTTTGATTTTTAGTTCACTAGAATAAAAGGCGGGGTTATTGGTCAAAAAATCATAAAATGTACAAAATTTGGAGGATATGATAGCTTTGGAGGATATAACTTAAGTACTCTAATGTATAGAACTACATGTTTTGAAGGAAATCTTTAAAGGCATCTATAATGCAAGTCACTCCATTTCCTTTGTAATATTGGTCATAACTAATTTATTGTAGAAATGTTTTCATCCCTTGTAGTTAGAGGTAGGTTTTTTCAACCTTATTCATAAGGTAATAGATGATTTTTAGTTCACTAGAATGAATGGGGTTAAAAAACTCATAGAATGCACAAAATTTTTACAATGGGATAGCTTAAGCACTCTAATGTATAGAACTACATGTTTTGAATGTAATATTTAAAGGAATGGAGTTAAAAAAACTCCTAGAATGCACAAAATTTTGAAGATAGGATAGCTCAAGTACTCTAATGTATATAACTACATGTTTTGAAGGTAATCTTTAAAGTCATATATAATGTAAGTTGCTCCATTCCCTTTGTAGTATTGGTCGTAAATAATTTATTGTAGAATTGTTTTCATCCCTTGTAGTTGGAGGTAGGTTCTTTCAACCTTATTCATAAGGTCCCATACATGATTTTTAGTTCACTATAATTAATGGGGTTAAAAACTCATAGAATTCGCAAAATTTTGAGGATAAGATAACTTAAGTACTCTAATGTATAGAACTACATGTTTTGAAGGTAATATTTAAAGGCGTCTAAAATGTAAGTCACTTCATTCCCTTTGTAGTATTGGTCATAACTAATTTATTGTAGAAATGTTTTCATCCCTTATAGTTGGAGGTAGGTTCTTTTAACCTTATTTAACCTTATTCATAAGGTCACACATAATTTTTAGTTCACTAGAATGAATGGGGTTAAAAAATCATAGAATGTACAAAATTTTGGAGGATATGATAGCTTAAGTACTCTAATGTATAGAACTACATGTTTTGAAGGAAATCTTTAAAGGCATCTATAATGCAAGTCACTCCATTTCCTTTGTAATATTGGTCATAACTAATTTATTGTAGAAATGTTTTCATCCCTTTGTAGTTAGAGGTAGGTTTTTTCAACCTTATTCATAAGGTAATAGATGATTTTTAGTTCACTTGAAGAATGAATGGGTTAAAAACTCATAGAATGCACAAAATTTTTACAATGGGATAGCTTAAGCACTCTAATGTATAGAACTACATGTTTTGAATGTAATATTTAAAGGAATGGAGTTAAAAACTCATAGAATGCACAAAATTTTTGAAGATACGATAGCTTAAGTACTCTAATGTATATAACTACATGTTTTGAAGGTAATCTTTAAAGTCATATATAATGTAAGTTGCTCCATTCCCTTTGTAGTATTGGTCGTAAATAATTTATTGTAGAATTGTTTTCATCCCTTGTAGTTGGAGGTAGGTTCTTTCAACCTTATTCATAAGGTCATACATGATTTTTAGTTCACTATAATTAATGGGGTTAAAAACTCATAGAATTCGCAAAATTTTGAGGATAAGATAACTTAAGTACTCTAATGTATAGAACTACATGTTTTGAAGGTAATATTTAAAGGCGTCTACAATGTAAGTCACTTCATTCCCTTTGTATTATTGGTCATAACTAATTTATTGTAGAAATGTTTTCATCCCTTATAGTTGGAGGTAGGTTCTTTTAACCTTATTCATAAGGTCACACATGATTTTTAGTTCACTAGAATGAATGGGGTTAAAAAATCATAGAATGTACAAAATTTGGAGGATATGATAGCTTAAGTACTCTAATGTATAGAACTACATGTTTTGAAGGAAATCTTTAAAGGCATCTATAATGCAAGTCACTCCATTTCCTTTGTAATATTGGTCATAACTAATTTATTGTAGAAATGTTTTCATCCCTTGTAGTTAGAGGTAGGTTTTTTCAACCTTTCAACCTTATTCATAAGGGGTAAAAACTCATAGATGATTTTTGGGAGTTCACTAGTTTTGAATGAATGGGGTTAAAAACTCATCAATACAAAATTTTGCACTTAAGTTCTTTTACAATGGGATAGCTTAAGCACTCCCTAGTATTGTATAGTTGGAGAACTACATGTTGGAGGATAAGATAACTTAAGTACTCTAATGAACTTTTCTACCAATGTAAGTTACTTCATTTCCTTGGTAGTATGATTGGTCATAACTAATTATTGTACATCCCTTATAGTTGGAGGTAGGTTCTTTTAACCTTATTCAGAAGTAATATTTAAAGGAATGGAGTTAAAAACTCATAGAATGCACAAAATTTTGAAGATAGGATAGCTTAAGTACTCTAATGTATATAAACTACATGTTTTGAAGGTAATCTTTAAAGTCATATATAATGTAAGTTGCTCCATAGTATTGGTCTCATAGAATAAATAAATTTTATTGTAGAATACATGTTTTCATCCCTTGTAGTTGGAGGTAGGTTCTAATTCAAAGGTAATCTTTATTCATAAGGTCTTCATACGTAAAATAATTATTGTAGAATTTTTAGTAGTCACTTATTCATAAGATCATACATGATTTTAGTTCACTATAATTAATGGGGTTAAAAACTCATAGAATTCGCAAAATTTTGAGGATAAGATAACTTAAGTACTCTAATGTATAGAACTACATGTTTTGAAGGTAATATTTAAAGGCGTCTACAATGTAAGTCACTTCATTCCCTTTGTAGTATTGGTCATAACTAATTTATTGTAGAAATTTTTTCATCCCTTATAGTTGGAGGTAGGTTCTTTTAACCTTATTCATAAGGTCACACATGATTTTTAGTTCACTAGAATGAATGGGGTTAAAAAATCATAGAATGTACAAAATTTGGAGGATATGATAGCTTAAGTACTCTAATGTATAGAACTACATGTTTGAAGGAAATCTTTAAAGGCATCTATAATGCAAGTCACTCCATTTCCTTTGTAATATTGGTCATAACTAATTTATTGTAGAAATGTTTTCATCCCTTGTAGTTAGAGGTAGGTTTTTTCAACCTTATTCATAAGGTAATAGATGATTTTTAGTTCACTAGAATGAATGGGGTTTAAAAACTCATAGAATGCACAAAATTTTTACAATGGGATAGCTTAAGCACTCTAATGTATAGAACTACATGTTTTGAATGTAATATTTAAAGGAATGGAGTTAAAAACTCATAGAATGCACAAAATTTTGAAGATAGGATAGCTTAAGTACTCTAATGTATATAACTACATGTTTTGAAGGTAATCTTTAAAGTCATATATAATGTAAGTTGCTCCATTCCCTTTGTAGTATTGGTCGTAAATAATTTATTGTAGAATTGTTTTCATCCCTTGTAGTTGGAGGTAGGTTCTTTCAACCTTATTCATAAGGTCATACATGATTTTTAGTTCACTATAATTAATGGGGTTAAAAACTCATAGAATTCGCAAAAAATTTGAGGATAAGATAACTTAAGTACTCTAATGTATAGAACTACATGTTTTGAAGGTAATATTTAAAGGCGTCTACAATGTAAGTCACTTCATTCCCTTTGTAGTATTGGTCATAACTAATTTATTGTAGAATGTTTTCATCCCTTATAGTTGGAGGTAGGTTCTTTTAACCTTATTCATAAGGTCACACATGATTTTTAGTTCACTAGAATGAATGGGGTTAAAAAATCATAGAATGTACAAAATTTGGAGGATTTGAGAAGGGGGATTTAGTACTCTAATGTATAGAACTACATGTTATTGATAGGAAATATTTAAAGGCATCTAAAATGCAAGTCACTCCATTAACTTTGTAATATAGGTCATAACTGAATTGATTGTAGAAGAGGATTTCATAACTAGTAGTTAGAGTGTCAGGTTAATTGGCATCCAAATTCATGAAGGTAATAGATGCTAGTTAATTAACAAAGTGTTGCTAATTGACCATGAATTAAGGGGTTAAATATTAGCTAATTAGTAAGAAGTCACTAAATTATAATGACAATGACGAGAAATATGACAATTAGTGTAATTTAATAGTATAAAAAACTGCATAGTCAGTTTCGAATGTAATACATGAAGAGAGAGAGATGGAGCTGTGGGAAAAACGGGGAGAACGACCATAGAACAAAGAGTTTGACAGATACGATAGCTTAAGTACTCAAAAATGTAGGGTTTAGGGAGGGAAATTAGGGTTATAGAAGGTAAGGGGGTTAAATAGAAAGGGCGGGAGGTTAAAAAAACTGTAAGTTGGTCCATTCCCTTTGTACTATTGGAGGCCTTTATGCCTTTATTGTAGAATTGTTTTCAGCTCTAGTATTGTGGAGATAGATGGCTTTCAACCTTATGCATCATGTCATACGTCATGTTTAGACCGAGGTATGATTCTATGGGGTGAGAAACTTGATAGACACTCACCGCAAATTATGTAGGATAAGATGAATTTTGAAGTACTCTAAAGTATGGATTTACATGTTAAGTTGAAGGCTAGGATATTTAAAGAGAAAAACTACAATGTAGCGCAGACACTTCAATCCCTTTGTAGCTATTGGTCATGAACCACAAAGTGCGCTAGTTTAGAAAGTGCTTACATCTAGCATGACAATTGGAGGTAGCATCTTTTAACCTGTGGTCATAAAGTGCGGCCTACATGATTTTTAGTGTCACTAGTGTGTATGTAGGTGAGCTAGTCATAAAATGTGTTAGTGTAAAATTTGGAGGATGTGCCAGCATGTAAGGACTCTAGTGCACTAGAACTACATGTTTTGAGAGGAAAACTTTATAGGCATCTATAATGGGAGTCACTCCATTTCCTTTGAGAAAAATAAGTTAATAACTAAGTTATTGTAGCAAAGTGGTAACAAGTCCCTTGGGAAGGGTGTAGCAGGGAGATATTAGGTCAACATTAGACATGAGAGTAGATACATGATCTCATTTGAGAGTGTCACTAGAGAGGAATGGGATGACATGTACTCAGAGTAGAGGGATTTAATGGTTGGTGTTAGAATGGTGACATGCTTAAGCACAGGGGACATACGTACTAGAACTACATGCACTATAATGAAAACATTTAAAGCAATGAGAGGTAGCAACATCATAGAATGCACAAACATTCTGAATTCTGACGGGGAGGAAAGCTATCAATGAATTTTGGAGGATGTGTATTGAATTCTTAGATGTTTTGATGAGGGGAGGTTGCTAAAGTCATATATCACATGTCAGGTGCTCCATTCCCTTTGTAGTTCATATGGACATACGCTATTTTTTTGTAGAGGGGATGATGATACATTTTAGCAACAATGTGTGACGGTGATGAGGTATGATTAATCAGATACCCATTTAATTGATAAGGCCTCTTATCAGTGACTTATTAGTTTCCTGATAATTACTGGGAGATGCTTTAAGTTCAGGGGTTGCATTAGAGTAGTTTTGAGAGATGATTGAGTCAACTGATCATGTACTCTAATGTATGGGAACTACATGCATATTGAAGTGACTTATACATGGATTTAAAGGCATGGTAGTGTATAAGTCAGTTGATTCCCTTTGTAGTATTAGGACATAACTAATACTATTATAGAAATGTTGGTGTGGGATCACGTAGCCGTAGGTTGGGGATGAGGGGTGTGTTGAGGTGATTCACAAGGTCAGACATGAGCCCTCTTTAGTTCATTAGATGGCACACAGTTAGAGCTGGGCATAGGGGACATTAGTGGTTGACCTAGCTTCACTAATAGTGAGCACTTGGATAATTTGTAGTTACAGTCGAAGCAAGATATGGGACGTCTACCATAGATGGGATTACATATTGGAAACAGATGTAGAGGAGTTAGGGAAAGTGGAGACTCTTCTAATTGGATTATAAGAAATGTTACTCTTATATGGATTGGAGTGTTACAATACTAGTATAGGTCTCATGAGATCAGTTATGAGTGAGGAACCCGATCATACCAAGGTGATGAGCAGTGGTCCTACGAAATTTTGGAGGTAGGAGTCGACATTAGATTAGATATAATGGTCATATGATGGTGTTCCAATGTGATTAGGCTAAGCATATTTATTTAGTGCTCATATAATATGTTTTATAAGTGAGTGTGTGAGATATCATAATTATGAATGTGTTATCGGGTTCATGAAAAACTCACATATATAACTTTGAGTGAGATAATGGTTTGGGTGTACGTGAGTTGTGAGAATAAACTCCTATTAGATAGGACTTGAGACATTTATAGGAGTGATGAGAGATTTATGAGAGTGGCATTACAGATATAAATGTGAGACAAATTTAAGGGATATGTGATTGATGTTGACATCCTTGTATTAAGGAGGTCATTCTACTATATAATGTAATCTCTCATGATAAATAAAATGTCCCGTTCAGAATAGGAGTATAATTGAGATGTTTTATATTGTGATTTCAATTTATGTTCTGAAATATAAATTTGAATTACAATATAAGGTTTGGTATCAGAGTACCAGTTAATGCAATGATAGGAGTTTTGAAAGCTTTTCCACCGAGCAACTAATCATTGTAAGAGGAACCCTGTTAGTGAAATCATTTTGTAGGGGTTGTGTGATTATGACTGTCAAAGATGCATTTTACGTCTCACTGATATAGATGGAGTGCACCCATTTGATGTGTGCCATAATGCTTACTACTATGTAGATCTAGTGTCCAAATTTGATTGTCATTGTTATGTCGGATTGTACAATAAAAATTTGACTAGAGTCCAGACATTCTAGAGATGGATCATTGTGAATTTCCACATTTGTCTTATCTATTGATGGTAATTTTGATTTTATTTACATAGGGCTCAAAAATGTCATTTTTGATCAAGTATGAACCACATCATTGACATCATTTATCCTTCATAGAGCATCATGTTTGGAACTTATTGATAACGAAGATTTATCATTTATCATTTCCAAGTTCACATGAGAGTGTGATGGATCTATATTACATGCCAAGCCACCAATCAGTATGTAGTGCATGCATCGAGTGAGATTTCCTTGTGGGATTATCGATTAGATTTCATGTAGATCTGTAATTATGAAGACCTAGAATCACTAATACAAGAAAGACGTCATCCCATTTTTTTCTAGTTGTGAGTTGGCTAATGCATCTCTCAAAATGTGTTTGTTGAAAAAGAATGTGTAGGATTTTTTAAATTATTTTATTGTTTTGTGGTGTCAAGGTTTCATAGAACGTTGAGAAACATTTTTTATAAGGTAAAAAAGTTAGTAATTTAATTTGATAAGTCTTATTTTTCCTATTCTATAGTTATCTAATTTTAGTGTCTCCTAAAAATCTAAATAATATCCCTTGGCTATATCAGATTTTGGTATAATATCTTTAAACTCATGGTAATAGTCTCAAGTAAATAATATCTATTGTACAGTTCATTAAAAAGTAATATTTAATTACTTTTTGAATTATCATTTTCTTGTCTAGAGTTTATTTTATTTTTGTGTTTGTAATCAGACACATTCTTGAAGTATCTGACATTCATTAAATTCAATTTGTGGGGGGAAAATGGATAAGGTGAGTCATAATGAAAATTTTGAAGGAAAATATTTCCATACATGGGAAGTTCAAACTCAATTATTGTTAATTAACATATATTTGTGTGAAATTTCCAAAAATACCAAAACTAACTGATGTGGATGAAGCCACCAAATGAGAAAGAAGAGATCAAAAAGTGACAAACATTATTGGCCTAGGATTATTTGATGCCTACCTACATCATTTAAATCTAAAAAGACATAAAATTTCATCTAGATGACATTAAACAAGTTGTTTGGGTCACAAGTAAGAATCACAGTGACAATCAAACAAAAGATATTCTGGCTCAAGATGAAAGAAGGTGATAGTATGGTTGATCACATTAGTAAGTTTCATTTTATTTTGAATCAGCTACTTAGAATAAAAATTTATTTGCCTAATGATGGTGTAAAATATGTTTTGCTAAATAGTATGCCACTTAACTATTCTAACATGGCCTTCACATTGAGTAAAATAAATCAGAGTTTAAAAGATCATATTTCTTCTCTAATAGAGGAATAAAACATAATTAAGAAAATTAATTCAAAGGAATGTGTGGTGTACTTTTGGTGTGTGTGACTTACCTTGTCCACCTCACATGGTGAGTCATCTCACTTAGGTGAGATCATAGGTCATAGGAGTTATATGACACATGACAGATTCCATCATAGAATCTGTCATTGTCATATGTGTCATTGGCATCATAGGAGTTACATTCCATTTTGGAATCATAACTCCTCTTTCCCTCATGGAGGGAATGATTTTCCATGGGAGTTACACAACACTCCCATATGTACCCTCTTATTTTGATCTATGAGAATGAGTAGACATGTTTACCTTATGCATGATTTTCCTTGCTTGTTGATTACTTGGAGCATTCACGTCACCATTGGAGTGTAACCTCTTCGATGTGCACAGGGTTCCATATTGATCCTTGCAGAACAATCTCACATAGTATCAGAGTCTTTGTTGGTAAATGTGCACTCGTTTATTTTGGTTGCTAATTACTTCTAGTTTCATTTTTCATGCTTCTCGCACAAGTTTTTGATCATTTTTTGGAATCTTGCTATCTGGTTTAACAATTTGTTTTTGGAATTTTGTGCTTTTTTAGGGTTTGTGCATGTGTAGTTTCAGGGTGTTTCTTCCACCAAATTTAGCTAGTTGCAACTAACTTTGGAGGGAAATATATTTTTAGGTTGGTATTTTTTCTATTTTGTAGTTTTATTAATTTTCATTAAAAGTTAAATTTTTTTAAAAAAATTTCTTGAAAATTCCTCCCTCTGCTCCTTTCTCCCTACTAGCTTGCATTTTACATTTTTACCCTTTTCTATCTTCTCTTAACTCTTGATCTCTTTTCAACTCTTCTATCTGAGCTCCTTGCTCTCTCGGTAAGATCCTTCCTGAGTTGGGTTTTTTTCTTGAGCTCAGTTGGGTTTCTTTCTTTGGCTTGCGAGTTGGCTCATTTCAGTTTGTTGGCTCTTTCTTATTGTGCAAGTTGGGCTTCCTTGTGTTTGGGATTTTTGATTTGTTTTATCTTGATTGGGTTCATGGTCATTGGGTCCCTTATGTTTTTTCATTACTTGGATTTAGTCAGGGCTTTCCTTTCTTACTCAGATCATGTTGTTTTTTTTTTGCCCTTGGGTTTTTGGTTGCATTCACCCTATCATTGGCCTTTGTTCCACCTCTTGTTCATGGTTGATCCTTGAGCTCTACCTTGATTTCCTGGATGGCTTGTCACCTAGTCTTGCCATTGGATCTCCATGCCCTTCTTATCTCACTTCCCTATGTTTGTCTTTTACCCTCATCCATTGGCTTTGCATTCACCTTGATTTCCCATTAACATCCTCCTCATTGTAATGTATTTGCCTCTTCCAACCTTGTCCTTCCACTGTCACTACATGTCTCAACCCTTGGAATCAACCATACCTGTGCCCTCCTTAACTCGAAGCCACCCAAGTTCCTTGAGCTCCCTCATGAGCCACCTCCCGTGTTCTCCCTTGACCCTCCTCTTGACCGGACCCTTAACCTCAATCTCTAAACTTTATCCTTTTCCTAATCCCAAAGTCCACATTTTTTAAAGGCTTTTCAAATTAAATTTTAAATTTTTATTTTTTAAAATTAAGGTTTTTATTTTTTAGAAGATGCTAAGTTAGTATTTTATTAGGTTTTTTAATTAAAAGAGGTGGTCATTATTTAATTTAATTAGGATCTTTAATTTAAAAGGATAGCTTTTAATTTTAACTAAGGTTAGTAGCCATTAAATTTAATTAATTTTTAAAATTATTAACGTTTTAATAATTTTTTATCCCTTTTAATTTTTAAAATTAATTAATTGGGAAAATTAAAATTGTGAAAAATATATGTTATTAGATGTTTTTTATAATTATTTTTGTTGGAGTGTGTAGCACATTTCCTGGAGAGCCCTTTTTTTCCTTCTGGGAGCACTTTTCTTCCTAGAGGTCCTTTTCGACTCGTTTTGAGTCATTTTTGCATTGTATCACTCTTTTTATTGACTTACAGACTAGTGAATGCATCCACCACAGTCTTGCGGCAAGGGAGTTTCTCTTGCAATGTGAGATGTTATTTCTCACACATGACTATGTTTTTCTCCCTTCTCTTGCTTTTAGCATCGTTTTGTGCTTCCTTATAGTGTCAAACTATCGCGATGTGATCACTAAAACTTGATTGTGGTCTCCACACATGAACATTATTACATTGATTGCAAGGTGAGTGACCAACTATTTCATGATGCACATTCACACCTGATTGTAATCAATGCACTAAACTATAAAGTGCCACAAATAAGGGGGTGATAATATTGTTGGGGTGGTTGTGTTTCTTTTTTTCCTTCTACATTCTTTTTTTCTCTCTCTTCATGATGGATGTTTTTTTACCTTTTCTCACATCATTCAACTTTTTGAATGGAGATCTAAAATTGCTATGGTAATGAAACTAAGGGGTAAAGGGTTGTTTCGTGTCACCATGGGAGTAGAGACTGAACCTAATGATGAACCCAAAAATATAGGTGGTTTAACTAATGTGATGAAGCCTTGTGTCTTCTCTGTATGTCCATTTTCTCTAACTTTCTCTTCCACATTGAGTATTCCTTAACACCCAATGGAGCTTGGAAAACTCTTGATGATATGTTTGGGAAACAAGATGACATGAGAGTGCATGAGTTGGAAAATGAACTACTAGGATTAAATCCTAGTAACTTTGATAACCTACAGGCCTTCTTCTCAAAGTTTTTCCACACTAGATTGCTCTTAAAGGAATGTAAAGTTGAGAAAAAATATGCCAGTTGATCTTGTCAATTCTTTCTAAGTTAGGTCCCGAATACTCTGTCTTCATTTTGACTTTCCATGCCATGAAAGAAGCTTTAGGTAGTACTTGGAAAATTCCCTCATTTGACAAATTTTTCATCCCAACTCATTCAAGAACAGGATAAACTCATTCAAATGGGGACTCTCAAATCCAAGTCACATGCATCCCTTGTTAGCAAGTAATGGTAAGGGAAAGGAAAGAAACCTGAAAATAATAAAGAGAAAAAGGACCAAACAAAGAAAGAAACCAAGACCAACCAAACCCAAACCAAATCTAACACAAACGCTTCTACTTCTGAGCCTAAAGTGAAGAAGGAAAAGTGTAAGTGTTCCTATTGCAAGAAGATTGGCCATGAAGAGCATCAATGTATGAGAAAAAAATAAATCACTTAACTCATTTACTTGATAAGAATAAAATAAGTATTCCTTAGTCTATCAAACAAAATGCTCTAAGCCCAAGTCTTCCAAAACAAAGGAGTCTAAATATGAGAAGAAGAAAGGAAAGGCCCTTGTAGCTAGAGTTTCTCCTTCATCAATATGGATTATTGATTCTAGTGCCTCACACCACATGGACTCTTCGCATGTTAAGTTTTCCAACATTGAACCATGTGGCATATCCCAAATCACATTGGGTGATGATTATACGGTGTCAGTTTCTGGTAGTGGATTGGTAGAGATGGATGGTGCATCATTAAACCAAGTGTTGAGTGTTTCTGATCCCTCTACCAATATCCTATTAGTTTACAAATCACTCACCTTGGTGAAGGAATTTGAATGGGATTTATTCCTAACTTAATGATTATTCGTGAGCTTCACTCTGACTCTATAATTGCTGAGGGAAAGGCATATCACTATTTATGGTTGTATACCTTTTAAATTTACTTCTGATTCGATGCCCGTTGCCTTTCTCACTCATGCAGATGAGGTTAGTAACATATGGCATGAGCGTTTTTCCATGTTAACTATCGTTACCTTGAACAATTGAGCCAAAATGAAATGGTCAATGGGTTACCCCACATCAAATTTTCTAAGGGTCTTTGTGAGGATTGTGCCCTTAGAAAGCACCCCAAAGAAATTTTTGGCAAAGGAAAATCCTGAAGAGCTACTTGTCATTTGGATCTTGTTCATAGTGACATTTATGGCCCTTCCCATCTCCTTCATTTACTAGAGATCTTTATATACTTACCTTCATTGATGACTTTTTGCGTTACACTTGGGTGTATTTTCTTAAGCAAAATATCTAAGTTTTCGATCACTTTCAAGACTTTAAGGATCTTGCTGAGAAACAAGCTGAAAGGTCTATCAAGGTTCTTCAAACTAAAATGGAGGTGAGTATGTGAGCAATAAGTTCAAATATTTATGTACATCTGAAGGGATTTCTTTACTACATATAGTTTCTTACATCCCTTCACAAAATGGAGTTGTAGGAAAGAAAGAATTGAATGCTTAAGGAGATGGCCACTTGTATGGTTCACTCTAAATCCCTTCCTCCAGAGTATTGGGCCAAATCAATGAAATTTTCTTACTACATTCAGAAACCATGTTCCACATAAGGTAGTAAGAGGGATGACACCCTTTGAAGCCTGGTTTGGATGCAAACCTGATGTCAAACTTTCACATCTTTGGATCCAATGTTATGGCCTGGATTCCCAAAAAGAAATGAAAGGCCTTGGAACCATAGTTCAAACCTTGTATATTTGTAGGGTATCCTAATGGCATGAAGGGATATATATTATTGAACCCTACTACTCATCAACTTTATATTGAGAGAAGTGTGAAGTTTGATGAGTCATCTTCGACTTCTACTTCTCCACCTTCTAAGTCCTTTTTCTACTCTCTAATTCTGATTCTGACTCTTTGGATGATGATGTTGTTGAGAGTGTTCCTCCTCCTCCTCCTGATCCTCTTGCTCCTCCCACCCTCATGCTTTAGAGTCTTCTAATTCTAACAACAGTGATGATGAGGACTTTTTCCCTTCTCACTCAAGTGAAGAATCTACAAATTATTGAGCTTGTCTCTCCTCCTGGTCCTCGTTGGGATAGGAAGACTTTACAGAGTGTTAGGAGATTGGATTAGGGATCTTTCAGATGAGAGATGGACTCTTTCAGAGTTCACTGGACCCCATGCCTTCTTTTCCTCCGCTTCTGACCCTCAGTATTTCTGGGAGGCTTATGGGATTCCTGAGTGGGATTCTACCATGGATGAGGAGTATTCCTCACTCATGAAGAATGATACTTGGGATCTCACCCCTCTTCTGAAAGGAAGAAAAAGTGTTTGATGCAAGTGGGTGTACCAAAAAAGTATGGTGTCGATGAAGAAGTTAAGAAGTATAAAGCGCGACTTGTAGCTAAGGGTTTATCCTAGGTAGTTGGGGTTGATTATTCAGAAACCTTTGTTTCATTGTGAAGATGACTTCCATTCAAATGACCCTCACCATAAATTATTGTGAATAGATGGGAAGTCCACCAAATGGATGTTAAGAGTGCCTTCCTTCATGGGGACCTAGAGGAAGATATCTACATGGAACAACCTCTATGTTATGTCCATGATCCCTCCCTTGTTTGAAGTTAAATAAGTCTCTTTATGGCCTTAAACAAGCCCCTTCAAGCTTGGTAATCAAAGATGGACTCCTTTCTACTTGCATCAGGGTTCACTAGGTGTCACTCTGACCCTAATGTTTACATTCTATGGTAGGATGACTCCATGCTCATCCTATTTTTTATGTTGATGACTTGTTGATCATAGGAAAGCTCTTCCTCAATCATTGATTATGTGAAGATTGCCTTGGCCAACAATTTCTCGATGTCTGACTTGGGTTTCTTCATTACTTTCTTGGGATTCAAATTTCAATATGACTCGATAATTGTAATTTCACAACCTAAGTACTCCCTTGATTCTGTTATCTCAGTTTCACATGTATGATTGTAAGCCTTCTCCTACTCCCTTTCCTTTCTGGAGTTAAGTTATTTTTGATTGCTCTACTCCTATTGTTGATGGTACCCTTTATCACAGTTGGTGGGGAGCTTGATTTACCTTACTCACACTCATCCGGATCTTTTGTATGTTTTGGGATCATGTCTAGATTTATGTAGGATCCTCATGAGTTGGATTGGAAAGCATCAAAATTGATCCTTCACTATGTTCATGGCACTCACACTGATGGAATTCATTATTTAGGAGGGACAGAGATTGACTTGTTGGATTTACAAACTCTAATTGGACCAATGATCTAGATCATCAAAATATACCTCAGGATACTTTTTTCTCTCTTGGTTCTCATCTTGTCACTTGGTCTATAAGAAGAAGAATGTGATTTATATCATCATATACAGAGGCAGAGTACAGAGGAGTAGTTAATGTTTCCATGGAAGTTGTTTGGCTCTAGGTATATTGATAGAGTTTGGTATTCACTTTCGGTGGCCTACCATCATTTATTGTGACAACATGAGAAATATCTCAATTCTTCAAAATTTGTTTTAACATCATTGGATGAAGCACATTGAGATCCACATGCACTTCATACATGATTTGATTCATAAAGACATCATTGACTTATAGTATTGTAAGACTTTTGATCAGGCTGCAGACATTTTCACCAATCCCTTCACTTGAGGCGAAGTTCCTTCACTTGTGTTCTATTCTTGGGGTGAGGTTTCATGTAACCACCCATCTTCTTTGGGATTTTCCAGTCCTTCTTCTCCTCTTCTTATTTTCCAGGAAGATGTTATTTATAAATGGGTACCTTATCATGCATTAAGTTTCTGGGACCCATTGACACATCTTTCTTAGTTGTCTAGGGGATCTATCTTTCTATCCTGACTTTCTCATGACCTCTACCTTAGCTTCAATGAAGGGGGTTTTGGTGTATGTTACTTTCCTCATCATCACTCGAGTGTATTTTTGAAATAAATGATGTATAAATGATAAAATAATAAAGTGACACAAGCAAACTAAGATTTAAAGTATAAAACCCTAAGCAAGGAAGAGAGATAGAGTGACTTAGCTAATTTTTGAATGCATTGGAAGTGATCTGGTAGGGAGACTGATGAAAAAACTACAAACAAGGTCGTCACTGCTCACTATAAAATTATGGAGTGCTGAACAATGCCAGACATGGGGCTCCCATAGTAGGAAGAGGGGATGAGCACTGGGTGGAGACTAGAACTAGGCGTTGCGTGACTCAAGATATTGGATTTAGTTTTTATTGTGTTACAAGGGTTTCACAATTTCCCTCTGTTGATCACTGATGTTCACACTATGATCGCCGAAGGTACATGTAACCTGCAAAAGATAAGTTCACCTACACAAGCCCACAAACCACATCAAACCTAAAAAGGAAAATGTAAAATGGGGAGTCAGACTGACCCCGATGGTCACCCCGAGAGTGAACTTATGACCAAGTGCTGCACTACATCTCAGACTCCATGTAGTTCTTGTGAGTGTGTGTAGAAATTGTGCCCTAGGATGCCCTTGTGCAAGTTGCACTTGATAGCAGGTTGTAGCTAGAATGTAGCAATGTAGTAGAATGTGTGGATGGAATAGAATGAACTTCCCCTTCCTATGTTGTGTATGCAGAGTTGATGCAGCCCTTGTCCCTTGAATGGATGCTAGATGGATGCCTTTAGAGTACTTTAGTTCCTTTGAAATGCAAGCTTAGGTGATGATAGTAATGCTTAGTGCTTGGTCCTTGATTTTGAACACATAACTATGTATTTATATGATTCCCTTGTTTGAATTTCATAATTGACAACTGGAAGGCCAACCCATAAGTGAAAAAGATGCCCAAAAGATAAAAGAGACCCAAAAAGAGTGAGTAAGGTAAGAAAGGGTCAGGGGCACCAAAGGGGACAGGAGCACCTGGACGTTGTTGTCCTGGCTGGGCACTGGTGTCTGAAGCCATGAAAGATAAATAAGTAAAGTTTTGACTGGGTTGTAGGGTGTGTAAGACCAAATAGAAAACAAGAGACAAAGAAAAGAGGCCAAAGATAGTTGTCAACCACTAGTTTTCTTGCTTAGGAATCATGTAAATGCTAGCATGCTTTTAGGACCTAGAAATGTACCCAAGTGTGTGATTTTGTGTCTACATTTTCCCCCACTTTATGTTGTTGAGTGAATACTCGATAACATAAAGTAGATAAGAGATGTGTACCTTATGATCCTATAGAGCATGTGGTGAAATGTGTGCTGAGTGGACAAGTGAAGTGTGGAATGATGCAAAGTGAAGCATGGAGACTAGGAAAGGAAAGTGACCCTAGGGGTGAAGTGTATGTGTTGTTGTACATGTTGTTGTGCTTGCTTTGTTGTTTGTAGGTACTTCTTGTTGCATATTAAGGATGAACCTGCAAAAGAAGAGAAAAAGAGTAGTCAAAGTTCTGTATATGATAAATCAAAGAAAAATGTGTATAAGTATGTAAAAGTATGTCAAAGTAATAATAAAGGAAAGTGTGCACCTGATGTAAAAGAGTGTAAAAGGATAGAAAAATTGTTTGAATTTGCTGAAAAAAGGTGAGGTGTTTGTAAAAAAGAAAGTGAGTTTTTTGGGCAATCTCATGTGAAGAGTGAGTTTTTTGGGTGATCTCACTGCTGATAGCGAGTTTTTTGGGCGATCCATAGTGTGAGTTTTTTGGGTGATCTCATGCCAAGTGTGAGTTTTTTGGGTGATCTCATGCCAAGTGTGAGTTTTTTGGGAGATCTCACGCCAAAGAGAAAGTGTTGGGGAGAGAGGTCTAGTTTTACTCTCCTTCCATGACTCTTCCCAATAAGCACCACTGCAGATGGTACATCCCTGATTTGTTCATGTTGTCTTGATTATTTTGTTTTATTCTGATTGTTCCAATTGTAAGATTGAGGAGATAGAATGCATTTGTAACTGGAGGACTGTGCCTTGTAACTGTAGAAACTACTCTGAAGACTTTTGTGAACTATGTTGATATGAGAAGATGATTGTATGTGCCCCAAGACATTAGCACCCAAGGGAGGACACAGGATGCACCCAGGTGTTACTGTCTGAGTCTTGGGCCTTGGTGTCTGTGTTGTGTTGAGGACCCAAGTCAGATTTTAGGTCATTTTGTGACTGTGTTTCCTATGTTGTTTTGTACTGTGTAGATATGTATTGTAGCTTTGAGTTGTTGTAGGGGTGATTTGTTCACCCAATGTATGCCCCCCTCATTTGGGGTGCATGCAACAATAGTAGGAGAATGTGGCCCAAAAGAGAGGACCTGATGTTGTGTGAAGTGGATACCTACAGGGGGTAGGGGATGTGCATGGTAGAAACCAAGGCACATGCAAACAAAGTGGCTAGTAACATGTGTTAGTAGAAAAAGTAGCAAACATGCAATAGAAGACAATGTAACAAGCAAGTGTGCAGACAAGATAGACCATGAAAAGTGGGTTTCAAACATGTTACATCGCTCACAATGTCACAAGACAATCAGTGCCGAAGCAGGCCAAAAGCATACAAATGAGCATGACAAGACATAGGGCATAGCCCACAAACAATAACATACAATAGAAAACAATGGAAAGAAAAGTGTATCAGATAACCATGGTGGCATATAGTCCTGTAAAGAAAATGCTACACATGAAGCACCCATTAGCATGTTAGAAAGATAAAAAGTATGTCAAGACATGTATGTATCAATGGAAAGTAATGTGCTAGTAAGATAGGAAGTAGTATATGATGAAATAATAACACCTGTAATGTGTGAGAGTAGTAAAGGTAGATGCCCCCAGGAGCCTCGGTGGGACTGGTAAAAGGATACAATGTCAAGCATCATTGCAGTGTGTGAAAATTTGTAAGAGATCTGCATTCACTCCAAAAGACCAAGTGAACGTGCATGTGTGTATATAGAAAGATAATGACATACTGAGTATTTGACTAGCATAGTAAGAAAAGTGCATCATGTAAGTAGTATAAGCAAGCAAGAGTAAGTGCAACCAAGATATGCAAATGTAATGTATGAGTGTGATGGAATGGTATGCAAATGTGTGAATGTGATAGGAGCAATGTGCCCCCCAATGGATGTGTATGAGATGAGGTTCATTTATAAAATACCCCTCAACAATCAAGAATGAACCATAGAACAAGAGTGTGTCATCAGGAAATGGTTTGAGAATGTGTGCTAGAAAGATAGATCATGAAGCATAGAGCATGAAAAGTGAATGTGGTGAGGTTCATTTCAGATTTAGACCCTCAACAGTCGAGTATGAACCATGGAACTAGAGTGCGTCATAGGGTAATGATGATACAATGTGTGTATCAAAGGGTATGTCATGAATGCATAAAGATTAGTTATGAAATGTGAATGCATGAGTGTAGTAATTAGATTTATGACCCTAGAGAGAATTGAACCATGGAACTAGAATCATGAAGAAGGGGAAGAAAAGTGTGATGCCCCCAAGTGTGTGAGTGATGGAGAAAAGTATGTGATGATGAATTTCAAGGACCATGTGTCATGGTGAACAAAGTTTGAAATGTGTCATAAGAAAGAAATATATTGTCATCAAATGGTAGGTAGGAGAAAGAGTAGAACCAGGGTTGGATTTTGGGTTGAAAGGAGGAATGCCTAAAGAGGTGGGAGGTTGGTCTTGAAGATGAGTGGTTGCTTATTTGGAATTTGACAACACCATGTAGAAGACTTGATAGGAGGAGGGGATGGATGGACTATTTTTAGAGGAGGTTTCTTAGTAGGAATGTTGGTAATGTTGTAGAAGACTTGAGAGGAGGAGATGGATGGACTGATTTTTTAGAGGAGGTTGTTTGTTGGAATGGGTAATGATTTAGAAGGTGGTTGAAAAGGGAGAGAGGAGGAGGGGATGGACTGATTTTTAGAGGAGGTTTTGTTAGGTAACTTAGAAGGAGATGGAATGGGGATGGATAGGAAACTCTTGAATGGGTTGGAAGGAGGAACATTAAGTAACATTAGTGGAACTATGGATGCTCATTAGACATGGAAGGACCAGATTTAGGAGCCCATTGGGATTTAGCAATTGAAGATGTAGCAGGAAGCAAAATGTTGTGTAAGCAAATGAAATAAAACCCTGATGCTCAAGGTGCTTAATTCTTCATTTTAAAGCATAAAATCATTGTCATTATGTCCATTAATTCTGTGATAATTTCAAAATGGAAGACCTATGTACTTGGAGAGCCGATAAGGAGGATAGTAATGAGTAGTTGGCAAGTTGATCAATTTGTGAGTGAGGATTTGAGTAAGAATATCATGTTGCTTAGCATTTAGATCAAACTTGAGAGGTGTGGGTAGTGGTAAGACTTGGGGTTCACTGATATGAGCACATGTAGAAGACATAGGATTAGGATGAGATGTAGAAGAATAACTAGCATGGGCTTGAGAAGCATCCTTGAGATGTTGGATTTCAGCTTGAAGAGATGTAATTGTGGTTTCCATAGCTTGAAATTTGTCTTGAAATAAACAATGTAAAGCTTGAATTGACTCTAAGATGGGTTGATTGGATGGAGGATTAGGACCGATAGAGTCATTAGATAGATGATCAAAAATGGAACTTACTTGAGTGGGTGGCATACAACGAGGGAGATACATAGTGTCTAGGATTTTTTGGAGAACATATTTGGAAGGAGGGTGCATTTGAAGTAAATTCATACAAGGATTGAGGAAGAGGAGATAGAGGAACTTTGAGGAGCCATGAAAGATAGGAACCTTGATAGAATAAAAATGAGGATCCAAGTGTATGATCAAGAGTTGGGGTTCACCAAATGATTTAATTTAATTTGAATTAAATTAAATATTGCAGAGTACTACTGAATAAATAATGTATAAATGATAAAATACAGTAAATGACACAAGCAAACTAAGATTTTAAAGTATGAAACCCTAAGCAAGGAAGTAAGATAGAGGACTTAGATGGTTTCTGAATGTATAGAAGTGATCTGGGTAGGGATAGTGATGAAAAAATGCAAAACAAGGTTCATCACTGTCACTGTAAATTTTGGAACTCACAAACAAAGGTCAGACATGGGCGCCCACAGTAGGACAGGGGCACCTGGGCACTGAATGACTAGATCTGGGTGCCCATGACTATGTAAAAATGCTCTAGAATCTAGTTTTTGTTGTGTCACAAGGGTTTCACAATTATTCTTCTTGTTGATCACCTAATGTTCACACTATGATCACTGAAGGTACTTGTAACATGCAAATGAGAAGTTCACCTACACAAGCCCACAAACCACATCAAACCTAAAAAGGAAAATGTAGAATGGGGAGTCAGACTGACCCCGACAGTCACCCCAAGAGTGAACTTATGACCAAGCACTGCACTACATCTCAGAATCCATGTAGTTCTTGTGAGTGTGTGTAGAAATTGTGCCCTAGGATGCCCTTGTGCAAGTTACACTTGATAGCATGTTGTAGCTAGAATGTAGCAATGTAGTAGAATGTGTGGATGGAATAGAATGAACTTCCCCTTCCTATGTTGTGTATGTAGAATTGATGCATCCCTTGTCCCTTGAATGGATGCTAGATGGATGCCTTTAGAGTGCTTTAGTGCCTTTTGAATGCAAGCTTAGGTGATGATAGTAATGCTTAGTGCTTGGTCCTTTATTTTGAACACATAACTATGTATTTATATGATTCCCTTGTTTGAATTTCATAATTGACAACTGGAAGGCCGACCCATAAGTGAAAAAGATACCCAAAAGATAAAAGAGACCCAAAAAGAGTGAGTAAGGTAAGAAAGGGTTAGGGGCACCCAAGGGGAGGGGCCTATGGGCAGCTATCCTTGTTGTTTGGCTAGGTGCTAGTGTCTGAAGCCATGAAAAGATAAATAAGTAAAGTTTTGAACTGGGTTGTAGGGTGTGTAAGACCAAATAGAAAACAAGAGACAAAGAAAAGAGGCCAAAGATAGTTGTCAACCACTAGTTTTCTTTCTTAGGAATCATGTAAATTCTAGCATGCTTTTAGGACCTAGAAATGTACCCAAGTGCATGATTTAGTGTCTACAATTGCCTCTACATTAATTTGCATGAGGTTATGTATTGATCATTATAGAACAATCTCAAGGAATGTACAAAAAATTCATCTAGATCTTATACTAAAATAATATCAAATTATTATTTTAAGAAGGGATCAACTTTCAAAGATACAAAAAATCATTTTTATATTACTTTTTCAAACAATATGGTCACTTGTCTATCCTGCAGGAATTTTAAGAACAAGATTTATTTATGGAAAACTATAATAAAATTTCATGGATGTTGATGATGAAGAAGAGAATGAGTATGAATAAAATTCTTCTCACACAAAAAATCCACATGATGAAGAATAGGATCTATTAGATGATGGTCCACTGGAGGATGGAGGGAAAAAATGAAGGAGGTGAAACAATTACCTCTCGTTTGGACCTATAACGAAATGGGGCCACACAATGATTTGGTTATTTTATGTTTTTCATTTTCTTTTGTGGTTTTGAAAACTAAGAATTAAAATTATTGGGCCTCAAAATATTGGCTAAGTGCCAAATAGCGTGTGCACACACACGGGAACAGTGAATAGAATCCACGTAAGGGAAAACTTTGCATGACAAGGGTTTAATAATATTTAGTAGAAACCATGGCATGCCCATAAGGTAGAATCACAAAATATCTCAGGTTAGCCATATTTTAGCGGTATTCCAAGAGGAAATTGAGGAAAAATAGTGACCCAACTAGGCGTGCAAGTGGATAAGGTGCTAGCCTAGAGGCTTGGTGGTCAAGGAAAGAATATTCCATGCATGGAATATTCCAAGGAAGACATCATTACAGAAATTGGAGAGCTCATATCAAAACAAGCATGCTTCATTGGAGGACCACATGGACACTTGTCAAGCAATCTTCGAATCCTGGAAATATAAGGCATGGAAGTGGGTGCTAAACCTATATATAGAGATGCTTAGGTAGATGAAGACACCAGTTGATGGAGAAGAAGCATCGGGATATCATAGAGAGGATGGAAAGTGAAGCTCTGCAGAAAATATTAGGAGGTTCTAGGAGTTGGGGTTCTCATTAGAGGATTGTAGGAATGTTATCATGTCTGAGGGATGGGTCTACAAAAATTTTGTAATAGGGGAAGCATAGCTAGGACTTCTGATACATGAGTTAGATCCATGTTTTGATACATTTGGTCTGCTATGACCCTTTTGAATGTAATGTGGTTACTAAAATTATGATCAATATATATGAATATATGACTCTATTCTGAATATTTGGTTAATGGGTACATGGACCCTAATGTCTTCTATTTATGTTAAGGATTATATATGTTCTTTGCCATGATGTTTCTTGATGTTATCTGAATGGGTATATTGATGTAATAAAATATCCTATGCTTTCAGAATTAATACATGAAAATTTACTTTTCTGCATCTATTTTTAATCAATGGCATCATCTTCTCACAATGCTCACATAAAGGAGGGGCTTGATGCCAACGCATGCCTTGGGTGAGTTATATTTAGTGCTCGATGGGTGACAGGACAACATGCATGGATTAAAAATTTGTATTGAGATTACATAAAGATGACTACATCTTAGTTCTATTGTCGGGACCTCTTTTCAAAGTTGTTGTGAGAATGATGTGTGATGACAGAGTGCTTGACCTTGGAAAGTGTTGAAGCATGGTTTAAGAGCACATAGGATGATTTTCTCAGATATTTAGTACTAGACCTGAGTTTGATGCATGAAAATGGGTAGAAGAACACCTATATCATGAGTTATATGAGACCTTCTTTTGTTGTTTTCCAGTAGAATTGTATGAATGGCTTTCAACATATGCATCCAAATCAAGCTGGTATTATAGATCTCACGTGTGGACCCAAGATGAATATCAGAGGCTGCAGGATGCAAATCTGATTTGGACACATGTTGTTGATCACTGGTGGAGAAGAGTGTTGACCAGTTATACCCTGGAATACGTTATTTCTACATATTATTGTCAAGAGATTGTTGAGTTTGAGTTCCTAAGGGAACCTAGAGGATCATTTTTGTTAGGATATCTCAACTTTGGCTATGAATATCTTGATCATTTCAATGAAGGAGGCATTTCCTATGGTCGGATAAGCTTCTCTGAGTGAATGGGAGAGAAGATAGGGTCCAGAGGAAGATGGCAGACATTATGAGGGAAAAGGAAAGAGAGAGAGAGATGATCTCAAGTATGAGTGAAGATATATGTTTTAGTTGCATAGAACATGATGTTACAAGAGTGATGGATCTATGGAGAAAGATGTTGTCATGAAGGAATTAAGGTTCACGTAGAGGATGTGGAACATTTAGTAGGTAGATGTGACCCCATCTGGCAAGCTTGTGAGAAATGGCTTATTAGCTTGTAATGAGGTTCTGATAGTGGAATATATAGAATGTTGATCATATATCTAACCACAAACCTAAGTGATGCAACATTTTTGCTTAGGTTTTTTCAATTTATAAGAGTAACATTTTTAACCTAGTTGGTGGATTCTCAGGGTTCATTTTAAGAGACCTCCTGGAAATCTAGGAGGTGGAGAATACTTGGCGATCTATCCCCGGAACCGGTTTCATGGGAAGGCAATTTTTTGGGGGTTGTATGAAAAAATTTCATCCTGATTATCAAGCACTACGACAGAAGGCTGCAGACGCACGACGGGAGATTTTGCTGTCGCGCGTCAAAAAAATGGTAATAGTGACGCGCGTCAAATAGACCTTAGTGACGCGCGTCAATCCTTAGGACGATGCGAAGGGTGTTGTCTATTGAATAGGCACATTGACCTGTTCACTAAAAAGGTCTACACTTTCCATCACATAGGGTCAGTCTTAAGTTGACGCGCGTCAAATAAGTCAGCCTACCTTGACCTTCTGCATCTAGTGTCGCGCATAGAACAAATATCTCTTTGTCGTGAGATTTTTCAGCTATTGCGATCACATAGAGTTATGAAGACTGTGCGCGACAAGTAAAGGGAATCTTTCAGAGATTAGCAAATCTGAGGGTTTGCAGACACAGGCCTTAGTGAATCTACGCATGTCATGCAAGGGACCTTTTGACGATGCGTCAACTGCCTTATGTGTCAATAGAGGCCTGTTGGACCTCACTAAGCTTGTGTGCAAGAAATGAGTGAGACGCGCGTCATTCTTAGTCAGGATATTACTAAGTGGATGTCGCGCGTCAAAGGCCTTATTGACTGCACATCAAAGGGATTGATCCTGGGAGATGACGCGCGTCAATAGGCCTATTGACGCGCGTCAATAGGCACTTTGATGTAGTTTGACTAATTCCCTATTGACAAGCAAATATCCTGTCACACGTCTACAACCTCTGCCCTCTTCTTGCTCATCGAAAAAAACTCCATGTCGCTCGTCAACAAAATCTTTGTCATGCGTCTACTATGTGTCAATATCTACAGTATCTCCTTGTCTGTAAACCCTCCTTGTTCGAGTTTGCATCAATAACTTACCCCCTTGTCGCACGTCTATAATATGGGATATATCATATGTGTTGAAAAATGTGAAGTAGAAGTGTTCTACCTGGCGAATAATCTAGGTTTATATAGGGGATATTTTTCAAGGGTAGGCGAAGCCGACCCCTAAAAAAAATTAAAGTGTAATTTTTAGGCGAACAGGTCACTGGCCCGTGCCAAAAAATTCACCTTTTCAAAATTTTCAAAAATGGAATATTTGCCATATTACGAATATTCGCCACTAAAATTTTCCCTGGTATTGGTGGGAGTAATCAATCTACACCTAGGAGATATAACTTCTCATTTGGAACATCTATGGTTGCATAAATCATTCCTATGTTTGGAGGGATTTTTGGGAAAACTGTAAGAGTAATGGGATAAAGTTTTGGTATCGCATGTCTAGGAGTGGCATAGGATACACATCTGGTAGCGGATAAATATCAAAAACCATTGGCGTGTAGTTCAGTGGAACGTTGGGAACACTAGGTGTGACCACTTCAGGCCTATTACTAGCTACAAGAGGTGGATCTATTAGAGTCGGAGCTAGAGGACCTGGTGGACTTGGCGGATCTGGAATATCTAGTGGGTCAGGAGGGACAAGACCTAGTGGATCTAGTGGTGGTGGAGGTCACACTAGAGGGAATCAAGGTTCTGGATTAGGTGGAACAAGGAACTCAACCACCTCAACAAGTATTTTTTGAGATGTCTTTACACCTACCAAGACTACAAGGGTGTTGAGGATGCTATGAGAACATGTACACAAGTGTGAGTTGTTATGGCATGCAAAGGAGTATCACTACCCAGGAGTGGAAGGAAAGTCCAGTTTGTAACAACATTGTAAGGACACGTGCATAGTTGGTACCAAAGTATGACCCCCATTAGACAGTGGTAGATTACACCGCGCTACGGAATGCTTTCTTGGCTAAATTTCATATCCCTAAATTTGAACAGAAGAGCATCAATGATCTTTGAAGGAGATTCAACAAGGTATGGTAGAGAGTTTACGGAGTATGACACATGTTTCAAGACCCTCTTATCAATACTATCCTATGATATTCATCCTTATCAGCATGCTCAGTGGTTTTTTGGAGGATTGTATAACACCCTTTAGGAGAGAAATTTTGCACAAAGATGTTCAAAGACCCATGTGAGGCCTTAGAGGATACCCTATGCAATTGAGGCTCATTGGAAGTATGGATAAAAGTGTTAGCCCTTTCCTTGAGGCTCAAATTGCTACAATGGAGAAGTAGCTAGAGAAGGTATTTACGAAAGTAGTGCATGAGACTCATAGTGGTCTATGGTGCACCGATTGTGAGGTAGAAGGGCATACAAAGGATATTTTCCCTCAAATATTAGTATGTGCAACAACAGTAGACTATGAGATTTTCCATGGAGATCATGTTGTAAGTAGGTGATCATTACTGCACAACATGCGATCCATAAGAATGTGTCTTGATATTGCAAGATTTTACTTCTACTACTCATGACACCAAGGATTGTAGGCTGATTGACCAGATACATGATGCCATTAATATTGTGTGCACCAAACCAACCTTGTTATAAGTTCTAAGGATGATGGTCATCACTATGAAGGGCACACAGATGGAGGGGAAAATGGAAGAGGCTTCTGAGGAGGATTTCATGGGTCATGGTAACCACGGAGGAGGAAGGAGTGAGTTCCCATGTGGAACCTGTTACAACTGTGGATCCAAGGAACACTACAAGCGTGAATGCCTTGATCTGATATAATGTTCATGGTGTGGGAAGAAGCATAAGTATGAGGAGTTCCCAGAATGTTTTGAATACATGAGCCAGAAACACCAAAAAGATAAAGGGTCTAATATGGTAAGCATAAATAAGGCTGACTCACAATGGATGTCCAAGAGATGGCGTGTGAGTCAGGACTAGAACCTATACTGGTGACGATGTGAGTGGAGGCCACGCATGTTGGGAGATACCAAGGAAAAGAAAACTGGTTACAAGGGAAGAAGTGGTGCATATGGAAAGTATCTGGACCCTTATCATAAGAAATAAGTATATCAATAGACCATGGAATGTGATTTGAAGCCTATAAGGGAGAGATCCAGTTCCTGAAAGAGCAGTCAAGATAGTTAGAGAAAAGGAAGATTTTTCAAGGCTCCACAGAAGGATTTGGATGAGGTTAGAGAAGTATGCAAGATGGTGAGGCAAGAGAATATCATTCCCGTTCTAGGAGATTGGTTACAAAATAAGGTACCACACACTAGAGAAGGCACAAGAGGTAGGTTCTACATGCTAACCTTCCTCCCCACAACCTTGATTATGAAAAGGAGATTACCTTGAATGTTGTTGTAGATGGTTGGTTTCTAAGAAATAATTTGACATAGGTTTGGAGGTCAATGTTCTCACTCTAGACGTTTGGTATCAAATGGGAAGGCCCGCATTACAACCATATTTGAATGTGTTGTATATAGGAAAAAAATGAAGGAAATTCCCATTGGTTTGTTGAAGGATGTTGTTATCACTATCGAAGGGGAAAAATTTACTGGGGATTTTGAAGTCTTGGCATGCTAGCTGAGGTCGAAAACTTTCCAGCATTACTTGGGTGCCCCTAGTGTTATAAGAACAATGTTTACCTAAGGTTCAATAAGGGGTACATAAGCTTTGAGAATAAGGAAGATTGGGTCATCATCCCCTTAACTGATGGAAAGTCAGTGCCCTATACTAAGCCCTTGGGAGAAGAAGTTCTTGACAGGATCTATGTGTGCTCCATCAGGGACCTAAGGTTGTTCATCCTATAGAGGGAGTTATTCAGTTTGAAGATGCTTCATCCATGAGTGATACAACTAGTGTGGCATGTGAAAATTGGGTACACAGGACTTATGAGTTAATTAGGTGATAGCTAAGAGGCTCTTGGTGATAAGGGTAAAAGGCACACTCAGTTAGGCACCTAATAGGGAAGAAGTTTCCAATTTACTCTAGAGGGGCCAACCCTGATGATTTCTTATGAGAAATGGAGGCTCAGTGGAAGAATGATTTCAAAAGAAGATGGATGCTCAACTATAACTTGTCTTGGGACCACAATGTATTGGTGGGAAACCCATCGCGATAGCCTTCTAGAGTGACACAAAGTAAGAATCACATTCTCTATTAGGTTTTCCCGAAGGAATGTTCCCACTACAATACAATACTACCATGGGAAGGAACCCACCTTATTTCATGTCCAAGCATGTGAGAAGGCATGGATGGAAGGCACTGAGGATTTACCACCTTATTTATGGGTGCATAAGTTGTATTCCACCTTACAGGGTTGTGCGCATGTATGGTATATTCACTCTGAGATGTGCCATAGACAGGAAATTGGCAAGAGCTGATAGCTAACCTTATTCAAGCTTTTGAGTATCAGAGTACTAAAACATTGCTTGGATAAGGTGTTACAAGCTTTTAAGTGCCTAACGATGGTAGATAGTGCCATGACAGGAGATAGGATATTAGAATTATTGGGTGAACCTAGTTTGGAACCATGCTTTGATGAAGAAGAGTCAGAGGAGATGTGGCTTGAGCACACGTGAATGGAAAAAGAAAAGGTAAATATGGTCTACATGATAGATGACGAAGAGACAGGAGAGTTTGGATGTTAACCATACTAAGGGTAGACATGAATTTATTGATAGTGTTGATGAGCAAGCACACGCCTACCATGAATCCCTGAAAACAAATAAGGTTAACATTGGCTTGGAGGATGAACCTAAGGAGGCCATTATTGGAGACTATTGGTCGAAGAAGGAAGTCTCAAAGATCATTGATCTATTGTGTGAGTTTCAAGATTTATTCCCATGTGGGTACCATGAGATTAAAGGTGTTCACCACTCTTTAGGGGAGATGAATATCAAGTTGAAATAAGGTGCACACCTGATTTGGAAGAGACCTTATCGAATGAATCAAATCTTCATGTCAAGGTCAAGGAGGAGATAGAAAAAATGATCGATTCAGGCATCATTGAAGCTATGGAGGAATCAAAATGGATAAGCCCCATGGTCATCAACATTAAAAAGGATGGAAGGATAAGGATCTGTGTTGACTACATGGACCTGAATGCAGTATGTGTCATTGACCCTTTCCCAACCCTTTTACTGAGGAAATCCTGGAAGGAGTAGCTAGACGTGAAATCTATTCCTTCACAGATGGATTCTCAAGATACCATCAAGTTAGAATTGCTAAAGAAGACCAAGAAAAGACAAATTTTTCCACTGAATGGGGAATTTTTTCCTATACGGTCATGCCTTTTGGACTAAAGAATGCACCAGCTATGTTTTCACGCATAGTGGTCCAGGCATTTTAGGATTTTATCCATAAGTTTTTACAAGTCTACCTTGATGATTGGATAGTGTATGGACTACTGAAAGACCATTGTGACAATTTAAGGCTGATGTTTGAAAAATGTCAATAGTTGAGGATATCCCTCAACATTAAGAAGTGTGTTTTTGCTACTCCATTTGGGACCCTATTGGGGCATATCATATGTAAGGAAGGTTTGCTAGTGGATCCTGCCAAAGTGGTTATTATTGTGGGGTTGGGAGAGCTTACCAGTCAAAGTGTAGTGCATGGATTCCTTGGGCATACAAGGTACTACCATAATTTTATCAAGGGATATGCCAAAATCACCACTCCATTGGAGAAGTTACTAAAACATAAGAGTTCCTTTCACTTGGGAGAGGCATAACAGATGAATTTTGACACTTTGAAGGATAGACTTGTCACTGCACCCATATTATGATTTCCCTCTTGGGATAAACCTTTCCATGTGCATGTTGATGCCTTAGGGACAACCATTGGAGTAGTGCTAGCACAACCTAGTGAAGGGATTGTTGATCACCCCCTTTTCTTTGTAAGTAGGAAGTTGACACCAGCAGAGACAAAACTACACCACTACTGAGCATAAAGCACTTTCAATGATCTACACGTTGCATAAGTTCAGGAAGTATCTACTGGAAACACCGTTCATATTCTACATGGACCACAAGGTATTGAAGTACTTAGTGAACAATCACACTTTTCAAGGGTGCATATACCGTTGGGTCCTATTATTTCAATAATTTGAGTTTTTCAGTTGTTGTGAAACTAGGAAAGAGTAACTCAGGGCCTGACCATTTCAAGGATTGACTCAAGAGAGGACACACAGAGCATTGAGGATGTTATGCCAGATGTAAACTATTTAGGTTGCAGGTGCACACCCTCTGACTTAGAATATATTGCAGTGTTTCTTAAAATGGGTTTGGCACCGAAAGGAATGAAGGATTTGGAGAAGAAACAGTTAGCTATACGTGTTGTGCCCTCTATGCTAATTAGTGGAGACTTATACAAGTTAGGTCCATGATGAGGTTCTATGCTGATGCATGTTAGAACATGAGCGTGTTGCAATCATGGAGGAAGCACATGGTGGGATTACAGGAGGGCACTATGCAGGAAATGCACCTGTGAAGATTCTACTCGCAGGGCTTTGGTGGGAAAGTATCTACTAGGATTGTATTGAGTTTTGCAAGGCCTGTGACCATTTCCAGTGCCTTGGCAAACCAAGAAGAAGGGATGAGATTCCCTTAAGACCAATAGCTAGCACAAAACCATTTGAGAAATGGGAAATTGACTTTGTAGGACCAATTTCACCTGCCGCGTGAAGGAATGGTTTACACTTACATCATCACTTGCATTAATTACTTAACAAGATGGGCAGAGGCAACACCTACAAAGGATTACACAAGTGAAAACTGCTAGATTCTTATGGGAGAACATAATAAGCAGGTATGGGTGTCCTTTAAGCTTGACTAGTGATAGGGGTACACATTTTTTGAATGAAACAGTCAGGATTTTGTTGGCAGAGTTCATGGTGGCCCATCATAAGACTACCCCATATCACCCACAAGCTAATGGAACTGTTGAGGCATTTAACAAAATTCTAAGTCACACATTGACAAAAATTTGTGATGTGGGAAGACAAGATTGGGATGAAAAGGTATCATCCGTCCTATGGGCATACAGGACAACCTACAAGAGGTTGAACAAGGCCACACCATTTTAATTGGTATTTGGCATGGACATTATTTTACCAGTTGAATTTATGCTACCATCGTTGTGCATTGCGCGTGCAGGAGGACTAGCCGATGAACAAACGATTGAGGAAAGGATTGAAAAGTTAATGCAAGTAGATGAAAGGTGATCACTTGCTAGATGGAGTCATAAGGCTAAAAAGGCACAACAAAAATTATGGCATGATCATCATATTAAAAACAAATAATTCAAGGTTGGGCAGATTCTCTTGCTATATGACTCTAAATTTATGCACCATTCAGGGAAGCTGAAATTCCATTAGTTAGGACCATACATCATCTTGTACATCCTTGATTGGGTGCATGCCAGTTACAAGTGCTGGATGGGACAAGGTTACCAGGCCATTTCAATGGGAGTAGGTTGAAGCCCTACTATAAATAAGTCTTCCTTGTGTTTGTAAATAAGGTAGTATTTCCATTTAGCCTAGGATTTCCTTTTATGCATTTCTTTTCCTTGTGTTTCCCTTTCTCGTTGTTTTTCCTTTCTTTTGTTGTTGTTTTGCGCACCTTATGCACTAGTAACCACTTATTACTTTCAAAAGGCTGTATATGCACAGAGAACCACACATTCGTTTTAGTGTGGGGTGGGGTAGTGCGAAGGGAAATAGAAGCTGGTAGTGAAAGTTGTGTTTTAATGGCTCAGATTGAAGGATAAAAAGTGCATAAGGTAGGAGAACACATGTGCAAAAGGTGGACAAGAAATTTTGGTGTCTAGGATACTTTTACAAAGACCACTTACAAAGGATGAGAAGTGCAGAAACAACATGAGGTAGGCAAAGGGGAAAATTAAGTCAAGGATAGAAGAAGTTCCTTCGGCACTGTAAATGCACGTGTAAGAGTCTTTGTCAGTAAGGATTTTTACATGCCAGAAGGTTGTAGATAGTTTTTCATGTAGGATTAGGCGTGTGGGTAAGAGTGCTTAAGGTCGTATTTAGTGGAAAAATATGCATTTAATGCTAAGTACATTGGTAGGTGGCATAGCATTTATCACAGGAGATGATAAAAAATCTATAAGTAAAGGGTCAGGCACATCATTGTTTACCTTGCTATTATGATATTGAAGAGCTCTTGTGAACTAGGGCATCCGCAAAGAAATATTTGTGTGAAGGAGGAATTGTGAAAATCTAAGTGCGTGACTAGTGTGATTTGTGAACCAGAGTGGAAGGAGTACACAGGCATAGGGAAGAAGGTTTCAGTGGAGTACATTGTCTTGTGGAAGGGTTTTCTAGGTTAGGGTTATGTAGCTAGGGCATGGGAATAGAAGGATTTTTTATGGATTTGAGTCACAGAATTGAGCAGAGAAAGGAGGAGGAGTAAGGAAGATTTTTTTTAACCCAATAAGAAAATGGCACCAAAGAAGGAAATTGTCTCACCAAAGAAGGGAAAGGGAAAGGAAAAATAACTGCCACCACCAGTTTCAATGAGGAGTGGTATGCAGAGATGCAGTACCCAGATGGGGTGTTACTTGGCAAAGAATGGGTATCCCACATGAGGAAGATGGTCATGATTGACTATAACCATCACAAAAGTACCACAGAGAAGGAGATGGCATTAGAACTGGTTCATCCAATGGATAAGAGGACACCAGAAGGGATGCCAATCTACAATGATGAGGTGAAGGTAAAATTAGAGAAGGTCGGGTTGCTACAACTGTATGAGTTGCCCTATTTTGGAAAACCCAAGCATACTATACCAATGGTTGATGTCACGCATGCATGAGGACCACTTATACTTTGTAGGTTAAAGGATGTGCATAACCCCTCAACTAATCTCTAAGTTTACTGGCCTTGTCTGTGAAGGGGAGTCATTGGATGATGATGTAGAGGATAAGGAAGCCATTAAGGAGACAGTCAAAGCTTATGACTATAAGAAGGGGTCTCGTTACTTCGATATCTCATATATCTCTGACCCAGTGATGAGGATGGCCATGCACTTGGTATCCAAGATGAATGGGAAAGAGAGGTGGACAGAAATAAACAAGGCTTGGTTAAACGTGTGCCAGAAGATTTCAGAAGGAACCATCTATAACTTGTCTGCCTTCATTACAAAAATAATCATCAACACCATGCATGAAGGAGAGAAGATTATGTTTGGAAATTTCCTCCTCACCATCATCTTCTCAGAGATTGGAGTGCCCGATGGGCCAAAAAATTTTGTATGGGAATATCCAATGAAGACCCTTCCCCCATGAAGAGGTTTGAAAAATACACTTGTGACACCATGATGGCCACCCACAAGGCACACCTAGAGAAATGGTACAAGAGAATGAGGGCTGAATGGAGGATACCTGAATAGTTTCTAGTGCTAGTATAGGGAGAGGAAGAGTTTTTTGTGTACCAATATTTCTGCATTGGTAGATTCACATTGACAGATGAGACCAAGAGTCCATGGTGCAAACTACCTTTCTCTTTCACCACGCAATACTTTCAAGCAGGGGTCAATCACTTTAAAGAAGCAAAAATACTAAGGTTCACCTCAGCGAGGTAGACCAGGACCACCATGAGCTATGTAGAAAGCTTGTATACCCCAAGAAGCACGCTTATGTGGAGAAGTATGTCTCCCATGAGGTGCACATGACAAAACCTGTGATGCTGCCAATTGCTGGAAGGGTTGCAGTGAGGGTATACCTGTGCATTAGGCCCAAGTATGAGAAGGGTGCCTACTTGGAGAATGATGTCTCCATCCTAGAGGATCCCACTGGTAGAAATAATTCCACGCCAAGAAAGAGGGAGAGAGAGGAAGCACCAGAGAAGAAAGCACCAAGTGTGTAGACAACACAATCTGTGGGTGCACCAGAGTCAGGCGCCAAGCCAAGCACATACACTCATAGGAAGAAGTCTCCCATCAAGGAGAAGGAAAAGACACCTGAGGAAGAGGTGCTAGAGTAGAAAGAGTCACCAAGGAAGGAATCACCTACTAGAGAGGAAGAGAAAGAATAATCCCAAGTTAAAAAGAAGTAGAAGGTAGCAGGGAAGGCAGAATCAGAAGAAACTGAGAGCTTGGAGGCCTACAGAGGTGAAAGAGATGATGATGAGCATGAAGAAGTTCAGGATCATCCTGTGTATGATGTACATGACTCGGAGGAAGAAGGGAGTAAAGAGAAGGATGAGGAGGAAGAAGACACTCAAGGAAAAGGAGAGAGCGAGGAGGTAAATACTAAAGATCAAAGGACCCCAAGTTTCACAAAGGAGTAGATAGAGGAGGACACATAGAGAGAGAAGTAGTGGGCATAATCAAGGATTTAGTGGAGCAAGGAGGTGGAGTGTAAGTGCTGATGAAGTGCTTAAGGAGATAGAAGAGGAGAGCATAGGGAAGGAATATGGGAGCATGGGTGGAGATCCTTGCTTAGCAGTTAGCTTTCCAAAGGAAGCACACACATGGGGGAAGAGCATGGTAGTGGCACAAGGGAAGGGGATGGGCTATATTCATGATCCAAATAAGGTGCTACGTGCACACTTCCAGAGTACCATGCCTACAGACCAACTCCTTACATGTCTTCATTTGAGGAGGAAGGCACGTACCTACGAACCAAGAAGATGCTATCTTGGGCATCTAAGTCCCATGTCGATGAGCCTGAGTTTGAAATTAACTAAGGGGTACTGATGAAGGTTCCAGAAACAAAGGAATAAAACCACTAGTGAATGCTCAACAGTTATCAGATAAGAAAGTTTACAATGCACTCAACAAGGTTTCAGTTGATGTTGAGGTAAGAATTTTTGGGAGGAATGAAAAAGTAAGATTCCTAGAGGGATAATTGTAAAATAAAAATGAGAAGCTCATTAAAAAGAGAAAGCATCTAAAGCAGGAAGAGTTGATCAGTGCACAGTTAATGTGTGAACTAAGGGAGGAAAAGGTGAAAGGTGCACGAGGTCTATAAAAAATATAGAATGATTACAAATGTTATTATCTTGAAGCATCCAGACTTGACCCGCCTGAAAAAAAGTATGAGTCAACCTTGCAATGCTTGGAAGACTTAACTCATATCCTCACCATGGAGAGACAACCACTCACTTTAGAATCAGCAGAAGAGGCATCAGTGTGCCAGAAGAGGGAAGAAAGGTAGAATATTGGGGAGACAGTCACTTGTTATTCCAAACTCCTTGTCATTGTACAGACCGCCACATGCATGGCTGAGGCCGTATATGATAATTGTGTGATAGGGATAGAGTAGCAAGTATCCTAGTTGCTACACATGAGGCAGATCTAAAAGAGTTCCAGGAGAAGAAGAAGGAACATAGGGCAGAGTGGGATAAGATCCTAGCCAAGGTTGAAAATAAAATGGAAGGCAATCGAAACCTTGCAAGGTTCAGTCAAAAATTGGCTCAAGGAACTATACCCCTAAGGTCACATGAAGAATGGATGCGCTTGTTTACCTTAGGAAGAAACTAGAAGGAATTGTTGATACGTTAAATGCTAAGGGTGATGAGATGGGTTTTGAAGAAGTGATTTCTCTCATGGGTGACCTACTCCAGCAGGCAGGGTGAATTTGATGCCTAGGAGAAGATTGAGGTGGCAATGAGGAAGGATTTCCCACTCCTTTTATAGCAGTAGCAAATTTACTCTTCATTCTTCCATTCTCCATTATTTCATTCCTTCATTCTTTATTCAGACTATCCAAGTCCCACCATTCTTTATTCTTTGAAGAGAGGATGTTTCTGAGGATGGAGAACAAGCTTAGTGTGGGGTGATGTTGGGCCTCAAAATATTGGCTAAGTGCCAAAGGGTGTGTGCACGCACGGGACTAGTGAAGAGAATAAGTGCAAGGGTAAAAGCATGCAGGACAAGGGTTTAAGTAGGGTTTAGTAGAAACCACGGCATGCACGCAAGGTATAACAAAGGATCTCTAGACTTAGCCATATTCAGAATTCCAAGAAGCATTGAGGAAAAACATGACCCGACTAGGTGTGCGAAGTGGATAAGGTGCCAGCCTGGAGACTTGGTGGTCAAGGAAAGAATATTCCACGAATGGAATATTCCAAGGAACACATCATTTCATAAAGTGGAGAGATCAGATCAAAATAAGCATGCTTTATTGGAGGACCACATGGACACTTGGCAAGTGATCTGCTCCTAGAGGAAGGCATGGAGGTGGGTGTTAAACCTATATATAGAGATGCTCAGGTAGATCATGAAGACACCGATGATGCGGTGGAGAAGAAGCATCAGGAATATCATAGAGAGAGATGGAAAGTGAAGCTTAAGGATATATAAAATATTAGGAGGTTCTAGGATGGGGTTCTCATTAGAGGATTGTAGGAATGTTATCATGTCTAAGGGGATGGGTCTGTAAAATTTCTGTAATAGGGGAAGCATAGCTAGGACTTCTGATACATGAGTTAGATCTTTGTTTTGATACATTTTGGTCTGTTATGACCCTTTTGAATGTAATGTGGTTACTAAAATTATGATCAATATGAATATATGACTTTGTTCTAAATATTTGGTTCATGGGTGTAAACCCTAATGTCTTCTCTTTATGTTAAGAATCAGATATGTTCTTTGCATGATGTTTCTCTTGTTATCTGAATGGATACATTGATGTAATAACTAATCCTATGCTCTCATAATGAATGCATGAACATTTACTTTTCTGCATCTAGTCTTTTATCAATGGCATCATCTTCTCACAATGCTCACATAAAGGAGGGGCTTGGCACCCACGCATGCCTCAGGTGAGCACCCAATGCCCACTGGGTGATAGGCCGGAATGCATGGGATTAGAAAGTTATATTAAGGGTACATAAAAATGACTACGTTCGATTTGTGAACCAAGATTGTGAGAAAAGAATAGGTGGCACACTACAGAATAAGTGTGATTATGTTTCTCCTTATGTTTTCACTAGGGGGAATGTTAGGAAAATATTTATTTAGTGCTCACTTAATATGTTTTTAAAGGAGTTTGTGATCCAGAGATCAATTGAGTGGAAATAGTTTCCCTAAACCTCAAAGAATCATTATAGTAAAATAAAAGACTCCAAGATATTTTAGTCACCAATATAAATGTGAAAAATAGACTTCATTTGAGAAAGATACTGTCCACAGAAGTTTCTAGTTGGAGCAAAAATAGGGGCAGTAGAGTCTGGTGCAAAAATGAAAAAAATGGTAAAAAGGTGTTTTTTATTTTCACCTCCTGTATTCAAAATTCAAGTTTTTTTAGGTGGGTTGTGCTATTTTCTAGCTCGGGGGCCTCATCTATGGTCGAAACACTTTTTTTGTAGAGGGGTAACTTTGCTTTTGTAACTTCATAGCTTACATTTTCACAAATTTGTATTTAAATTATACAGGATGTCATTGTAATTTTAAACTATTACCATGCATTGAATACCAACTCACCTCGTTGAGATATTATAAATAACTCAGTTGACCTGCTTTTAAATATGTCCTAACTCTCCATATAGCATGTCATCTTAACTCCCACTCAACTCGCCAAACCGAGCCTCATTGACCACCGACACCCCAACTCGCCATCCTTTGTGTCCACGTACCTTGACCACCTCTACGTGTAAAATTCCAAAACCAGCTTGACAGGAACTTAACACAACTGAGTGATCTAAATAAAAACTATTTTTCCCAACCCCTCACGCAAAATGTGGGATTATTATCCCAAGTTGGTAAAAAAATGGTCGGTGGAGGTTAGAGGTGGTCGACCCCCTAACCTATCGTGTGATAAAATAAAGGGACATCATTAGGCCATGGGTGATAGGAAATTTTATAAAAGGAATAAATTTTTTTATTGAATGTTAAGCAGAAGACTTTCTAATGCTTGTAACATGCTAGTTTTAGAAAACTGAATTTTTGAGCAACTTAGGAGCATTTCTGCAACTTGGTGAAAACTGAAAAGTTGTCCATAATTCTGAGATGTTCTTGGTACATATATTTTTTTCCCATTTTGGATTTATTTTTATTTCATTTTAAGGTGTTAAAGTTACTTGTTGATATAGAACGAAGGGAAGAGATTCTACATGTGCTTTAGGAAGGTGGAGGACAAACACTCAACATCACCAAAATATTTTGAAGGTCTGAGGTCATGAATTTATAGGTTTTGGATCTATATTTGTTCATTGTAAGTTTGATTATACTTTCAGTTGGGACATTTTTAATAGATCGATTTGAATGAGCCTAGAGACGCAGGTAATTTCCGAACTCCGTAAACAATTTTAATGTCATCTTATCTTATTTTTACATTCTCATTTCTAATTTATTTTCCACGTTATTAAAATTCAGATTTTGATTTGGATATGAAAATTTAAATCATTTTATGACATTTCATGGAAATTGGGTAGAAATAAATTTGAATGGTTTTGATTGAATTGTGAATGAAGTATATTTTAAGGAATCTATAATTCAATTCTGGATTAGTTTATGACTGTTATAATTCATATTTTGATCAGTTTTAGATTCATTATAAATCATGAAAGCTGATAGTTAATTGATTGTGGTGCAAAAAATTAAAACAATAGGATGTATATTGTTGTTTATAGATCAAGTTTTTAGTATCAAATTCGGTTGAATTCAATAGTTTTCTTTTGGTTTGCATTTGATATCAATTTGGCTTTTTAATTCCATCAAATTCACAGACATTATTAGCTTGATCTTCCATTTACAATTTGCATTGTTTAGGAAGTACATGTTATTTGCAGGTAGCCATGAGTAAAACCTTAAAAAGAGAAAGGTTAGAAGATATTGAAAGCATCAAAAGATAGATTCAAGATGAAAATGATTTCCTGAGATGAAATCCCTACTCCCTTGAAGAATATATTGAAAGTTTGAAATCAAAGTTAGAGAACAAGGATGAAATCTTGATCAGATTGCAGTGTGGTGAGAAAAATAAGGATTTTACTTCCACTTCAGATGTAGAAACCATGAAAGATGAGTGTAATGTTGGTTTTTCACCACGTTGTTCTTCCTCCCATTCAGATTCAGGTAATGTTTTTCACGCATTTGAAGAACATACTAAGGGCATTAGATCTAAGTTATTGATTAAAATGGGGTTTTTATGGAAGATCCCTTGGTAAGAATGGCCAAGGTATTTATAACCCAATACAGGTAGAGGATCATCCTCATTTTTTAGGTTTGGGTTATTCTAGTGTGGGAATAGAAATTGGAGAGTGCTCCAAGAACACTGAAGGGAGATAATCTTCTGACAGGCAAGTGAATACCCCACTAGTCCTATAGGAATATTCTTTACATGAGATTGTTGATTCATCATCACAGATTAATGAAGGATTAGGTAAGAAAATTTAGAGAAGAGGTAATGAAATTTCACCTCCTCATTCTTATCATAATCATAAGCATAAGGGAATTGTAAAACTTTTGATGATCTACTCTTTCACTTTAAACAATATGGTTTTGATATTCATAAAATGATGTATAATTTTCCGTGCACTTTTTGTGGGTTAAGTAATCATTTGCCTTTTTTTGGAAGATAAATTCTTTCTTGTAGAAGTGATTTCCTGATGAGCTTAGTGCGAAAGACCAATCTCATCATTTAGAGGTGAGAAATGGAAAATGGTTTTCCTCTACAAGGAAGAGGAATTTTTGCACTCGTTGTCATGTGAGTGGACAACGGGTTGAAATTTTTGGAAACTTCATCCATCACACCATTAGATTCATGGTAAGAAAAAAATGGTTTACATTCCTCTTCAAAGGATATGAAATAATGAAGTTGTAAAAACTCCAACTAATCAGTTAACAACCCAGGATCAATTAAATGAGGAAATTAAAAAAAAAACTAAAAAGGAAAATCCATTTAAATGGATTGGTAAACAATTCCTTATTTATATTTTTAAATATCTAATGATTGTTGAAGGTATGCAAATAATTTAGAGATTTCTTTATATGGGGTTTGTGTTGTATGTTGAAAGGAATTTTTTCCACATTTTGTTTTAGCTTTGATTTTGGAGTTATACGATTTATGAGAGGAAATAAGAAACATGTTTATCATGCTCAATTATTTTTTTATATTTAGAAATTTGAAAAAAAAAATCCATTTGAATCTCTTGTTTAACATATTTAGTTCCTGATAAAGTTTGGGTAAAAGTAATTATATTCATAATTTCAGCTTTGGATATTTTTTACAGCAGTTTACATAGGTTATTGGGCACATTGGTAGTGTTTAGTTTTTCATACTTACATTTCAAAGTAACTGTATTAGAAGTACAATGATTGAAAGGGGGACTGAATTAGTCATATAAAAACTTTTACTTCATTTACCATAACATACATTCATCATTCAAATGAACCATTCAACATACATAATCATTTGTGAGCTTATTAAGTGTGTAACAACCATCCACAAGTACAAGAAACAAGAAATAACACATGAACACCAAATATAAAGTGGGAAACCCTCAAGGGGAAGAAAACCCACTAAACCTTTTCATATATTATAGAACACAGGAAATTTAGTGAAGCACCAACTTCACAAGGAGCACCAACCCCTAGTTTAGTAGGACACCAATCCTACAAGGAGCACCAACCCCTAATTTAGTGAGGCACCAACCCCACAAGGAGGATACAACCCCCTAAGATGACCAAGCACCAACTAAGCCACCTAAATATGAATATCACCTTAATTACTTTTTGCTCCAACAACTGATTGTGATCACTTTAGCTCCATCCACTCAAAACTCTCTCAAACAAACATCTCTCCTACTTCACTCAAACTTGCATCTTCATATGATGATTATGTCTAATGACCTTGAACACCTTACCTCTACACTTCTCAACTCTTCATGCCTCTTCTTATTTCCTTGACCCCTTACACCTCTTCACACACCTCCTCTAGCTCATTCACATCTCTCTCCACTCCACTAGCTCAAATGAGACTTTACAAATCACTTATATACTTGAATCTTGTCATAAGCAACCACAGGTCAGATAAGACCATTAAGGTCGGTCATAAAAACATGAAAAAAAATCTTCTCACATCATATAAATCATCTCAAGATATCCTTATAGGTCGGCATAGACCTAAACACACACAAATGCTCCACAATTAGGCCTAAAACACTCTCATCACTCCAATGGTCACAAATTTGAAATCCAAGGGAAAAAACATCATCCATGATGACTCCATATCTCTAAACATGTCAGGTACATCCTATAACAACCTTCAGTAAGCTCAATAACCTCTGCAACATCCATATTCATCATGAGACACACTAAGAAGCAACAAACAACAACTAGGTCTCTAACACCCAAAAATCAGTCTCAGAAAAGTGAATGACTTCACATAGAAAAACTCTTCTTCATGGCATAAGAAACATATCAATGGAAATTTCTTGATGTATTCTATCTAAAACAACTCATGAATCACCAAATCATAGGGCATAAGGAAATAAAACAACTTCATCTTTGAAACTGCTCAAACCTACTTCAATGTCTCAAGAACCAGTCTTGATTTCAACAACCCTCTGGCACACCTCAAAATAACTTCCAATAACAACCAAAACTTGTAACACATCAAAGGGATCTATGCAACATCTTCAAGAATTCACAATGTATAGGTCACATGGAGAAAACCAACCAAGCATACCTGATCCACAAGCCTTCTTGACAAGCCTAATAGGGATGATTAGGCCATTAGGGTTTAAGAAAAAATCACCTCTCCAGATCAAACCAAGACTTCAAATACATCATATCATACCTCTACAATCTCTCCATGATCATCTATCTCAGCTACATCATGCAAAACATCAAATCACTATCTCAAACCACCATGACTAGTTTTATCCTTAGGCCAAAAGCGGTAGGGAAATTTGAGGACCTTATTTCATCAATTTTCTCCACTAAATTACCTAAAAATTTATGAACTTATCACACCTCCCAAGGTATCTGGAACAATTTGTTTTTTCATCATGAAACCTTCATCTTAGCTCTGTACCTAAAATCTTCACAAAACAAGGGTTTTTGTATCTTACCATACAAGACACCTAGAACATGAAACCATACACCAAAATAACCTCTGAGGAGTCCTCTACATCCCTAAGTCATCATACTAGCTTTCCCAATCCATTTCATGCCATACCATGCATTTATCTCCTATCACTCTGTTGTTAGGGTTTAACAAGGGTTTTGACATGTTTTTTTCTTAACAATGGTTCATAAAGATTTGAAATCCAATTTACCTCATTCCACTTGTTAAATGTCTTCTTAACTCCATGCACTAACATCCACTCAAATGATCTAGGATCCCATGCATTAATGTGTGCACGTGTGGGTGAGCATTTGAAGCTAACATATCGAGCTAGGTTTTACTTTCTAAGAACTCAATAGGATAAAAACCACTTTTCATACTTTGTTTCTTCATCTTGACCTGAAATTTGGTCCCAATGCATCTATCATGACCTTCTTCAACTATCCCAAGTCTCATTTGCCTGTCTACACACTTCGGAAACTCTCCATGACCACCATGACTTACCCATGTCTTTCTAGCCTTGTCTTCAATGATCATGCTTCAACAAACTTTATACCTCATACACCTTTGCCTTTGACATTATGACTTGATACACTCACAATGCTCCAAACATGCTTTCACTGAACTACTTTGTCATGTTCTGCTCCATTCTTTATGCTAGGTTCATACTAGGTCTAGGACTAGGCCTAGAATGGCCTCTTCAACATATGCTTTCACTAAAACATACTTTATTACCACCTTGTAGACACTTTAAAAAATATATCACATCACTCTAACCATGTTTGAAATTGTGGAGACCTCATACAACCTTTGGAGTATGCTTACTAGACCATACTTTTTTGAACAATGCTCTTAAACCATGCAAATGCACTAAGAAACCATAGCAACTTCACCAAAACTAGAAACTACCAATCAAACTTCATCTTACTTCATGGATGACACATCATACACTCACATATTCCTCGTGGACTCCATTTGACATCAATGTGATGCTTGACATCAGTGAAAGAAACTAAGACACTATGTCCAATAAACTGTTGGTTTGGGAATGCATCTATTTTTGGCATCTATATATGTTGGATGCATTTTAAGACCCATATCTTGGGAAGAACATATTTTCAATTGCATTAATCTAAAAATTTCACATGGTCACCAGAAATTAGACTAGTTGCTGGAATTTGGTGTCTATATTTGGGTGAAAATTATATTTGCAGAGATCGAACATGTAACATGGAATTGGTTTGGCAGTTGCCACTTTTGGCATTTAATCGTTTATTTTTAAGTTGATCAATTTTGTGATGGAAATTGTAGTTATTGTGGTTTGACAAGGATTTAGGTAGACATTATCCTATTATTGGTATTGGTTTTTAAATTTTTAACTAATATATGTTGTTTGCAGAAAGTGTGACAGATTCACAGGAAAATCTAGTTAGACTCTAGCCTCTTTTCGGCAAGTAGATTGTCTATTTTAAAACTGATCAATTTGGTTATATGATTTTCAATAACCTTTGTAGTAAAATTTTACCTGCAATGTTATTTCTATGAATCATGTGTGTTTTTGGGATCTTAAGGAAGATGATTGGCAGTTTCAATGGGTGAAAACAACTTTTGTGGAACAAAATCCTTATCAATGAAGAGGTGTGATTTGGAGATCAATTTAATAGCCATAGTTTCCATAAATCTCTCAGAATCATTACAGTATGGTAGAAGACTCTGAGAGCTTTCAGTATCCTATTTATTTAAACATGAAAAATGGACTCCATTCGAGTAAGGTACCATCTATAGAAGTTTCCAGTTGGAAGAGCAAAAATAGGGGCAGCAAACCAATCAGACTGTGACACGTGGTAGTGTAAAAATGAAAAAAATGTTAAAAGGGTGTTTTTTGGTTTTCACCTTTAGTCTTTGGGTCACCCAAGTTTAGAAAGATGTGCCTAATTATTTTATTGCTAGGGGCCCTTATCTAGGGTCAACACACTCTTTTTACAAAGGGGTGTCTTTTCCTTCATAACTTCATATTACAATTGTCACAATTTTTCATTTAAATGATGCAAAATGTCATTATATGGTACATGTGGGATCAAGTTCATTGTAATTTTAAACTATTACAATGCTACCAACTGCCAATTAACCTCACCAAACTATCTTAACTAACTTGTAGTGGCTTAAATTCTAAACATGGCCTGAATCTCCACATAGCCTGTCAGCTCAACTCCCAATCAATTCATAAAATCAAGCCCCACTAAAGCCTGATACCCTGCAGTTGCCTTTCATTAGTTTCCACATACCCTAGCCACCTCTATGCGGCATGTTCCAAAAGTGGCTCAGCAACCACCTAAAGACAACCACTCAATCCACATAAAAACTATTTCTGCACAACTCCTCACACAAAATGTGGAATTATTATCCCAAGTTGGTAAAACAACGGTTTGTATGAGGGTAAAGGGGTTGACCCCCTAAATTATCATGTGCTATAATAAAGGGATCCCATCAAACCATGGGGGATAGGAAAGTATATCAAACAGGAAGACATTGGATCTTATTGAAGGTTAAGCAGAAGATTGTGTAATGCTTGTAATAGGGAATCTGTTAGAAAACTAAATTTTATGAGCAATTTAGTATTTATTTCTGGGACATGGTGTAAAACTAGAAATTAACGTCTAGAATTTTGAGATACTCAATTGGTGCATAGATATACTTCCCATTTTGGAGTTCCATTTGACAATGTCATTTTAAGGTGTGAAATTCACTTGTTGACAGACAAAAGGGAATATATTTTGCAAGTGCTTTCGGGAAGGTGGAGTATAAACACTAAGCATATGCCAGAGTCTTCTGAAGGTATGAGGTCACAAATTTATAAGTTTTGGATCTTTTCTTGTTCATTGTAATTTTGATTGTACTTGTAGTTGGAACCTTGTTAATAGATTGGTTTGAATGAACCTGGAGACGTAGGTAATTGCCATAAATCCGTACATACAATTTGAGTGTCGTCTTATCTCATTTTTGTGTCGATATCTGCATTATATTGGAAACATTGTTAAAAGATAGATTGGTTAATTCGGATATGAAAATTTAAATTTTTCATTATTTACATTTCATGGAAATCGGTAAAAATAAATCCTGAATGGTTTTGCCCGAATTGTAATGAAGTATATTTTTAATCTATAATCTAGTTCTTTGATTAGTTTATGATTGTTAAAAACCAGATTTTGATCAATTTTAGATTCAAGTATAAACCACGAAAGCTTATTGTTAATTGACGTGTTCAAAAAAGTAAAATAATAGGGGGTCTATTGTTGTTTACACATTAGTATGTGAATTTAGTTACCGTAATATACGAAGTTGCCATAAAAAAATCACATTAAAGCTTTCACATGAGATAATGGTTTGGGTGTACGTGAGTTGAGAATAACTCACTATTAGGTAGGCTTGAGACCATTTGTCGTGTGTGAGAGATTGCAGGAGATACATGATAAGAGCTTTGATGGAAATGTGATTGATGTTGACCCATGTATTAAGGAAATCATTCTCCTAGTATATATGTAACATCTATGATAAATTATGTCCCATATGAATAAAGAAGGGCATTTTCTATTGTGTTCAATTTTTGTAAACATGAACCAATATTCTAAAATGCACACTCCAACTATAAAAATGAAAGAAATGACATATAATCAAGAACATGCATCAAATATTTACTAAATACATTTTAGATTTTATAATCATGAAACAGTAACATGTTTATGAAAATAGAAAGGGGCAGTTTCAAATAGATGGTAAGTTATGGACCATAAAAATAGCACTTATTTCATTTTAATGAAATATTTCTTGTAATCAATTTTCTATTGTAAATATAGATACATAGTAATTTCAAGGACAATCATACACAATATAAATGGACTTTTGACACATGTTTCTTTCCACACTATCATTCAATCAATCAAAATATAAATATAAACACCATTCAATTAATTAAGTCAATAAGTTGTAAAGACATTTGAAGACAATTCCTCCATTAATTGGTTGCACCTAAGTGATACTAATTCTTTGAGCTCTATGAAACTAACAAATTGACCCTTAAAAATCTCATTAGCATAAGGCCAATTTTCTACAACCCAAATCATGGTAAATGGTAATTAATGAGAATATTTGTAATGACACCATAAACTGGACTTAAATTTAATGTAACATCTTAGATGATGTTACCATTTAAACATTCTGTTTTTCATTTCCTCTAATTTCCATTGTAAGGTCTTGTTGTTTACACACCACTTTGATCCCTCTGATCTCTAATTTCCATTATAAGGGTAGATCAATCCTACAGATTTAACATTCAACATGACAAACATTGATAGGAAAATTTAAACTATTACCTCAACCTTCACATATAGTTGACAATTAGTTTTGCAAAACCATATGTCACCCATATAATACTTTAATTTTATCTTGATCCAATATTCTTGCACAAAATAAAAATTTCAGTTACGCCAAACATGATTAAATTGCAATGCCACTTTACCCTTCCAAATTCATAAAAGGAACCTGAAGCCTATGAAAAGTGTAGCTATACAAATAAAAATACTCCAACCACTGCAATAGAGGAATTCATTTAGAGAACATATATTTCATAGAGTTACTTAATAACACAGTCATATTAAGTATGTTTCATAGATGTTGTTATTTCATGCCTTAAGACTCATTGTTCTTACAACAATTGACTTGAAGCATATAAAACTTATCCAAGCAAGTTACTTCAAGCTTTCAACTAGACTTTATGATAATTTTTGAAAACTTTGAATTTCCATCTTCTTCCATTATAGTTACCAATGGGAAAATTTAAGCTTGCTTGATACACCTCAAAGCATGGTTGTAGTGCCCACTTCCCTTTGACACCTTTTTTATACTAATCATGATACTGCTGATTATATTATGGACATGATTATGGACCTTATTATAGTATGATGATAGATGTTAGATCATGGATTATTGTTGACTTGATTCAGTTATGATGCATGATGATTATTAGAGACATTTTATATGTTGATGATGATATACTATTTTGACATGGTTATATTATGGATGTTGTGCGGACTTGTGATATTTGGATATTGTAAGTGGAACTAGAAATGAAAATTATTGGATGATGATATAGTTGTTGATAAAACTATAAATGATATTGTTAGATTGTTTTGATGTTGTTGTGATTCATATATCTAGATGATTTTGGGAATTATATTTATATTATTTTGATGTTCTGATATGGCCACGAGGCCGAAGGAGGTATTTGTGTTTTGCAGGTTAAAATATCACAACAAACATCGGGGGATTGGAGACCAACCACATTGGAATTCTAGATGAATTCAACAAGGTCACCATGGTAACTAGTTTTGTTTGTGTGTGTTTGTGTGTGTTAGGGATTCCCATGGGGGGATCACCTTTAAATGTGACCAAGGGGTTTTATGTATTCCTTTTATTTTGGTCCCTTTGTTTATGTTTGCATGTGTTTATTTTGTGGTGTTTTTACCCCTTTCATTATTTATTAATATGGTGTGTAAATATTGTGAGTAATCATATTGTTAAAATAAATTAAATCAAATATGTCATATGAAAGTAATTAATAGAGTTGTTGGCCTTGATTTAAAGTGTTGTAAGAGATGTGTAAGTGATATGTAAGTTAACTTTTGAGTGTGAAACACTCCACCTTCTTGGAAATTCGAAATTGTCCTTGGAGGCTGATTTTGGAGGCTTGTGGGACAAGTTAAACTTGTCCCATACCTCTTAAATTTAATTACCAACCATTCCTATGGTTGGAGAGTTGAGATTAGACTTTTATAATGCATTTTTGAGAAGAAAATCGTAGGTTTTAATTGCACTTTTCTTACATGATTTAATTTCAGTCCTTTGGGGTGTGGGTTGGATTTGAGTGTGTAAGTAAACTGTCATATTATTCACCCACCTATTTATTATGCATTGGAGAATGAAGTTGACTTTGGGGTTGGGGTTGAGGATGTGTGATGTGGCATCCTACATGGATCCACCTCATCCTCTTCTCTTCCTTCTTCTATAAAATTTGAATTCCTTGTCTTGTTTTGGGTTGCTTCATTTTTTTAGAGACTTCATTCTTGGGTGAATTCTTTTGCTGTTTTGGAGCTCTTGCTTTGAAGAAGTTTTTGGAAGATTGTTGCATGCTTGTGCTTGGCTGATTTTTGGATTGCTTGCATTGGGATAAAGCTTGTTGTTTTGGAACTTGGAACAACTCCATCATGGAGAGGTAGGAGCTTGACTCTTGAAATGCTCTTCTTTTATATGTAAATGTTAATGTATGAATGTTTTGGTATGTTTGTGGGTTGTTGGGTAGATGGCCTAGGAATGGTGTAGGATAAGACTATGGGGTTTATTTTGTGGGAGGCACAAGTGTGTTTTAGGGAGGTATAAGGGTGGAGGGAGTTGGGATTTGGGTTCCACCTTACAAAGAAATAGCTTGCATTTATTTACTCATTATGGGGTGCCATAAGAGGTTGGGGAGGCATAAGGAAATGTGAGGAATAAGGGGTACTTTGGGGAGGCATAAGGAATGTCAGGGAAATGACATTGATATACTATACATTTTTGGTGGTTTGTAACTCAGGTGGTGATACCCATTTCCCCTTTGGGAGGCATAAGTATAATCCCCCATAGTTTCTTGCTCCTTTGGATTAATTGATGAATCCTTAGTATTATTATTCATGTTTTGATGTAGTTGTAAACTACATTCTGTTTTGGAATGTATTTTTTATTGTGAAAATGTTGCGTGTGTGTTTGTGGAAGCCTGTTGTTGCCATGAGTTGGATCACATATTTTATTGCATTGTGGTTGGGGCTTGAGGGCCAATGAAGAATAGATGGTTTCTCCTCTTCATTGGATGTCTTGGTTGGGTGGAGAGCATTGCCTTTCCCCTACTCTTGTTGTGATCAAATTGGAAGAATGAGAAATAATGCATGTTGTTGTTCTGGAGTTGAGAAAAATAGACAATTTGACAGTCCCTTGTTGAGATGAAATTTCATTGTAACCTTGGAAATCCCACTTGAAGTGGATGAATTTGTAAATGTTTCATTACCTAATGGAAAGATGTTGTACATTGATGAAAGTTGAAATTGAAATATAAAAGGGTTATATTTTGTAGTCTGTTTTGGAAGAATGTGAAGGAATGTTACGTATTTTGTATGTTGTATTTTGAAATCAAATGGAAAGGAGGTTGTAAGAGTTTAATTTGAATTTAATGGAAATGGTTTTTACCTCAGCCTTGTTTATCATATGATATTATTTCCATTTTGCACTGTAAAGGCCTCTTTTCTGTTTAGCATCAAAATCTATGAAATCCTATTTCCAGAAAGTGGTAAAGTGAAACACGTGGGGCACTAAAAAATGTAATTATCTACCCTATGTCATACAATAAATGATTTTGGAAGAAATGCCGGCCCGCAAAAGAAAAGTTGTAAAGTTGTCCTTTTGGAAAAATCAATAAATTCGCCCCGCATCTAATCAGGAGTTGCCACGTGGCAAAAAATATGTTCTCCCTGCCACCCCACCTCCCTGCGTTGGCTTAGGATATGCCCATCGTGGGAGACGGGCGCAAAGCTGGCTTTTCCATTGCACAGGAAGATAAAATGTCTTTCTCCGCCCCGCTCTCCCATAACTTGGGAGGTGCCACGTGTCCCTTGTGGACTTTCGGATTTTTTTTTCATTGTTGTATAACTCTGAGTAAAAATTAGGAGTTTGAGGAATTCTTTATATCAATGGAAAGGTGAGGAAATTTCCTATCCAATGGGAATGATTTAGGAAATTTTGAATGCGTTAATTTTGAGAAAAATCAAGTTGAATCTTTAAGCATGTTAGAGAGTGGGTATGGTGAGGAATTACCCTCTGAACCTAATTGAACCTTCTAACCCTAAATTTTGGAATTATGACCTCTAATAATTGTTAATAAAAGAAAAGTATGTTCTGGTGGATTATAATTGTTCTAGAACTTGTTAGTGACATTGTTGTCTTGTAACTTGGTTGTAGATTCTTTTAAACAAAAAAAAAAATTATTCCATAATTTTCTTAACTAATCCTAGGTTGTTCTTTAGTCTCAAGTGGGTTGTTTTAATGGGCATTACACTTGGTATCAGAGTAGTGGTTCAAAATCTTGGGCCATTGGGCACACTAGAAAACTTGAGACATGAACCTTAAACCTATCATACTTTTAAATCTAGAAAACAACTTAGTTTAGAAATTACATATTTTAGTAAACATGGAAATTGAATAAAACTTAGAAAGATGAACTAACTCTCACCCTGGTATGTGCAAGAGGTGCAGATGGGATGAGGGGTCTTTTCACATAGACCTAGACTTACCACCACCAGATCATGTTGTAGCAGCCATCCTACCCCAGATTTTGCAGACTCTTCAGGATGTTAATGCCACTCTACGTGGAGGATCAGTAGGAGGACATGCAGCCAGACATGATAGAGTCCCTTCCATTGAGGGTCATGTATCTCCTTGACCCAGTGAGGAGCATGGAGGAGAGAACTCCCATGCAGAGTCAGTTAGAAGTGAGTCACCAAAGAGGGGACAGGGTGACCGAGTTTTAGGACATAGAGAGAGGTCTCAGAGCCCTAGGCTTAGAAATGAGCATGCATAGAGGCCTAAAGGCCTTCAAACCACAGCTACAGATCACATCAGGGAGATCCTGAAGCTTCAACCATCACATTATTCTGGTGACACAGGTGGATTTTAGGCAGAGGCCTAGTTAGTGAGCTTGAGCAGATGCTTCAAGCTCTGTCCTTGTTCTAGCAACACGAAAGCTCGTGTTGTGATCCATCTACTGAGGGATGGAGCTGGTGTCTGGTGGCAGACAGAGGAGCAGAAGCTCCATGTTGATTCTGAGACAGTTACCTAGGAGCTCTTTAAGGAGTTTTTCAGGAGCAGATATTTGTCATGTAGGTTCATACAGTAGCGGATAGATGAGTTCCATGACCTCCGACAGGCATCTCTTACAGTGGCTGAGTATGAGAGTAGATTTCTGGATCTACTCCAGTATGTTGATTACATGCAGGATGAGCAGGTGTGGATCCACAGGTTCATCCGGGGCCTGAATCTAGACATTGGAGGTGCAGTGCAGATCCATTGTCCACAGACATTAGTTGAGGCCGTCGAGAAGGCCTATATAGCAGAGGAGACTCAGGGAAAGACCCAGCAGGCTAGAGACCGAGTCCAGAGCTGCATACAATAGATGCAGGACAACAGATCGAGGGGGTTAGTACCTCTTCCTCATGGTGGACAAGGGTTCAGCACAGTCATCTTTTAGACCACAATAAGCAACAGTAGTAGTCCCACCCACCTTATAGACCTCCACAGAGATTTGATGCACAGAAAGGTCAGAGTATGGGGCCTCCTCCTAGGGGTCCCATCAGGACATAGGGTTCCCAGAGAGCTCACTCAGTAGGAGCTCGCCAACAGAGACCTTAGTAGACCACAGCCGGATCATCAGGATCCACACCACAGACCTCCAGAGTACCGACTGGACCTGCTACACAGGGGAGAGGATCAGGCGGTTGTTTTGGTTGTGGTGTTACTAGACATTTTTGGAGAGACTACCCACAAAACCCTAATAACAAGGGTAAGACACAGATCTCAGAGCCTACTGTTGGTGATATGGGGCACAGTCATAGGATGTACGTAATGGTCGAGAACCACCAGGTAGAGCATCAAAGTATAGTTATTGAGACTGCAAGTAACATTGGTGGTATTCCTACCTCCATTTTGTTTGATTTTGGTTCTTCTGATTCTTTTATTGTACCATCTTTAGTAGAGTGATGTAGGCTGGTGGCAGTTAGGTAGGGTCATAGTTGGGATGTTGAGATGGCTTCTGGAGCCAATATCTCTGTAGACTCCTTAGTTAAGGAGTGTGTGGTGGATTTGGGACCTTTCACCACTACCTCAGATCTTCTGTATCCTTCCATTGGGCTCTTATGGAGTCATCTTGGGTATGGATTGGTTGTCTACACATAGGACTAGGATGGATTGTTACCACAAGATTATATCTTGTGTAGATGATTTGGGAGTTGAGTCGGTGATTTCAGGGGTTAGGAGACCCGTTTCTATTCACACCATCTCTACTATGCAGCTTAAGCGGTGTGTGCGACGGGGTTGTCAGATGTATGTTGTTACAGTCAGTGACAAGATCAGAGGATGGGTCTAGTGGACCATCACTAGATGATCACCCCATTTTGAGAGAGTTTACAGATGTCTTTCTAGGGGAGCTACCAGGGTTACCACCCCCACGTGAGATTGATTTTCATATAGATCTAGTTCCGGGAGCAGAGCCTATCTCACGAGCACCTTATCAGATGACCACACCAGAGCTCTGTGAGCTCAAGTTACAGCTTGAGGGCCTTTTGGAGAAAGGCCTTATCCATCCTAGTGTATCCCCTTGGGGTGCACCAGTGATCTTTGTGAAGAAGAAGGATGGATCCTTGTGGTTGTGTATTGATTACCACCAACTGAATAAAGTAACGATCAAGAATTGTTATCCCCTTCCACACATTGATGATTTGTTTGATCAGATGAAGGGAGCCACAACTTTCTCTAAGATAGACCTTAAGTCAGGTTACCATCAGCTGAGGATTTTAGAGGTGGACATTCATAAGACCACCTTCCATATGAGATATGGCCACTATGAGTTCACAGTGGTGCCTTTTGGTTTGACTAATGCCCCCGCAGTGTTTATGAGTTTGATGAATGGGATATTTAGGACCTTCTTAGATAGCTTTTTTCTCATCTTCCTTGATGACATTTTGATTTACTCATGTACGCATGAGGAGCACAAGGGGCACCTTCGCTAGGTCCTTCAGTGTCTTCACGAGTAGCAACTTTACTGGAACTTGGAGAAGTGTGCATTATTTCAGACGGAGGTGCAGTATTTAGGTCATATCATTTCTAGGGAAGGTATCGCTGTTGATCATTCCAAGATTAGAGCTATTATGGATTGGCCAGCACCCACTATTGTGACTGAGGTCTGTAAAATTGACAAGGGCAATTTTACAGGTAACCATACCAAAATTTTGTTCTGGTTCTTCGTGGAGGTCCCTCAGCATTCGGAATGTTGTAAAATCCCTTTCCTGGAAATCTAGTTTTCTGAACTTGGTCTTTTTGGTATTTTTTTGGCTGGGCGCACCTTTTATCTATGCAACACAGACTAAATTTGCGCCCTCTTTATTTCCTTTGGTGCACCTTTTGAAGTGTTGACATAACAATTGTTGCGCCTTCCCGTGATGCGCCTTTCTTGCATGCGCCAAGGCGCATGCGCCTTCCTGTCAACAACAAAAATGTTGCGTCGTGTTTTGGTGCGCCAAGGCGCTCGAAATCTAGTGTCGACAGTCCTAAATTTGTGCCAAAGGTGCAGATAATTCCATGTTGACAAAACCATATCCACGCCAAAGGGCGCAAAGTTTTCCATGTCGACACGTGTTTTGGTGCGCCCCTTTAAAAATTGGTTGGCACATTTATTACACTTTTGGCTATATATAGGCGCATCCGCCCTGTCACTTTCACAATAAAAAACACGTGATAATCTTTATTCCTCTGCACCTGTCAGCACGCCCGTCATTCTCGTGTCGCGTTCGTGGACCCCACTTCGTTCTTCTCATTCTATATATTCCAGGTAAGTGGTCCTTGTTTCTCTTGTGTTTTTGTTTTTGTTGGTTGTTTGTGAGGTTGGTGAATAGATCTGAGAAACCATAAACCTCTCCTACCCGTTTTGCAAGTCTTCCCTCCCAAACCGTTTTCACCCTCTTTCCAGATCTGCTGGCCAAGAGGGCTCTGCCTCAAAAATGAACCTAGATCTCTTTGTTATGCCCCCTTCACCGTCTAAATCCATGAAGAAGGAGGCCTAAAAGACCACAAACCCATCAAGAAAGGAGAGAAAACCTAAAAGTTGTTTCTGAGCCGCATTTTTCTCTTGGTGCAATTGCCACCCTTGTTACAGAAAACACAGTCGCGCCAAGAGGGCGCACTGACCTTGATTGCAACACAAGATCCCTGCGCCATGCATAAACCAAGTAAATCCTAAACTCGGTGCAGGCGCAATCCCACTAACAACAACAAAAGTGCCATGCAAGCTTTCCCTGCGCCGCGCCAAAGTCCCCCCTTTGCGCACATAAAGTTAGTGCTACATGCATTAATCATGTGCCCTTCGGCGCACCAAAATTCCATGTTACATGCAAATTTCCTGCACCATTGGCGCATCCTGCTCCCATGCAACACTAAACTTATTTGCGCCCAGTATAAAACCGCATATAATGGCGCAGGCGCACCCCTGTCTACAACAACAATGATGTTATATGCAAAATCCTTGCGCCCTGTGCCCTTTGGCACTGATTTATTCCTTGTAACACTCTACTTCAGTGCACCATACTATTAACCCTGCAGCCTGCAGTGTACCTGCGCCCTGCGCCCAGAAGCCTTAAAATTGCTAACTCCTCATTCTGTGATGCTTTAATGGAAGATCTGATGGCTAACATGGCTCTTTTGCGTTGGACTTCACTCCTCCTTCTTGCAGATCAACAACTGAACTCAGATCCACATATGTCTACATCAAGCAAAAGGCCAACCAAGTCAAAGGGTAAGGCTAAGCTTACAGAGGAAGAGATGAAATACAAGTATCAAAGGGTCAGAATGCCCGAGTCCCAGGCAGAATGTGACCTAGACATCAGAGATTCCAAACTTGGCCACATCGACATGGAAGATTTCTGGGCCAGAACCAGGAGGGTCACAGGAAGTCCTTGGATGGACAAACTGGTGGGAAGTGGTCTACATTTTGCTGGGGGGATCCCCGTCAGTGCAGTAAATAATGAGTTTATGATGGTGGTGGCCCGCTGTTACAACAAAGACACAAGGTGTGTCGAAAATGAAAAGGGCAAGGTCATAATCAACCTCACTGCCCGGCACTTCGAGATCATGCTAGGCATTCCCCACCACCGACATTTTGTGGCTGTAAGCCAAGAAGACTGCATCAAGGCATGGGAAGATAAGAAAGACAAGTGCATGCAGCTGATGAACGAAGTGTACTTAAAGAATAAGAAGGTGATAACCAGGTGGCCACAGGTTATTCACCGTAGCGACTTCTCCAAGGAACTGAGTGATACCATCACGTTCCTAAGTAGAGTTTTTGGGCTTTCTGATGCCCATTACTTTCACAAATGGATGCTCAGGTACCTTGAAACCATGAATAAGAATGTGCCTGATCAGTGCTTTGAGTGGGCAGAGATCATAAGCAGCACCATATCTGAGCAGCTCCAACAACTCACCACAACGGGGAGGTTCTACATGAACTCCTACGTAGTCTACGCTGCAGCCTCGGAGAGGGATTATCCAGCACTGAGCCGATGCGGGGTTTGGCCTCAGGTGAAAATATATGAATACTACCCAGAGCTGAAGCTGGAAAATAGCATCTCGCAGTTTACCAAGATCAATGATGCTTTCTTCTACGGCATCATCTACCTTTTGAGGCCAAATATGACTCATGGTCAGACGACCAAGAGCATAGTCACAGCGACTGAGAAGTGGGGAGCACTATTTACCCAATTCCCCACCTTCACCTATCTCAGAGCAGCTAACTTCTTGGGGGAGCCCACCAAATTGCCAAGGTATGCTGGCCCTAAGCTGATCCTGTTGGAGCTGTCCAGACAGCTCATAACATACCATGAGAAGTGCCTGAAGAGAAAGAAGGGTGGAACTCCTTTCCCCCTTACAGTGGGTAGGTACACCTGCATTTCCCACAACAAAGCCCGGGAAATGTTCGCAGAGCTAGAACTGCTCAATCTAAAGCACAATTTCCTGGCAAGGCCCACCTTTGATCCAAGAAATTGCCTCCCTAAGGAAAAACTCGATCCGATCCACATTCCACAGATCGAGGATATCTACATCGACCTGTATCATGAGGTCAAACTCAGAAGAAAGGATCACTCTCGCCTGGCCCTGGCAGAGATTATTCAGTATGGCGTGGCCATTGTTCCAAAAGGTTATCAAACTACCGATCAAGAAGTTGATCAGGTGTATCTAGACACGGATGGGGACAACTGGCCATTTGCCGAAATAGATAGAACAAAGGCACCTCAGACCATTGAGGTAAGGGTTAAAGAAACATTGTGGCGAACAGAACACTGGTGCAGAATGAATGGCCTTATCTACCTCGGAGTAGATTTCACCACGTCCCCTTTGGGCAATGCACCTGTCAGGCCGAAACATCTACCAAAGGGAAAAGGCAAGGATAAAGAGGGAGAATCAAGCTCCGCTCAAGAAGAAGCTCCTGAGAGCCCTCCTTCCGCCGCACAGGAACAAGTTGTAACTCTGGCATCCCCAGAGAAAGAAGCGGCAGAGAGTGTTCCAATGGGCACATCCACTCAGGATGTTGCCACTGCTACAACCATGGAGGTTCCCACCCTCCCTTCTCCCCCTCCTCATGTGACTCAAGTGACCATTCCTTTGGTCGTATCCTCTCCCCCATCTTCTACTGTTCCCCCTTCCTCTTCCTCCATCTTCTCTTCTCTTGCGGAGCTGTCCCCCACTATTTCTTCTCTCATCTCTCAGCTCCCTTCCATTCCCACGACTACCTCCCTGCAGTATCTCCCCCTCCCATGAGCACTTTCTTGGCCTCTCTCTCGATGCCACCACCAAGTGTCTCTACGCATTTCCCCTCATCCACTGCAGCTGCTCCCTCTTCCACCACTGGTCCCACTCCCTTAAGGTCCAGCATGGATTTCTCAGCACCTGAGTCCAGCATAAGAGGAAAGTCCCTATTGCACCAATGGACTTCTCCATCATCCCAGCAAAGGGGGCTAAGAAGCAAAAGCCGATAACCCGCTTCTCTCAGAGTGCATCGGGAGAAAGAGTAATGGAGATCGCGTATCCCGATCCTTCAAAGGATAAAAAGGATCTGTCTCCTACAGATTATACAGTGACACAGGTCACAATGGGAACGTCTTCTGAAAGCCTTCAAGGAGAGGCCCTATCTGCGGTGGATGCCCTTTGCAAGAAGCTCCAAGAAGCAAAGGAAGAGAAGAGGCTATTAAAAGAGCAAAATAAACATCTTCTCCACGCCCTGCAGAAAATGGGCAGTGCACCTCCTACAACTGCCACTGAAACTCCTGAGGTCCTAAGCCAGGATAAGATAAATGAATACGCCAAAATTGGTGAACAAGGTATGGCAGTATCCACCTGGAGAGATCAGATCCTCAAAGACAGCGAGGAAGTAATTGTCAAGTTCACCGAATTATATCAGAACATTAGTCGGGTGAACAAGGAACTCCAGGTGATTGCAGGACCTATCTCCGAAGAGTTGGACCATGCTAGGTTGCAACATGAGACATTCCAGAAAATGCTCGACTGTTCAGTCGATGATTTGGTAAAATTCGGCATTTTCGATCACCCCAGGGTACCCAGCAAAATCCTTGCTGCTTTGGACTACCGGGTCGATCAGATGGAATTTGTCCTGGAGAAGATAGACAAGGTCAAGGAGGAAGCCCTGGATGCAAGCATCAAATAGAGAAAATTGTCCTAAGAATGTTTCCGGGCTTGGTCACTCCTTCTTTTTCCTTGAGAAAGGCAGATGAAACTATTCGGATCTTCAAGGAGATCGTCTCGCAAGGGCTAGGGCCAGAAGTCACTTTTGACACTGAATGCATCAATAACCTTCTGGCCTGCCGTGATTTTGTGGGGTACCTGATGGAGGCAGGTAATGAATATTTCAAGCTCCCTGAAAAACTCAGAGATGAGCGGGAGACTTGCGAGGTCATCGGCGATCATACAAAGGGTCCTGCCTAGGATCAAATTCAGCCGATGGTCAGTAAATTCATGGAATATCGGACCCAGTTCCACATTACCTCTCCTGAAACAACAGCAAAAACAAGATACCCCCTTTCAGCTGCGGGACGACTATGAATAGCCTTCTTCCTCTTGGCTTTCTTTTTGTAAATATCTAAGAGTATGTTGGCACAAATGATGACATCATCCATGTTGCACCATGGGATGTTGTCACCCACCAAGTTGCCCAAAGTCAACAGACTTTTAGATATTTTGTAGATATTTTGTAATTAGTTGTTGGTTTCTTTTTGCCTTCTCTCTTCTCCTTCTTCTATATATACTTGAATACTTGTTGTATTCAAAAACATGGTGGACACTTTTTAGATAAAAAATAGAAGTGAGGAAGAAAAGGCTTTGTACTTTTTGTAACAGAAGAAAATATTAATACAATATTGAGACTTTGTGCTGAATACATGTGTTATGCATCAGAACTTTCTTATGTTAGATCTGCATGTTTATTCTGTTGAATCTATTCTACTTTTTTGTCATTTGTTCATCAGTATTGCTTTGTTCGTCTATGCAAGTAGGTTTGGCTCCATTTATTACCAATCCCAAAACATAGACCCTCTGACCTTTCTGCTTTGGAATTCATTTCTTTTCTCCCTTCAGATCTATCTTATCTTTGTTCCTTCCCTTCTTTCCTTTCTTTTCACAGTTGGAACACCTCTACTGGGATGAGATCCCAAACCCCCGAAGGCAGAATATTGTGAGACTTGCACAGATTCCTGCTGGTAGAATAACAATAAACCAGTTTCACTTTGCTGACTCAAAGAGGGGCTATGCCCTGCACACTGTTGGCTCATCTATCCATCTCAGCAAAGCCTCAAAAGCGGTAAGAGCTTAATTTTCTGAACTCATATCTTGAGATTGAGTAATCTCCATGCATGTTTTGGTAGTGATGGAGGCACTTTCTACTTGGTTGGAGATTCACACTTCAAGACAGATCACTTGAGTCTTTGCCACCTCTTCACGCAGCCCTATCTCAACGCTCATCAACAGCATTGGATGGAGTTTCTTTGTGAGTATGATATGGAGATAGAGAATGTGAAGGGGAAGGAGAATGTGGTTATAGATGCTCTCATGCAGTCATGAGACATGTGGCTTATGGATACCTCAGTGAGCACAGATTTGTGGAGAAGGATTCTTTAGCAGCTTCCTCTTGACAACTTCTACCCTTGTAGTTTGAGAAGAAATCGAGTCTCAGAGACCCCTTGAGGGGAAGTTTGATGGTTTTTGAACTAGAGGCTATATGGTCTTCTCAGGCACATGAGGTAGATTTATGTTCCCAGAGAGGGAGGCTTGAGGTAGGACATATTGATAGAGGCACATCATGTGCACCCTATTCAGCTCATCCCTGGGGTGAAGAAGATGCATGCCACCTTGAGATAGTTGTGTCATTGGAGAGGACTTTGTCAGAGATGTGGCCTAGTTCATGTCACGATGTTTAGAGTGCTAGAAAGTTAAGGCCTCAAGCATCAACATCCATCTAGCCTTCTCTTTCCTCATGTTATACTGAATGGAAATGGGACACCATTTCCATGGACTTCATTATTGGGCTACTGATGTTGAGATATCACCACAATGTAATCATGGTCATGGTTGATAAATTGAAAAAAGTGGCTCACTTTTCTCCAATGAAGACCACTTATACAGCTAGTGCAGTGGCACAGGTATACTTGGATGAGATTGTTAAGTTGCACGAGATTCCAAGGAAGATCATTAGTGACCAAGATATCCTTTGTATACTTCCATTTTTGGACTACCATGCAACATGCTCTCAGGACGAAGATCAATTTCAGCACAACTTATCACCCTCAGACAGATGGAAAGACTGAGTGGGTGAATCAAATTTTAGAGGACATGCTTAGGATGTATGTGATGGATCAGTCAGTCTTGATGTGAGGAGTACCTTGTACTTGGTGGAGTTTGCCTATAATAATAATTTTCAGAGTTCTATAGGCATGGCTCCTTTTCAGGTTTGTATGGCAGAGAGTGCAGGACACCTCTTAGTTGGGACAGGTTAGAGGACATGGTTTCTCTTGGACCAGCCTTGTTACATTTTGACATGGAGCAGCAAGTGGTATTTGATCAGACAGAGACTGCAGAAGTTGGGTAGCCACAAGGACAGAGCTGAAGAAGTATGCAGATCAACATAGGAGAGACCATAGTTTTGATGTGGGCATGAAGGTGTTCCTTTGTGTTAGGCCACATTAAGAGCCCTATCCATTATGGAAAAGGTTCTAAGTTAGCTCCTATATTTGTGGGTCCTTTTGAGATCTTGGAGCATATCAGCCCTTTGGCCTACCGTCTAGCATTGCCACCTAGCTTGTCTCGCATACATGATTTTTTCATGTTTCAGTTCTTAGGAGATATGTTGCAGATCCTTCTCATGTGTTATATTGGACATCATTACAGGTGCAAATCAGGGGCAGGTGATGTGGAGCCCATTCGCATCCTAGATTGACAGACCTTGGGCCTTCCCCTTTCAGAGATTGATCAGGTTCAGATGCCAGTGGGATAGATATGATGAGACTAGCTACTTGGGAGGAGACATTATTACAGGATCCTAATTTGTATGTTCAGTGAATAATAAGTAAGTTGAGTCTAAGGGGATGGAGATGTATTTCCCACTTCCCTCTTCGACACCTTATTATACTATTAGTGAAAGTATATGTTACTATATAATATGTAAATTAGTAAATTTTTGATGGATTAGTATGATGTTAGATGTTAGACCATTAGAATATTAGTGATGTTGTTTGCAGTTATGGTGTTATATGTGATGAGAGGATTGAGAACACATTCCGGTGTATTGATATATGAAGATAAGGTTGTTGTGAGGATTGTTATTTTCTCTCTTTTTAGAGTGTATTGAAATAGGTGAATCAAATGAAATGATGATAATATAGAGTTGTTACAATGATTTCAATTATTAAATCTTTGTAATTTCATGGATTCCCTGTATTAGATCAGATTTTCAATACATTATAACGCCAGATGCATGTTAAAATGTCTCAAAGAGATATCGTAAATTTTAATGTTTCCATGATCTGGGTTTCTCCAGAAATTTTGCGTGTGGAACGATCTGTTATACAAGGTGACAGTAAACATTTCAGCAAAAACCCAGTTGGTAGTTAAGAAACCAATTTACTATACAGCAGAATTGATCAAGCTAGCATTGCGACAAGAATTTGAAGAAACACTCACCTAGGTTATTGAAAGTGGTTAGGATTTAAATCTACATTCAATTTTTTTTTGGATATTTAGATTCAAATTGTGACCGATGGATCTTGTTCTTTTAGGCATTCAGTTTGATAAATTTGAAGTGGGCTTTTTCCTCTATTGGATTGTAAAAATCTATTGCATGTTAATGAATAGTTTATCCTAATGAGAGGACTAGTAGATTGAAAAGAATTACCATAATGGGTACCTACATCTTGATGTAAGCTAACATTTAGAATGGGATTTCCTAGGATCGATTTTAGATTGCCCTTGGTGTTTAGATTCTGAATTGTCTCTATAATTCTAGAATTGAATTTCTACACAAATTGAAGTTCTTTGTTGGGACTAAAGATAAAATGTTTAAAGTTGGTCATTCAGCACATCTGAAAATCAGTCAAGTCAACTATTCTAAGACATATAAATCATTATGAGTCTTTCAAACTTCCCCATTTGTTAATTTTGATGTTAAGCAAAAGTGAATATTATCCAGTTTTCCATCCAAGGAGATCATGTGTCAAACTCTAAGGCAAATGTTAGTTTGAATGGCATGTTTTCTCCTAGGAACATCCGCAAGATATGAAGTGTAGAAGAAGGCATGCATCCTCAATCAAAAAGATTTTTTGTACACTTTCTCAAAAATCTAAATCCATGTTTGTAATGAACCCAAAAACTCCATTTTGTCAAAAAACGAGTCTAGTTGAGGAACAAGATGGATGCACAGTTAATGTGATGAGGCACAAAATCTTGAAGTGAAGACTTCTTGTTTTGAGCATATATTTAGGGGACATGTTTGGAGGTCAAATGCTTTTTGCAAACGGATAAAGCATTTACCTTGGTTTGTGGTATTGGACTTGTGCAATCCAGTCATGGAGTTGATCGAAAGTTTTGGAGTTTTCTATGGAAATTCCCAGTTACAAGATTTTGAACATCCTGTTCTACCTTTCCAGAAGTATGATCAATTTTTCAATGTCGGGGTTATGGAGGATTTTTGGAAATTTCCTAATTCCTTGTAGAGTAGAGAGAATGTTGGACTACAAGGATCATGATTTATTTTTCAGTCTTGGTTGTTGGTACTGTTTGCAAAAAGGTTATTTATTTTTTAGATAAAGTGGGATCATCCACTTGGAAAACCATAGAGATATGTTGGTAAATGTACTTTTAAGGGATCAAATGAGTACTAAAAGCTTTAGGCAGGGCTTAGCCAAGAGTCCCATGTTCAGCACTAAGGGTTTCATAAGAATGTTAGGAAATATATCTTCAGGCTTTGCATTTGTATTATGGGTGAACAATAATTACATGTGTAAGGATTAAATGATAAATTAGTGAAAGTACATTCTACTATGTAAATGTTGTCATAGTAAATGTAAAATTTGGTCTAGTATGTGGTAAGTTGTAAGTTAGATTCTAATAAAACAATTAGTATTGTTTTATTATTATATTGGTGAGAGGTTGAATCCATATCATGTGTTGACAATATTGATTGTATATGGAAGACATAATTCCTTGTAAGGATTGTTATTATTGCATTGTATATAACATGGAGTGTATTGAAATGTGAATTAGAAAATATAATTTAGAGTTGTTGAAACATTTTTTATTTTACTATGATCTAGGACTATTTCAAAGGATTCTTTGTATTAGATCTGATTATTTGACATAGTATGAAGTCTGTCATTATCTAGGATGCTAAATTTGCTAACCAGTTGTTTTCCACTTTAAAGTTCCAAGGCTATGCCAATTTCCGGGTGTCACTGGAAGTTATAGTCTTTTAGCGAAGGGAAATGTAGTGCCCAGCTTTCCTTTGACACCTTTTATTATACTAATCATGATACTGCTAATTATATTATGGACATGATTATGCACTTTATTATAGTATGATGTTAGATGTTAGATCATGGATTATTGTTGACTTGATTCAGTTATGATGCATGATGATTATTAGAGACATTTTGGATATTTTGATGATATACTGTTTGACATGGTTATATTATGGATGTTGTTCGGACTTGTGATATTTGGATATTGTGAGTAGACCTAGAAATGGAAATTATTGGATGATGATATAGTTGTTGATAAAATTGTAAATGATATTGTTAATTGCTTTGATGTTGTTGTGATTCATATATCTAAATGATTTTGTGAATTATATTTATATTATTTTGGATGTTCTGATATGGCCACAGAGGCCAAAGGAGGTATTTGTGTTTTGCAGGTTAAAATATCACAACAAACATCGGCGGGTTGGAGACCAACCACATTGGAATTCTAGATGAATTCAACAAGGTCACCATGGCAACTGTATTTGTTTGTGTGTTTGTGTTTTGTTAGGGATTCCCATAGGGGGAATTACCTTTGAATGTTACCAAGGGGTTATGTGTATTTTTTATTTTGGTTCCTTTGTTTATGTTTGCATGTGTTTATTTTGATGATGCATTTACCCCTTTCATTATTCATTATTAAATGGTGTGTAAAATTGTGAGTAATCATGTTTTAAGTTAAAATAAATTAATCAAATATGTCATAAGAAAGTAATTAATAGAGTTGTTGGCCTTGAATTAATGTGTTGTAAGAGATGTGTAAGTGATGTGTAAGTTAACTTTTGAGTGTGAAACACTCCACCTTCTTGGAAATTCGAAATTGTCCTTGGAGGCTTGATTTTGGAGGCTTGTGGGACAAGTTAAACTTGTCCCATACCTCTTAAATTTAATTACCAACCATACCTATGGTTGGAGGAGTTGAGATTAGACTTTTATAATGCTTTTTGAGAAGGCAAATTGTAGGTTTTAATTGCACTTTTCTTACATGATTTAATTTCAGTCCTTTGGGGTGTGGGTTGGATTTGAGTGTGTAAGTAAAACTGTCTTATTATTCACCCACCTATTTATTATGCATTGGAGAATGAAGTTGACTTTTGGGTTGGGTTGAGGATGTGTGATGTGGCATCCTACATGGGTCCACCTCATCCTCTTCTCTTCCCTATTCTATAAAATTCGAATTCCTTGTCTTGTTTTGGGGGTTGCTTTATTTTGGAGACTTCATTTTTGGGTGTATTCCTTGCTATTTCGGGAGCTCTTGCTTTGAAGAAGTTTTTTGGAAGATTGTTGCATTTCTTGTGCTTGGCTGATTTTGGAATTTCTTGCATTGGGATAAAGCTTGTTGTTTTGGAACTTGGAACAACTCCATCATGGAGAGGTAGGAGCTTGGCTCTTGAAATGCTCTTCTTTTATGAATGTAAATGTTAATGTATGAATGTTTTGGCATGTTTGTGGGTTGTTGGGTAGATGGCCTAGGAATGGTGTAGGAGAAGACTATGGGGTTATATTTTGTGGGAGGCACAAGTGTGTTTTAGGGAGGTATAAGGGTGGAGGGAGTTGGGATTTGGGTTCCACCTTACAAAGAAATAGCTTGCATTTATTTACTCGTTATGGGGTACCATAAGAGGTTGGGGAGGCATAAGGAAATGTGAGGAATAAGGGGTACTTGGGGGAGGCATAAGGGCATGTCAGGGATTTGAAATGATATATATATATATATATATTAGCAGTTTGTTCTCATGTGGTGATACCCATTTCCCCTTTGGGAGGCATAAGAAACATCCCCCATAGTTTCTTGCTCCTTTGGCTTGCTTGATGAAGCCTCAGTAATGTTTGTCATGTTTTAATGTAGTTGTAAAACTACATTCTATTTTGGACTGTGTTTTATTGTGAAAATGTTGCTTGTGTGTTTGTGGAAGCCTGTTGTTGCCATGAGTTGGATCACATCTTTTATTGCATTTTGGTTGGGGCTCGGGGGCCAATGAAGAAGGATGGATTCTCCTCTTCATTGGATGTCTTGGTTGGGTGGAGAGCGTTGCCTTTCCCCTACTCTTGTTGTGATCAAATTGGAAGAATGAGAAATATGCATGTTGTTGTTTTGGAGCTGAGAAAAAGACAGTTTGACAGTCCCTTGTGAAATAAATTTTATTGTAACCTCTTTCCCACTTGAAGTGGATGAACTGTGTATGTTTTGTAATGGAAAGATATTTGTATTGATTATGAAATTTGTAAATTTGAAATGTAAAAGAGTTATACTCTGTATTCTGTTTTGGAAAGAATGTGAAAGAATGATACGTATTTTGTATGTTGTATTTTGAAATCAAATGGAAAGGAAGTTGTAAGAGTTCATTTGAATTAATGGAAGTGGTTTTGTCTTGTTCATATGATATTATTCCATTGGAAATCTGTGTTTAACATGCACTATGAAATCCCTGTTTGAAAGTGGAAAAGTGAAACACGTGAGAAGAAAATGTATTATTCTGCCCTGTATATAATATATGATTTTGGAAAGAATAAAAGAAGGAAGTTGTAAAGTTGTCTTTTGGAATAATAAAAATTGTATAACCTTCCTCAAATTTTATCAGCCTGTATTGAATTTAATCATTTAAATGTGAGTTTGTAATCTCTGTTTGAAAGGAAGAAATGCGTATAAAGGAAGTGTAATACTCTGTCTTTTGAAATATGTAAAAAAATTGGAAATCAGAGATTGTATTTTAGTTTTTGAATAGTTGAATTGAATCAACTAAATGTATTAGATTATAATTGGAACATATTATAATACTTGAAAGAAGAAAATGGCAAATAGACCCTTTAAAAATTTGATCCTTGTCTTTGTATTTTCAAACTCACAATTATTTAATCCAAAATGCACAGACTGAACCTGCAACAATGAAATAACAAATGAAACATTAAATTGAAGTAGTTCCCTAAACACCTCATTCAATTAGACAAAAAATACTTAAAGGAAATCTTTCAAAACCTGGTCAAAACCGAGTTCAAAGCTTTCACAGTCGTTTTGCTGTCAAAATGTAAAATTTCAAATTGGAACTCAATCAAATAGATATACCTCAAAAAATTATCCTAAATCCACCTAAGAAAAATTCTCCATGTCTATTTGACATGTTGAGAGAGGAAGAAGATCAAATTGAACAAATTTCACAAGTTAAAATTTACCAGTTTGCACTGTAAAAGCCTGCAGATTGTTTTCTTGAAATTGACCCCTTAAACTTTATCAAAATAAAAATTAATGATCTTCTGAGTAAAGAGGATGTTGAGAGATTTCCAGAAATTCCTCGTTTTCCCAAAACCGAGCTCTCTATCAAAATTTATGGCCTTCTGAAGTTTTTCTTCACTTGGCGTCAAAAAAAAACATTGGGAAAAATTTCCTTGGCGGGCCTGCGGGCCCAAATTTTTCCCTTGGAGCACTTAGGAAAATTTTTGGAATTTTTTTATAAAATTTTCCCCTCCACCCCATCAAACTGCATCCAATCAGAGGCTGCCACATGGCACCATGAGGTGTCAGCGAAGGGGTGGATCCCTTTTTAACTTAGCACTTAGCCGAAAATTTTTGGGAAAATTTTCCAAATTTTCCTCGCTAGGGCCGCAACCAATCAGGTGATGCCACGTGGCGTCACGAGGCATCGGTACAGAGGAACACTGTCCCTTTTTTAACCTTTTTACGTTTTAGAAAATTTTGGGAAAATTTTCCAAAATTTCCCCGCCATCTGTGCCGCCCCACAGCCAATCAGGAGTCTGCCACATGGCATTGCGAGGTGCCAATGGAGGCACGGGTGAATGCTACCCTCTTAGCCATTTGGGGCGTTAAACTAATTTTCTCCCCACCGCCCCACCTTCCCTGCATTGGCTTAGGAGATGCCACATGTCCCTTGTAGGACTCGCGGGAGTGTGGGCGCAAAGTTGGCTTTCACCCCGCGCGGGAAAATTTTTCAAAATGTCTCCCATCGCCACCCCGCTCTCCCCGTGTTGACTTAGGAAGTGCCACGTGTCCCTTGTGGACTTGCGGACCACAAAGATGGTTTTTTTCGCGGGCAAAATGTTTTTTTTTCCCCCGCGGCCCCGCAGAAAACTTTCCTCAAAGGTCTCCCCGTGGCCCGTCAAACCCGCCCTTGGGGAAAATTTTCACCCCTGGGCCCACAGGCCCGCTCTTGGGGAAAATTTTCACCCCAAGGCCCGCGGCCCATAACTCGAAAAATATGAGGAGTTAGGAGGACTTCTTTATATCACTGGAAAGGTGAGGAAATTTCCTATCCAATGGGATTGATTTAGGAAATTTTTGAATGCATTAAGTTTGATAAAAATAAAGTTGAACCTTTAAGCCTGTTAGAGAGTTGGTATGGTGAGGAATTACCCTCTGAATCTAATTAAACCTTCTAACCCTAAATTTTGGACCTTATGACCTCTAATAATAGTTAATCAAATAAAATTATATTCTAGTGGTTTAGAATTGTTCTGGAACTTATTAGTGACATTTTTGTCTTGTAACCCGGTTGTAGATTCTTTTATAGAAAAAAAAAAATTATTCCATAATTTTCCTAACTAATCATAGGTTGTTCTTAGGTTTCAAGTGGGTTGTTTAGCGGGCGTTAAATAATCCCACTCTCATTACCAAACTGGTAGCACAATCCCTTAAACTTGTTTTTAACACTAATTTTTGGGTATTGAATGGATGTATAAAATTGTAAGGTTTGACATAAAAATAATTTCAAAGTAAACTTTTTGCGTATAGAGTGCTTACTAATAATTCCTACACTTTTAGAAATATTATGTCTTCTTCAAAATATGATATGATTATCAATGTAGAAAATGAACAATATGTTATCATAGATAGGGGACATGAAGAGTGTATTTCATGAAATATTACATACAATTATGACTATGGATGGTTGGTAAAGAATCATGTTTGTGATGTAAGTCATTTTGTTTTTTTGTGTTATATGTAACAAACTGTTGATCTAGTTGATCAATTTTATTGAAAAACACAAATAGGAAACGATGATGGATGAAAAGATACATGGATAACCAACCTAAAAACTCATGAAATAGTGAGACTATTTCACCTAATATAAGAAAAAAATTCCAAACTCATCAGTTCACCTTTTCTAGCATATTCCTAGCTCGTGTTAAATAAGAGCCTCAAAACAAGGTGTGGATATGAGCCAAAGCAATATGGAGAAGGTTATTTTCTCATGTGTTTTAGTTTCAGATGTAATCATAGATATGTATATAGGATATGGAAGCAAGTTAATTTTTCTGGAAAAATTCCTTAATGGCATGTTGCTTCCTAGACTACAATGATTGCAGGAAACACAAAAAATGGAAGCATGTGAATTGTTTGAAAAAAAATCTTAAATTCAGGTGGTCTCCTAGATTACAATGAATGTCGGATATGCAAATAAAAGGGGTTTTTGAAAAGGACATGTCTTAATGTGAAAAATGATATTGATATTGAAAATAGATGCAAAAATAACAATTGTGAGCACCCTTATAGAGTGAAACATGATTCCTAGTTGAATTAAAGGCCAGTAAATGGTGCATGTCATGGTGTCTAGGAGACAAATCACACCCCAATGGAAATAAATGAGACACAATAGTGTTGGAAAACAAAAAACAAATTATGAAATATACTAAAAATGCTTTTGACATGTGCTAAATTGGGAGAATTTAAAACTAAAACAATATAACTATCAATGTATTCATGCATGCATAATAAGCTCATATCCCATGAATAAAAACATATAAAATAGAAATAATGTAACATTAATATAGTACAACGATAAAAGTATGCACACCTACATGTAACAACCTTTATGGTAGTCCCTAAAGAGTCATAGATACTAAAGGACATAGTCTAATATGTTGTACAATGTATATATTTTTTAGACTAAACTAAAGGAAGTGCAGGTGGATGCATTAAAACAAGTTCACTTCTTTCAAGGTAACCAACACATGTGCTATAAAATGGATTTTAAATGCAATAAATTGGTGAGAAACATCTAAAAATCACAAAAATATGGAGGAAACAAAGGTAAAATGAAGTCAATGTTGGTGTGGGGTACTTTCTTTGTCATCTCGAGGCATTGTCCACATCACGTGGTGAGTCATCTCACTTATATGAGATCATGGCTCTTAGGTGTCTTACGAGGTATGACATATTATGTCATATATTTTGTCATACACTTCAATGTGCATCAGTGCATCATATAGGAGTTATTTTCCATTTTTGGAACGTAACTCCTCTTCTCCCTTGTGGAGGTATGAATGGTCTTGCATTGGGAGTTACATAGAACTCTTATTTGTACCTTTTTTCCTGATCTACGAGAATGCGTAGACCCTTTTATTTTACATGAAAATTTTCATGGTTGAATTTTTTCTTACTACATGGAACTCCATCACGTTTCCATTCGAGTACAACTCAGTTGATGTGCATGCCATCCCTTGCTTGATCCTTATTCTCACATCCTCTCACATGGTATCAGAGAATGTTGTTGGTATTCACGCAACTCATCCGTAATGTTCTCCTACTACTCTCAATTTCATGTTCTTACTTATTTCTTTTGCAAGATTTGTAATCATTATTCCTTTCGTGTTTTACTTGCATTATTCGGGTTCATCTCGGTTTTCATGGAGTTTTATGGTTTGTGAGTTGTTTTCAGTGCATGTGCAGCTATATTTTAGAGTTTTTGAGTTTCAGGTGTTTTCTTGCCATATATGGTTGGCTGTCAACTACATTTAGTGGAAAAATGTATTTGGAGGTATTTAAAACTTGTTGGTTTAATTATATTTTTTAATGAAAATTCTATTTTTTGTTGAAAAAATTGCTTTGCTATTAGCCCCTACCTCTTGGTTTGTCCTGCACCCCTCTCCTTCATCCTTCCTGCCTTGCTCCTCCAGCTCTTGGTTTCTCTCCACCCAAGCTCCTCCTCTCCCATATCTTCTGAGATCTTACAAAGCTTGGCGAGCTCCCTGGCGATCTCCCCAGTGAGTTGTGTTCTGTACGAGTCAAGTTGACCTTGGCAAGTTGGGTTGTTTCTTCTTTGACAGCATGTGGTCTTTGTGTTTAACTCAACCTTTGGTGTTCATTGTTTGGTTTTCATGGATTGGTTCATCTCGGTGCTCAGCTTTACTCACTGTTGAGTTATGCATTGATTCCTTGTTGGTTGACTACCTCTTGGCTCGGCTCTATTCATTTTTCCCCTTGATTTTTTTGGTTCCTTGTTTGGCCTTTTTTGTGTGGTGGTTTGTCTTTGTGGTTTTGTTGCTCAGCCCTTTGCTTTTGTGTCTTAGCCTCCCTACTATTTTGGCTCTCCTTATGCCTATATGTTGGTTTCACCCCTATATCCTCCATTGGTTTGTCCTATGTTAAGTTGAGATATATTCACCATCCGAGTTGCTTAGTCTTGATTACACTGGTCCCTATGTGCTCCTCGCCATGCATTGTTGTTTGGTCACCCTCTCTAAAAAAATTTACTTGGCTTCGTCACGTTAGATCTGGTTCTCCTCGACCCTACCCTCATCCAGTGCTCTGCACCTACTCGATTCCCCAGTCGTTACCAACATTGAGCTCACTCTTGTGTTCATTTCTCTCCTAACCCATCTATTGTCCCCACTAACTCGTCAATTTTTTCATCTGAGTTATCCACCTAACCCTACACTTTCCTGAGCTAGCTCCATGTGGATCCACCCACATAACACGTCGACTCTCCTTCCTCGAGCCCTTCATTGGCTCACCCACTCACCCCGTTGGGCCGTCACACCATGTGGCTTGCCAAACCACCCCTCCTCTCTTTGACCACCCTCTTTCCCTCTCTTTACATTTTTTTAGGTTACTCACTTTTTAGTCTAATCTTTAAACTAGTTTAATTAAAGTGGGGCTTTTATGAATTTAAAAGGAGGTGTTTTTTATTATTAAGTCTTAATTTATTTTAATTAGGATCTAATTAAAATTTTAAAAGGAGGTCAATTTTTTTATGAAAAAGTTAATTTAAAGAAATCCTAAGTTTTTTAAATACTAACCTCATTTTTTTAGTTTATTCATTTTCAAAAATTAGCAAATTTGGGAAAAAAATATTCTGAAACTAGGGTTACTAGGCATTATTTTTCCATTTACCATTTTGTAGGAGTGTGTAGCATTTTTAGAGTGTGTAGGTCCCATTTGGAGGTTTTTTGGCATTTTTAGGTGGTTTGTTATGTGTTGTGTAGCCATTTTTGGCATTTTTAGGTGGTTTGTTGCTTGTTGTGTGACCGTTTCTGGCATTTTGGGAGCCATTTGACTCATTTTTGAGTTGGTTTTGCATTATATATCTCTTCTTCACTTGCAGGATAGTGAGAAGATATGCCACAACCTTGCGGCAAGACAGCCCCTCAACGGACGTGAGACACTTTTTCTCACACCCAACTCTGTTTTGTCCCCCTGTTCCTTGCTTTTGCCCTTTTATGCTTTTTTACATGTTGTTCGCTGCTTCTGACTGAGACTTACTATGGCATCCACTCTTGTGTGATTTCTCACCTGCAAGGTGATTGGTCAATTGTTTCATGTCACATGAACACACCTTATTGTAATAAATGCATTGTTTATAAAGTATCGCAAACATGAGGGTTATCATTGTTCTTGGGTGTTATAATTGCATGTAGATGTTTTCTTGACCGATTCTGACGTCTTGTAACCTTGTGTGTATTCCAAAACCCTTATATTTTTACATTCTGGATGCATTTTTAGTTGAGTATGATGTCTATTTGAGTGTGTCTATCCTTATAACTTTTCTACACTTTTTTAATTTTTACAGATGCACCATGGAGAATGCTTTTCTCATACCTACGTTGTATAGGATTGTTACTACATCATAGCCTCCACCTCATCTTCATGGTAGGGATAACTATGTATTGTGGCATTCAAGAATGGAATGTTTTATAATTAATCATGACCTCTATTTATTCTTGTATGGACTATTCCCTGCCCCCAATGATCATGTTCAGCTTGCATACTGGCTTGACATTTGAAGCATGGTCATTAGTCATTTGCTAGTGTATATTTCAAGGCCTCTCCACCATCATGTGGCACACAAAGAATTTCCTTGAACTATTTGGTGAACTCTTCAGTCCTTATTTAGAGACCCTTCAAATATTGTCATTGTTGCTTCTTCCTCTAATACAATTGTTTCTTCATGTGATGATAGTTCTACTGAAACAGAGTTTCCTATTCCTATTCATGAAGAAGAGGTTTGTTCTTCTAGTTATTATGATGAGAGTACTCATGAGGACTCCTCTCCTCCTTCTCCTAGCCATCATTCAAAGAATGTTGAACCCCCTCTTTTCCCATTAGATATCAAGAAATCTTGTTCCCGGCCTCATACTCTCAATTGCATCTCCCTCCTTTTTATAGCCAGTGTGTGAGGATTTTTCCACTCCTCTTCCTTCTATAGGTTTTTTAAAAGATTACTTCATATCCTTTGTTGGGAGTGCCCCTTTTGGGACTCTTATCACTTCCACTATTTTGAAGATCATCACTAATCCATTGTTGTTTTTGGATCCTCTTTTTACTATTGTGGATGTTTTTACCTTACCTTCACTTCACTTGGGCATCCTTTTGGTGGATGTCCCTCTCTCATACTCTAACAGTTATACCTTAGTGGCATTTCTTTCAGTTAATTTACACTTATTTTCTATACATATGGCATATTAAAGTGTACCAGATTTAGATTTTTGCGGACAACCTTTGCTTTCCTTCTCGGAGTGGGAAGACTTATAGTACTCCATTTTGTCCTTCCCAAGGATAGGAACATTGTTCTATACTGATGGATGTTCTTTAGTATTTAGTGTTGGGATTTTGGGACTGCAGAATAGTCCTATGATTTAATAACAAAAAAAAAATCATGCACACATGATCTAAACAATTTTCCCACAAAATCTACAGAAGTGGAAGTATAGACAGAATAATCTAAATCACACAAAAGTACACACACATAACAAGCATGTACCGTGGTTCACCCAATGTGGGTTACGTCCACCAAAGATAGAGATCTCGTATATATAATATAACAAGAAATTACAAACTAACTCTTCTGCACAAGAGTACATGTATCTCTACAAGAGTATCTCCTCCTCCCAGATCTCCAACCTGATCTACCTGAGTACACTAAACCGTGCCTCCATACCACCACTAGTGTCTTCTCTATATCTCTAACTAGATCTATCTGAGTGCACTACAACCGTGCCTCTCAAACATAACCAGATCTCACATACCTGAAGCTACCCTACATCTGCCATTGTGTAACCAAGCTCTCACTATATTGTGAATCTGTAAACAAGACCTCTACAATATCTAGATCTACATGGATCAACTATACAATATTATCTCATGGATCTACAATACAAGACTAGATCTACATAGATCTATAATACAAGATCTCACCAACATGTGGATCTACAAGAAGAAACGCTATGTGCTTTGCATACTATGCAAGCCATTACAATGAGACAATAAATATACAAAAGAAATACAGTAGCCTGTTATTTCCTTTTGTCTAGCTCCTCTCCATGGAGTCTATGTCTTCATGTAACCTGTTCCTTTTTCCTCTTCTTCTTCTTCATCTTCATCCTCTCAATCTCGGAGAATCAAGGATCTAATCTGATCCTTCTCTTTTTTTCTTCATCTCTCTTCTAAACCCTAACTTTCATGTTTATAAAGGCGTATTTAAACTTAGGGCACTTTAGCCATGCAATTACATCAAATAAATTTACTTTAATGCTAAAGAAAGATTTAATTCCTGAGAGTCAATTAAAACATCATCACATAGGTAACTGGCGCCCATTAGCCTTAACCGCGGTCGGTTCCCACTTTCTCTAATTGATGTCAATCATGTCTAACCGATGACAGGTTGCTGTATTTTCCAGCAAGTTTCCATTGCATGCTCCAGTGAAGCTATTTAGCTCCACAACCTAACATTTAGGTCAAAGACCGCATCATCGACACTCTTCTTGAAGACCTCATAGATTTGTTGACTTCATATCCGTTGCAAGTTTCTTCACTGAACCCTTCACTGAGGCCAATTATCCTTACTTGTTCTCTCATCTTGGGTGAGGTCTTCTTCAGCTCCACATATTTTTTGGTTTCTCTAATATCCTTCCTCTCTTCTCTTCTTCTTCTTCTAGAAAGATTACATTTTGTACATGGGTACCTCATCAAGCCTTTAGTTTTTGGGATCCATTTGACTTATCTTTCTCAGGTTTTTAAGGGAGTCTTCTATCTCTTCTAAGTGGATGTTTTCCCACTGGGTTTTCCTCCATTACTTGAGATCCTTATTGTACATTGGTACCTCATCAGGCATAGCTTTCAGGACCCATTTATCATTTTTGACTTGCTACCTCATCCTAAGTTATGATGAAGGTGGGTAATGGTGTAGGGTACTTTTCTTATCGTCTCGGGGATTGTCCACAGCATGTGGTGAATCATCTCACTTAGATGAGATCATAGGTCTTAGGTGTCTTAGGGGGTATGACAGATTCTATCATATACGTAAATGTGCATCATTGCATCATACAAGAGTTACTTTCCATTTATGGAATGTAACTCCTCTTATCCCTTGTGGAGGTATGATTGGTCTTGCAATGGGAGTTACACAACACGCCTATTTATACTCTTTTTTCTTATCTATGAGAATGAGTATACCCTTTTATTTTTCATGCACAAGTTCATGGTTGAATGTTTGCTTGCTAAATGATACTTTGTCACGTGGTTTTTTGAGTGAAACTTAGTCAATGTGCACACCATCTCATTTAATTTGTGTTATCACATTATCTCACAATCAAGACAAAAATATAGCCTCACTATTCAACAATATGATTAGATGATACATAATTAAAAATGATGAATAAAATCAAAAAAATGTGCAGCTACAAAAAAAAGGTAATGTTGGAATAGATGAAAAACTATGGAAAAAGGTGAAGTCAGAATAGCTTGACCCTTTCCAGAAATCTCTCCCATAATAGGGAATGCCTATGACATAATAAGTAATTATCGACAATATAAATAATGACCTCATATAGGAAAAATGACTTCTTTAAAAAAAATGTCTCCACCCTATGTCATCCATATTGTTAATGTTTTTTTTTTAATATTTTCCTATTCAAAAACATGACTTTATTCTTCCTCTCAATAAAATTGTCTCCAACACACATCCCAAAACATTCTTTTAAATAAAATTGAAATGTCTAAGTATGTCATGATTAAAAAACAATCAATCACACATTGACAAGGACATAAACCTAATGATAAATAAACAAAATCAATTATTAGAATAAAATTGAATTAAATAACAATTTAGTGGTTTTTTACAATGAAATTATATGAAGTATTAATATGTTTATGTTTTTTGTACTACTTTTTTAATTTTATATATCTAGTAATATATTATGTGTTTTAAAAGTTAAATTTGATATTTATGTAATTATCATTTGGAAGTTTAAACTTTTATTTGAAAATTTTGATTTAAAACCCATAATAACTTAATCACATAATAGAGGTTAGAGATCTCTTTTTCCTAAAAATATTTATTTCAAACTTGATTTAATACGGCCAAATTGAGGATACATGTCATGTAATGAAATTATTCATGGAAAATCCAAGATAGGTGACTTGAGATTGATATCTCTTAATATTTTTTAGATATATACATTTAATATATTTTCATATATTTGAGGTTTTTGAGTTAGGAGGATTTAGGTTATAGGCTTTAGGGTCTTCATGTTCAATTTTTTGGTTTGTATTTGCAAATTTTGAGTTTTGGAGGTGATTTGTATCAATCATCTTATTTTGTTTTCAAGTTTCCAAAATTGAAGGTTTAAGGGTTTTTAGATATGATTTACAAGGTTTTTGAAATGTAGCCCACTTTTCAAATTCAAATTTCTTGTTTTACTAATTTTCTTTGGTTTTGGGGTTTCTAGGTCTATGCTTTCAATTTTTGCATTTCAAAGAAATTTTACATCAATGTATTTAATCATATTTTAGGGGCTTACTTTTAAGGGGTTATTGGTTTTACAATTTTTATGGTTTTTTAGTCTATGGTTTAGATTTCAAATTTTATTCTTTTGAAGGTATTTTGATCTCAGTAATCAATTTTTTAGGTTTCAAGTTTCAAGAGTTGTTTATATCAATCAAATTTTCAAGTTTTCACTATTTTTTTGGTTCAAAATGTTTGGGTTTGAGGTTTCAAGTTTTTGGGTTTGTGGGTTTTAGGAATTTCGCTTCAAAGTTTTTTGGATTTTTACGTTTGGTGCTTTTGAGTTTTAAGGTTTAAGGTTTTCTTTTTTCTTGTTTTAAGGATTTTTATTTTCGGATATTTGATTTTTTGGGGTTTCTTCATTTAGATTTCAAGTTTTTGGATTTCTTTATATCAATCAAGCTATTATTTCTAAGGTTTTTATATTCAATATATATGAGTTCACGGTTTTTAGACATCAATGTATTTTTAAGTTTTCCTCATTGAGAAGTTTTAGGTTTGATATTTATTAGGTTTTTATGTACAAATATTTTAGGATCTGGGTTTGAAGATTTTTTATTTTTGAGGTCTTCAACTTTTGGATTTAATACCTTTAGGCTTTTGGTTTGAGGTTTTTGTATTTCAAAGGTACTTACATCCAACAATTCTTTATTTAAGGGTTTTCAGGATTAGGATTTTTGGTTTATGATTTTTCATGTTTCATGTTTTGGGGTTTCCATGTTTTTAGATTTAGGTTTATGTATATACCTAAATTTTGTAATTAATCAATTTATAATGTCAGTATTGGCTTAATCCATAAATCATGACTTGTGCACACATTATGATCTTTATTACATATCCTTGTCCCAATTGCATGACGTTCTATCCACATTACACTGCTTAGTTGTTCAAAATAATACTAATATTAGTACACAATATTTTATAACACCTAATTTTCATGCCTCGAAATTTACAACAGTTTATTTCCTACTTGTACAAGACCACCAATTAGGGACCAAACCACAACACAATTTTTTTTTAAAATAGTGGTTATGTCCCAAGCTACCCAATGGTCATTTTCTCAATTTGATATCTTTTATAGGTCAGTACTTTCCTCACGGGTAAGAATTAATGTGAAATTATACCTATAAAAGCCTATATAAGCAAGTTATATACACTCATTTAATCACTTAGCACTTTCAAGGTAACTACTTACAAATATCATTCAAAAAACACTCAAATCTCTCCTAAAATTCCTTGAAGAAACAACACACATTAGGAACATCTTCTACATAGGTCTGAAGCAATTTGAACTAGTTTCTAGGGTCCATCTTCCTAATCCATAGACCAAAAAATCCAAGTTAAGCACAAGTAATTAAGACACTACAAATCCTTATCAAGTGAACAAGTTGTCATAAATGGTTACATTCATATAGATATCACATCTCTAGGTGGAGAACTACATGGAATTTGAGGCCTTTTATGAGTAGTACGAATGTAGGCAATGTATAGATTGTACTTTGACCCAACCATTAATCTTTTTATAAGGTCTCCTACCCATGGTTAGGTTTTGAAGCAATTTTAGGACTAAAAATAGGTTTCACACATGTGTGACACCTAAAGTTTCATAAGAAGACAAATTTTAGAGGCTTGCACATGAGCCAAAATTTATATAATGCCAATACATATTTTTACAGAACCCCTAAATAGGTATGTAACCAAAAATAGGTCTCATAAAAATCCAACACTTTTGTCCTAGTTCAGTTTACATTCCAAGTTCCAAGAAATGAAGCATTTTCATATCATTTGCAGCCTTTTCATCCATCTGCCATTAAAAATCAACTTCTTGAGCATCTAGTCAGCTAAGTGGATATATTCCTTACGTTTTCTCCTATTTAGCACATTTTCCTATTGTATTGTCTTGAAAATTACTAACATGAGTATATTTTGATCTAAAAGTTTGATATTTAATTATTTAATTTCAAGACAATTCTTGTGACTAACCTTGATATGGAATATAGCTCAATACAGAACCCCCTAGAGCCTTCTTAGACTGGGTTTTAGAGTCAAGCTTCCCAATCCAAAGACCAAAAAATCCAGATCTAAAATTATCAAGTGAATAAGTTTTTAATGATAGTTACATACATATAGATATCATATCTTTATGTGGATAACTACATGTAGTCTGAGGCCTCTTCGGAGCAATGCCAATGTAGGTAGTGTATGAATTGTACTTTTACCCAAACATGAGTATTTTTGTAGGGGTTTTACCCATAGTTAGGGTTTGAGGACATTTTCATCACATAGGGTTTTACGCATTTGTGAGACCTAATATTTCACACAGAGGCATATTCAATTCAATCACACATAACATAAAGTTACAGAATGTTGGAATCTCGGCGTATGAAACTACCAAAAAAGTATCGAACTTAAGTAACGATTTTTTCCCTACTCATCCTATATCTCCATAACTATAAATGTAGTATTTGTAGATCATTTCCAGTATTTTCATTCTTTTTTCATATCTAGATCAACTTCTAGAATAGCTAAGTAACTAAGTGCACATCTCCTTTTGTATCTTCTTTTATTTAGCAAATGTTCTTATGGTTCTATCTTGCAAAATTCTAATATAAATATATTCTGATCTTCACATTAATATTAAATTAATTAATATGAATATATATCCAATTATAACCCTAATAAAAAAATTAAACAATAAATAATATTTGTTTATTTTTGGGTGTAGTCAATTGTTTAACCCACTTATTGATCGAATTCTTAACTTGTTTGACCTATATCACCCTATCCCAAATCAAGATTTCTATTACAAAACACTAAGGTTGTCTCTTTCAAGATGCCCTTATCATTTCACTTTTCTAATATTTTTATGGTTTCCTCTATTGAACCTTCTCAAGTGGAAGTTTCACATGATGAATCTCATCCTAATACCACCCCCTACATGGAAATAAAGAATCTCCTGATAAAGATCCTCTTTCTCTCTATAAGGGGGGATTTAGACTAGGATAGTAAAGGGGGCTATGATAAATATGTGTACCGTTTATTATAAATTTATGGGGACATGCAATTAGGAATGTATTACTGCAAAAATTATAGGAGGTATAAGATTCCAAATCCTAAACCTAAATTGGGGTAGTGGCATCTAACTAGCTCATGATAGTAAAGTGATGATAATAAGGTTGTAATTTACATTTTAATCAAAGTGGTATCCAAGTAAGATATCTAATAAGTTACAAATTAAGATTCAAAAGGATTAAAGGAGAGGTTCAATATATTTCAAATAAAGATTCACAAGGATTAAGGGTTCTACAAGGTAGTAAGGTAAGAAAAAATAGATAAATAATATGCCACCTTATCATAATATTTACATGATCACATCAACAAAAATCATAATTTGAAATTAAATAAAGGAAAAGAGAGGTTAGAGATATTTACCTTTTTATTACACCATTGGCACATTAACTTCCCCCCAAGGTCAACAAAACCTTATCAGAAAGTTGATGTGGGGGAACAAAAACAAATAAAAGAATACCTAAGAACACCTCTAATTAAAGAATCCAATGAATCCAAAGGTTAAGTAGAACATGAAAAGTGAAAATCCTATACTTAGGGGTCCTAAGTACTCAATGCTCCAAGTGTGAACATCAAAGAAGAAAAATTTGATAATAAATTCAAGACCTACTAAGCTGTAAGAAAATATTATCAAGCACTAGCAGTTCAAATGAGTGATGGATGATGATTGGAATGAGTTCTCATATACCTTATACACATATCCTAATGATAGCTTTAACAATTTATTCTAGCTAATGATATCAAACCTGGTTGATGTTGTCAACTAGGTAAATCCACTTAACAGATAACATTGACCACAGTCGATACTATTGGAGAGATAAATACAAGCATGAAGAGGTCAAAAAATTAAGTCAAGATAGATGGAGGGAAATATGAGGTGCTAAGGGGATAAAATGTTGAAGTTATGAGTGTGTTGAAATTAGGTGTAAAGGTGATCATAAAAGGATGGAAATATGAATTTGGAAGGATAATATAAAATATAATTGTAGTGAGTGTGACAAAATGTGATATGGTTGGAATACAAATCAAATATCTATCATAAGCACCACTACTAACTATCCAAATACAACCCGAAGGATATCTGTAACTATTTTTGAAAGAATCACCAATCTCAGTATTATCCCTAATGACACTTCTCTAGGGAAGATAGTGTTCCAATGATACTTGTGAAGAATAAAATCCAGTAAAGTGAAAAATTAGGTGTAAATATATGCCCCAACTAGTGATCATTGTGTGTCACAAAAAGTGTGCATGAGATGGTTTTTGGGAAAAGAAGATGCAACAATGAAACCGCAATACTAAAAAATATGTGTAGAACAAAAATAAATGAAAATGTAAACTCAAATAAATAATACCTACCTATATAATTACCTTCTTGTGAGTTTGGTTGCATGGTGAATCACCAAAGTGTTAAAATATTTGTTATGTGAACCCAAACAATACACAACTAAAACAAAACACTAGAAGATAAAATAGATGAATAGCAATAAACCATAGGCTGGGGAATTCATAGGAATATGAGATATTGAATACGCAATGATGGTGAGAGATATTATAGGATTTTGTATTCACAAATTAAATAGTTGAGGATTACAGGTCTGCATAAAATGTTATTTTTGAATATTTTATGAAGAATACATGCAATACATCATTGGATTTGTTTTTTGAATATGATCTTGACACTTCTTCCAAAATCAAAATTAGAATTAGGATTTTAAATTAATTACATTTGGAAGAAATGGGGAAATCTTGAGAAGAGTATATGAAATTTTCTAATAATAGAAGGTAAATTAAGTCATTTTTCATTTTGTTTTTTTTTTATATTTATATGTCTAGAGCTTTGGTTTATCAATTTGAGATGAAATGAGAGATGATGGCCAGAATGTGCAGAAAAGGCGTTATTGGATGAGGTATTGACCAAGGAGGGTTAGTTGCAAGGATTCTTGGGTAGGGTTTTCATTTGAATTTGGAAAGGGTAGTTAGAAGAAACTGTAGAAATGGATCTTGGGGAAATTTGGCTAGAAAATGTTTCCCCAAAGATAGCCAAAATGTAGGTGGGTTTGGGTGCATTTTTGTTTTGAGCATCATTAGGTTTGAATGTTAGGGGAAAATGGAAAAAATGTGTTCAAGTTATATGCAGACGACATCGATCATGTTGGGAAGATGATGTTAGAGGGTGCTCAATGTCATCTTAGAGATTTAACATGGTCAATATTGTCTCTGGTACGTTTAATTTCATCAAGAAAGGATAACATGGTCAATGTCATCTAGTAAGAGGGCCAATGTGACTTGGAGAACCTAAACATTTTATTTTTGGTTGATGTCATATGTTAGTATAGCCTATGGTGTAGGTATTATCATTATTGATTACGTTTGTAATTATTATGTATGCTTTATTATTTTGTTCTCTAATTATTATTAATGGGTGCGTGTTGTTTGATATTTTTTAGATCCCATAGAGAAATCAGATTTGGAGGTTAGTTAATGCAACACAGTTACAAACTTTATTTGAGACTATTAGCTATAAATAGGAACTGGTTGTAGTTGTGTTTTGGTAGGATTCCAAATATGGCATGGACTCTGTTAGATTTGGATTTGATTCAGACGTTCATTAGTGTATGGTAATATTACACCAACACCTTTAGATGGTGTGTTGGAAGAGGTATGATTGATATGAATTCTAAATTAAATGACGTAATGTTATTTTGGGACTAACAATCAAGGGGCATGCATGTTTTGTCATGTGCCCAAGACTATAGATGAGAGGAGATAATTAGCACGATGTCCTATGTGCTTCATACATTCCATATATCTGAAATGTTGTTATTGGGATTATTGTGACAAGTATTTTGTGTCACAAATAATATGGAGTGTTTCCATTATTTTCTTTGGTATCTTATAGCAAGGATCTAGAGAAGTGTGTTTTGTTCATAAGGGTGAAACCATTTGTGTACAACTAGCACATGATATATATAGAGTGTAGGTGAGACAATAGTGGGAGATTGGGGCCATTATTATTCTATTTTCAGGGACGTGATAAAAATTTTATATATAGGCCAATTGGTACTCCACTAAAAATAATAGTAAATTCCCTAAGGATGCTACAATGTGAGAGAGGAGAGGCAATGAGAGCTATACATATATTTACAGCTCTACACATAGTGCATTGAGATCAAATTATATGAACTTCGTATGTGGGATTGGTTGATAGATGTCCCTCATGGCCCATACCATAGGAAAAATACAAAATTATAGAGATTGCAATCCACTATCACTAATGAGTAAAGGAACATCTTTGGATAGATTAACAAAATAGTTTGGGAGGTCACATTATATAACACCATTGTGAATCAAGTCATTCTGATTTCAACATTTCAAGAATCCATGAGGTCCAGTAGGTGGGGGGCATAGGTTATCACCCTACCATTGACAACACACCAATATATATGAGACCCAAGGATACAATAACATAGGAGATACAACAGACTTATAGGGTAGGTTTGGGTTATAGAAGCTAGGGGAAACTTCTAGAGGTATGCCCTAGGTTAGGAGGAGGAGGAGATATTAGCTTTGTGGTTGGGACCAAGAATAAATACTGAGGTAACTAGGAGGAGGATAATTTTATCCTTGACTTATAGAGGTTAACTCCATTCTCGCAAGAGATATGAAAAAAAGACCCTGAGTGCAAAGGCATGCACCCATGATGATGATATGCTGAGAGATATAGTGGTTTTTTGTTTCTCGGAGGCAACAATATTATGATGATGATATCATGTTAGATAGATATGATGATGGATAATTTGTGGAGGATCGACCTTGTCAGTGAGGTATGGGTTTATTTTTGAGATATATTATTTTCCTAGACCAGAGATAAATGCTAGCCAATAGGATTATTTATAGTATACTAATATATTTTATGTGTGATGTTTTTGCAAATGAGTCTATGGTTGATTAAAGGGCCTTTATAGAAGGAATCCACCATGATATTTTAGACCCATTTATCTAGAGGATGGAAATGGAATTGATGTCAAATATAGTGATGACATTAGGAGGAGAGTATGTGGCTTAGTTTAGGTTAGTTGGAGAGGAAACTCGAGAGTTGGAGTAACATATAAACATTGACAACTACAGAGAAGGAAGACATGCATACCATTTTGGGCATGCTTGGGAATTATTATGTGGCCATAACAGTGGATCAAGAAAATAAATTAGACAATTCCTCTATTCTAGTGGATATGATGATTCCTGATGCCAATATTTTGTTAAATTATTCTTTAATATATATCTTTAAATTTGATTTCATCCCTCAGGGTCGTCTCTTGATAGGTGTATCTCCTTCACGCAACTTTATGTTCATTTTTCCTAAATAGAAGTAAAATCCTTTCAAATGTATTCATTACGAAATATATCCTTGAATTATAATATAAATTTAACAACGCGATCCAATTCCTAGTCAAACCAATAATCACCCATAGTAGTAATATTTGGATCATCCTTTGTCCCAATATTGACCTAGTGTGTCCTCATGGGCTAAATAAAGTACCACTATCCTTGATATTTAGTGTATTGTATCATATTATTTCCCTCATTTATTGGAACATCAATATTCTCAAGATATTTGGAGTCTTAATCAACCTTCATAAGTGTATTATTCTTCTGATTAGGGTTTTTTAGAAGTTCTTCAAACTTTGTTGAAAGGGCATAGTCTTCCTCATCGTCTACCATATTTATATGCAATCTTCTATCCACACATCATTGTTAACAATTGAGTTCCAAATAATCTCTTAGGAATATTTTAAATGGAAACCAATTATACAAGTAAATGAGGTTTTCACCTCTCTCCATTCAATAGTTTATCCTTTAGTTTACATGGGTACTGTTGTCACTCAAAATTTCACACAAGATATAATCATGGCAGATCCAAATTTTGGGCCAATACGGGACTATCTCCAAGTGTGCGACTTGAAAATTGAGACAGATCTCTAGAGAAGGCTAGTTCATCTACCTATCCTAATGCTAAAAATACTCCTACATTTGAAAGAGAAACTATTTAAGCCTAATCTAAGCATTCGCAGGGACCAAGGAGAGAGAGATGCGTGTAAATGAAATCTTAATCTATGAAAGAGGTGATAGCACCAAGAAAAGAGGGATCAATATCCATGAGGGAGAAATGATAAGGAAATAAAGGAAGGAGAGGGAAGACAAGTGTGCCACATACCCAAAATAATAAAATCTACTCATTCCACACATTGCAAAACACAAAGAGAAGGAAACCCTACAAATATAACTCATACACAACATAAAAAAACAGAGAGGTAAGAGACACAACCAAATGCAAGAAAAAGGAAGACAAGAGCCACAATATCCAAATTTAATTACTCCAGATTATACAAATCTTGTTACATCCATTTAGCAGGCCTTGAGGTCATTGCAAGCTCCAAAGCACAAGTTTGTAACTCAAATATGTTTGGGACACCATTTTGGCATGGTACCTTTGCAAAAATGGAGAAGGATACATTACAATAAAAATGAGTTGCATATATAGGAGAAGAAGAGGGGAGATAACAAATTCAAAATTAAGGAGTCTGGCCACCTCCCCAACCACCAAGGACTAATCAACATTCAAGTTTACAAACCCAACATGGGAATCATCAACTTTTGCAAATCCCATACCTAAAAATAGCCATGAGTTTTTTTTTAATTTTATCCCCAAAAAAACACTTTATTGTGGCCCACAAATGCATTTATCATGTAATAATATTCAGGACCTTTCCAATGGTATAAATTGTGTCTCATTTTGTGACCTGGATAAAAATCTATAAGCATTTGAAGATGGTACATTGATCTGCACAGGTGATGGCGAAAATGCAAATCTGTAAAATGCAAACGATGAAGTGTAAAAGTGTGAAGTGGCTCCCAAGCCTAAAAAATGTAGGATTGTAAAATAACTCCCAAGTACTGAAACTACAAGAGTGCAAAATACCTCCCAAGGCCCGAAACTACAGAATTGCAAAAAAGCTCCCAAGCCCCGAAATTGTAGATCTGCAAAAAAGATCCCAAGGCCCAAAATTGTAAAACTATGACTAAAGATCCTAAAGCCCGAAACTTGAAAACTATGCAAACTTCGAAGGATTTTTTGGTTTTCCATAAAAGGGGAAAATTACCAATCAAGTGAACATGCTTTTGGGGATTCTCAAGTACTTAAAATATGTAAACACTGAATTTTGAGGTACTCAAGGGGAAAATGGGTACCAGATGCCCAAAAATAAAGTGTGAGCTCATTTTGGTCAATAGGTACACACTATGAATGTAAAAAATTAGTTAAATTACCATAAAGAGTGTATATCCATAGGGGTTTTAGAAGGTGGTAGAAGGATTTAACCATAATCATTCATATGCTTCAAATTTTCATGAGGGTTAGTACTCTCATCATAGATTGGAGAGGTTTTCCTAAGGTTTCTTTTCTTGAAGCATGTCTTTATATCTTCCTTTATAATATTACAATCTATAACCATTTTTTATTTGTATCCCACCATTATGTATCCATGTCACTCGGTCTATGGACTAGGGATGTAACTATTTCTTCATCCTTTAGGGCAAGCCTCTAGGTCAATCACATACACATATGTGCATATCAACCCATAAATCGTGATAGTTTGTTTACCCCACACTTACTCCACTAAAATACCTTTTTTCACTAGTGGTGCATTCATATGCCTCCATTGCATTTTCCATTATGGTACATACACATGTACTCTAGAAATTTTTACCTAGTTATTAGTCTCATTTTACACTCTAGTGAATCTTTGACTTATCTCCTCGTATTCCTCCTTGAATCATCAATGGAAAACATTACTCATAGTGTCAAAGACCAAATAACTAATTTACCATTTAATCACTATGTTAGCCCTTAAAATTATATAGTATGTGTCCCTTGCTGTAATTAAAAGGAGCGATAACTAGAATCGTACCAAGCCAAGAACACAGATGCTAATCAAACACCACGAATAATAAGATGAAAGTAATTCGCTAGAATAACTTTACATACAAATTTTGCAAACAAATGAGCATCAATATCATATATTATTATGGAACTCAATGAAAATACAATGAGAATGGGCATTAGCTTATATATGCAAGGAATAACAATCTAAGAACCATTCAAGGGCGTAGATCAAGCCATAAATCATGGAAAAAACTAGTCATCAAAGAACTAGTTAAGTCCATAGATTTATGAAAGAACTAGACATCAAAGATCTAGTCAATACTATATATCTAAGGAAAGAACTAGTCAATACCATAGATCAAGGAAATAACTATACCTAACAACTAGATAATATCTCCCTAATATCTAAATAAATAAATAATAAATATCCACACACATAAGTGGGTGAGGATAAATACAATAAAGGTAAATAAAGTACCTAGGTGAACATGAGCTAAGGTAAATACACTACTCTAACACCCCCCCTCAAGTGAAGCTAGGGGCCAAAATAGAAGTGGCATGTCCACAGTATGAGTCCCGGAAACTAGGCCTAATGAGGTACTCATGTACAATATATCCATAAATCTTGAACCAAAAGAAGGAAAGAATCCTGCTAGAAGGAAAGATAAGGAAAAAGAATAAGGAAGATGTTCTCATGAACACCCCCCAAGAACAACTTCTGAAACCTCAGGCATTCCACGCAACTCAAGGTAGCAAGGTGATGCAACTCAAGGATTCATAAAGATGTCTGCAACCTACTGCTGAGTCGAAAGGTACTCCAAGCAAAGAACTCCATCCTAAATGTGTTGACAAATGAAGTGGATGTGTATCTCAATATGCTTGGTCCACTGGTGCTCAACTGGGTTGCGAGAAATGTGAATTGCACTTTGGTTGTCACACCAAAGTACATTCAGATGAATCCTATGGGAATCCAAACTCTGTCAATAATTGGTGAAAGTCAAAGAATTTGTTGACTCGCTATAACTACTTCCCTATACTCTGCCTCTGAAGATGAAAGTGTAATAGTCATGGTGCTTTTTGCATGCCCAAGCAATTGGAGAAGAACCAAGACAGAAAAGATAGCCATAATTGGAACGTCTGTCATCAATAAAACCTTCCCAATCTGAATCTGTATACCCAATCGAGTAGAACCCCTAGTGTAGTATAGGCCAAAGTGATAAGTTTCATGTAAATAGTGCACAATCCTTTTAGCAGCCTATGCTAGTGACTACTATGAGGAGAATGTGCAAACCGAGATATAAGCCCTACTACAAATGAAATATCAGGGCGAGTATGGGTCAAGTACATGAGACTCTCAACCAACTGCCTATACGATGTAGGATCACAAAGTGGTGTGGTACACGTGGAAGTAAGAGCAACTCTAGACTGAAAAAGAAGATGGACTTGGCTTGCAATCATCCGTATCAACAGTGCCTAAGAAGATCGTGGGTGTACTTTTGCTGACTCAAATGAATCCCTGAATCTGTCTGAGAAATCTGCAAACCAAGGAAATAAATGCAATAGCCCAAGATCTGTCATGTCAAACTGTGTAGAAAGAGCTCTCTGAATACTCTGAATGTGGGAAGAAGAGATGTCAATAAGTAACAGATCATCAACATACAAGACAAGTATCAAAATATTCTCACCTAACATGCTGGAAATGCACTGTATGATCGGAATGGAAATGAACAAAACCAGTAGATAGAAGAAAAGAATCCATCTTCTCATAACCAAGCCCGAGGGGCTTGTTTAAGACCATAGAGAGACCTTCAAAGCCTGATAAACAAGAGAAGAATCCTAAACAAATCCAACTGGCTGTTCCATGTATATTTGCATCTTGTAGATCTCCATGTAAGAAGGCACTCTTCATGTCCATCTTGGTATACGGGCGGGCCACCTCTGTGATGTAGCAATAGCAAGTACAAGGCGTACAGAAATACATCTTGGCAACGGGTGTAAAAGTCTCAGAAGTAATCAATACCTTCAACTTGTTGAAAAACCCTTTGCAACAAGACGAGCCTTATACTTGTCAATGGACCCATCAACTACGTATTTGGTTCAATATACCCACTTACACCTAACCATCTTTCTTCCTTTAGAAAGATATACCAAATCCCAACTATGATTCTTCATCAAAGAAGAATACTTAGCTGTCATCGCATCATCCCACTACTGGTATCCCATGAGCCTTTGAAAAAGACTGTGGATCCTCAGAAACTGCCTGATACAGAATTCTATAACCTGTAGAATGTGTGTGATGATGCCGAGTGGGTGGAAGATCCTCTATGAAAGGTATTTTCCTTGAGCTTGTGCATAGTGACTTGCAGGTTTTTCCTACCCCATCTTTCAATGGAGCTAAGTATGCACTTACATTTATTGATAATTTCTCAAGGCATACTTGGGTTTATTTTCTCAAGTACAAAAGTGATGTTTTTTCACACTTCAAAGTCTTCAAGGCTTTGGTTGAGAAACAATCTTCTAGTAGCATAAAAAACCTTTACACTGATAATAAGGGGAGTACTTCAACAATGAGTTTTCTAAATTATTGAAAACTCAAGGCATTATTCACCAGCATTTTGTTCCTCATACTCCATAACAAAATGGATTAGCAAAAAGTAAGAATAGAACTTTGAAGGAAATGGCTAATTATATGATGCATTCAGGATGGAGTTCTTTGCTTGGAGTACCTTCCGACTCAGTAACAGGTTGTAGACATCTTTACGAATCCTTTTGCATCACCTCGCTACCTTGAGTTGCGTGGAATTATTGGGGTTTCGGAAGTTGTTCTTGGGGGGTGTTCGTGAGAACATCTTCCTTCTTCTTCTTCTTCTTTCTCTTTCCTTATAGTAGGATTCTTTCCTTCTTTTGGTTCGAGATTTCTTCATGGATATATTGTACATGAGTACCTCATCAGGCCTAGTTGCCAGGACTCATACTGTGGACATGCCACTTCTATTTTGGCTCCTAGCTTCACTTGAGGGGGGTGTTAGAGTAGGTATTTACCTTAGCTCATGTTCACCTAGGTCTAACACTAAGCCAGATGTCTCATTTTTTCGAGTCTTTAGGAGCCATGCTTGGGCCTTTGTGCCAAAGAAGAAAAGGAAAGATTTAGATAAGAAGAGTAAACCCTTGATCTTTGTAGGGTATTGTGAGGACATGAGAGGTTATCATCTTTTAGATCCTAATACACATGATGTTCTTTTTCGAACACATGTTTAGTTGATTACTCAAAGTTTTGGGGGGTGTGTCATGGTTTTCGAGAAAGTCACATCTAATTGCTTCTTCTGGTAAAAACTGATATTTCTGGACTGTACTGAAAGTGACCTTCACCGCCCAAAATAGTAGTCTGTAGATTTTCCTGAAATAGTAATAGTAGTGCACAACATCCGTGGACCCCTGCCAAAAAAGGAAAGAAACGTCTATTCGAAAAATACCTCCTGTGTGCAAACCGAAAATGCTATGCCACAACAAAAAATACCTAGATCGAATCTCAAGAAACCTAGCAAAACCCAAAAAATAATTCTATATTTCCTTTTACATATGGCGCAAATCCCGAGGTGGATCCAGGTATGTTTCTCTGCACAACAAAAAAACTAAAAAAATGACTACCTCCCGAAATGGTCGAGTTTACAGCTGATCTTAGGGTTTTACCACCTTTCGGATCTAATGGAAGCCTCTATTTAGCATAAAAATGCATGTAAAAAAAAAACGAGAAAATCCTGAAATATATGAATATATAAAAAATTTATTTACAAAAATAAAACTTACAGAAAAATGTCAATAGCAATCTCCTTCTCTGATACCATAAAAGGAACGATAACCAGATCATGCCAAGCCAAGAACACACATGCTAATCAAACATCATGATCAATACGATGAAATTAATTCACTAGAATAACTTTACATACACCTTTGCAAACAAATGAGCAGCAATATCATATATTATTATGGAACTAAATGAAATACAATGAGAATGGGCCTTGCTTATATAGACATGGAATAACAATCTAAGAACCAGTTAAGGTCATAGATCAAGCCATAAATCATGGAAAAAACTACTCATCAAAGAACTAGTCAAGTCCAAAGATTTATGAGAGAACTAGACATCAAGGATCTAGTCAATACCATAGATCTAGGAAAGAACTACTCAATACCATAGATCAAGGAAAGAACTATACCTAACAACTAGATAATATCTCCTAATATCTAAATAAATAAAAATAAATATCCACACACATAAGTGGGTGAGGATAAATACAATAAAGGTAAATAATGTACCTAGGTGAACATGAGCTAAGTTAAATACCTACTGTAACATCTACAAAAATATTATATTACCTTGCAAAAAAATAGATGGGATTCATAGATTCAACCTTACAATCTACGACTTGCGCATATTATTCTTTAATTTCAAGAGTTTATTTTCTGCGTGGCCAAAAGAATGAGAAACCTCAATCAATATTTCTATGAGGTATTTATTAATTTGTTTGGCACATTCCACGATAGAAATTTTGAAAATAGAAAAAGTGTGGGATTTCAAAATTTGATAATTTGACTTTCCCCCTCATAAAGCAAAAGTGTGGGATATTTAAATTTTAAATATTCTTAAATGAGGGGGAATTCACAATTCAAAATTTAAATTTTTCCCTCATTATGAAATAAAAAATAACATAAATTCAAAACAACGCAATTTGTTTAGTA